>OX463780.1:43569246-44055213 GCA_949825025.1 Siphlonurus alternatus | reverse complement strand
ACCCAATTGTTTAACAGAGAAATGAAGTTATTATGTGTTCGGATGCCATTAGCTATATAAGCAAATAAAAATAATGTTAGCTAAATTTTTTTTTATATATTTTCTAAAATTTGTCTAGTCTATAATATTATAAATTAGTAACAAAATAATGTTTATATTTACTTTTCATATTGTATAATTTTTACATTTGTTTTATTATAGTGTTAAAAGTATATTTATCAAACAATATATTCAACAAGTTTGATTAGTTATGGTTAAAGGACATAAATCTAAAAGTCACCATTGTGTTAAATTTGTTGCGCTTTGTTTTTATGGTGGTGCAATATTACTATATATATATATATAGTGGAAAGCACATTTACTATTTATGTTTATATTTGAGGAATTTATATATTTCTTATTTTGAATTTAAGTTTTAAACTCATTACTGTAATTTATAGATTTATGTATTACTTATTATATCAATTGATAATATAAATTACAGAAGATGTGAATATCTACTTCTTTCCCATAATTTTCTATTATTTCTTATAAAATATTCAATTAAATTCTTAATGAACTTCATATTTTTTTTTGTTTTCGACAGTCACTAATATTACTAAAATATTTGATGACATCAAAACAATAATAAATATTTCTCTATATTTTAATATTCTAACATTACAAATTTCAATATTATGAATTTATATATATGAATTACAATACATGGAACATAAAATTGCGAATGTCCAATCAAAATGATGAGTATGTAAAATAATAATAAAAACACATTCGATTCTAAATTTAACCTAGATTTAAAAAAAAAAAAATGAAATTTGACGCAAAGTCTACACGCACTCACACCCCCAAGTTTTCCTCCCCCCGGTGGTTCTGCAGCATGCAGTCTACTCTATAATTTACCGCGCCACTGATTGTGAGACTGCAGTAGTAACTACCACTTCCCCACACGACATGAAATAATAACAATATCAATGGAAATTTTTTATATCAGTCAAATCTAAAAAAAAAGTATAATGTAACTTGAGAGTTAACATGTAATTTTTTTTTACGTGAATTAAAATGTAAAAAAAAATCAATAATACAAATAGAGAAGAAATAAAAAAAATGTACTGTAATAACGTTTTTAAAACTGTAATTTTTTTGTAAGCAGTGTCAACTATAAATAGTAGTTTTGTATGTATATTTTTAATTATATTTTAAATACATTCACAATAGTTTCTATGCAGTAGTTTGTTAGGATACAAAAAATATGACAGTATAACATTCAAATAATATATATTTATTTTTTTATTGTATTCATAGCACGTGCTTAAAATCTTTTTCATATCAAATTTTTTTTTTATCTTGTTTACAAGAAGCATTTATTCATAACAATAAACCATTCCAAACAAGGTTTAATAATACGTTTTAACTTATTCTTTTTACACTGGTTATTCAAGCTAGACCATAGAAAAAAAAATGAGAAATACTATTCTCTCTATATTATATATAATATGAGGATGACAAAAAGAATAGATTGGAATAGAGAGAAAAATCTTTATTTCCAGTACGTGTAAGCAGCATTTGTGGCCGCAAGTCTCACGTATTGTTCTACGCTCGAGCGATCGCGGTCTGCGTCTGTCATCGCGTTGCTAGGAGCTCGCGTCTCACGTTCACCACGTAATTTGCGTGACTCGTGCCCGTGACATTCTCGACCATACCGCGAGTGAGGATGAATTTTATTGTACACTGTAAATCACGATGAGTTTCGTGACATCACAGAACTGTAATTCTTTCTTCCTTACTTATTCCCCTCTTTCTCCATAATCTCCATTGACAATTCAAGAAATATTTAAATAGCTTATATAGGCCCGAAATTGAGCAAGTCCCGGGCTTTAGAGAACTTTTTTTAGTGTGTAAGTAGATTGGTGTATTGTATGATATTTGATGAGAGTATCACTAATTAAACAATAGCAGAAACTGTATGAAATTGTATTTTATTATTAAAACAACAAGCATAATTGATTTTAAATTTCCTTATACGTATAATATACAACACTGGCTTCAGTAAAATACTTATTACAAAATTAATGTTATAACTTTCCATTCATCGAATAAGTATATTGTATTGGAAAGTATTATGCATGCATGAAAAAAGCAATAAAAAAAAAAATAATAATTAATCAAATTATAGCAGTAAATATTTTTATGTTAAAAATGACAATTTCATATGAATTTGACTTTATAAAATGTGAATATGCATGTTAACGTGTTTCAAAGTGAAAAGTTACATGCAATAACGAAACAATCATCTACAAAACTGCTACTGCCTGCTTCTTTTTGATGTGATTGTTCTGCACGATATGGCCTTCTACATTATAGTTGCTGGTGGCTAACATGGGGGTTTGAAAATCATTTAATCCGTCACGTAAACTCATAATATATGTCTCTATTACCAAGCTATCACCATACAAAACCTTGTTATTATATTATATGTATATTTTGTGAGTTAAAAACACTAGTATTTCACAGTATAATAGTAATCAAAAACTATAAAGTTATTAAATAAGATAAAAATCATTAGATTGATAAAAAAAAATTAATTGTGTATTTATATATATTTATTATTTTACGTCAGGAAAATTGTGTCATTTTTATTTTACAGTTCATAATTTTTTATGTCTTTATTTACTAAATTATTTATTTACCATTGTTCTTTCCTTGTTGACGTGAGTTTAATGTCATACATGTTAGGTATTATGTCACAAAAATGTCACTAATTAGGCGAGGAAATTATTATTATCTTGATTGTGGACAGGAAGATTAGTTAATTATAAACTAAAGAAATCTTGTCATTTTCCGGGAGAGGTGAATTTTAAAACAGATTCGTTTCACGTGACAGCTTTTTGGTTAACAAGACTAGATGTTCTTTTTTACTGCACTATTTTTAGTTTATTTTGATTTTGAACACGAAAGTTGGAATAAAAAAAATCATACATTCATTCGCTTATTAAAACGGAAATATAACTTATGAGGATTACAATTTACCTTCATAAATATTTTTAAGCAAATATAAATTTAATGCAGTAACATGCATTTTATTACGTAAGGTAATACGGATCAGCTGACCCAATGCTAAAAAAATCCCACACATGAAAATTATGACATTTTTTTAAAATGTTCTCCATTACATTCCCTATCAGTAGCTAAAATACAATGAAGTATACAAATTCGAGCTAGTTTTTGAGTTATGAATTTTTAAAGTTGACTAATTTAGCATGGAAGTTTAACCTTAATTAAACAACATTTTATTTTACAGGGTAGTGCAAAGTATTATTTACAATTAAATGTTGATTATAGTTAATTGTTATAACTATAGTTATTTTGATATATCAATTAATTTTTGTGCGATTTCTATGTACCCCTTAATTACACAAAATAACTTGAGAGACACAAATAATAAAAATATATATTTTTTAAAATAATTAATATTATAGTATTTTAACTCTCATATACCTTCTTCGGGACTATAATGATTCCGTAAAATCATATCTTCTTTAACTGGTGTATAGATTGTCGATTGACACTGAATGTAAGATTTGAACGACATGCATTTAACCTTTGACTTTAAAACTCGATGGCAGCTTTTCACCTGTTCTTGCAATGTTACAGCGGACGGCAGTGCGTCAGGTTGCGGCAGTACAGGGGACGCGGACGACGGTCCTGGCGGCAGCAAGCGGCGTCGCTCGCGCACCAACTTCAACAGCTGGCAGCTGGAGGAGCTAGAGCGAGCCTTCCAGGCCAGTCACTACCCGGACGTGTTCATGAGGGAGGCCCTCGCTATGCGCCTCGACCTCAAGGAGTCGAGAGTCGCGGTGAGTACATCCCCAGCATGGTCCTTCTATAGACAGAAAAAATATTCAGAGGATTTTACTTTTTTGTGATGGTAGCAAAAGAGTTCATTTTTAATGCTGCAATCCATTTGCAACCCCGCCCCTAAATCATTGAATCCTGAGATTTTTCTGTAATTTTAAATTATGCAGTTGTTATTTTATTTTGAATCTTAAGGCGTTGAACAGCTGATTAAAAAGTCATGCTTTGGAATCTAAAAGTTAAAGAGACAATAAATATAACTTAAAATTATGATCTTTATATTATTGACTGTTTAGCAAAAGTTGGATTAATTGAACATATTACTAATTGTTAAATTTTAAATCAGAAAGTAATAATAAGTGTAGATCCATCTCAGTGAAACGAAATCAGCATTTTTTTTTATTTGTTTATTTATCTTACATCAAATAATTATTGCGATTTAGTCCAAATCTATGTCCAAATGCATGTTAAAAAAATTTAAGAGGTGGAAAACATTTAAAAGGCACAACGGATGTTAATAAATTCTCACTTATATATAATTAGACAATTCTTAGAAATCGATAGAAACATTGAATTATATAAAAATAATATGCTCATTATTAAATATTTAACTAGTGATATTTCTATTTATCAGTGCTGGATCACAGAGCATGGGAAGGGAGATAAAATTGTTTACGGTTCCAGACCTGCGCGCTTGTTTTATGGACACCTGAAGCGATCTACTGCAGTAAAATATCAATAACTCCTCCACGTATTTTTTTATATGGCCTTTTATGTATAATTATTTTATCTAAATTATTATTAACCTTGCATTTTGTAAATTATGATCGTATGATTCTCAAGAATCAAACTATTATAAATTTGTTTTATGGCACACTTCATACCTTTTTTGCATTCCTTGAAGTTTGAAAACTAAATAAAAGTTTATAATTTAGTATTTTTATCATTTATTAAAATAAAATAGTTCATAAAGATAAAAAATCTAATTTTATATCAAAAATATTTTCATCAAGAAATCATACGAGTTTGATTTCATAACAAACCATTAGTCAAAAATTTAAGTTGAAACCAATATATTTTCTTTTGTATTCGTTTACAATAAATTGGAACTATTATATTAAGAAATAAGCAATCTTTTACCTTAAAAAATAAAAACGATAAAAAGAATTATGATCGATGTTTAAAAGCACGCAAGTAAAATAAAATCAATATAATATTTTGTTATCCATGTTAAGAATAATAATAATAAAGACTGTACTTAAATAAAACGATAAAAAAAAAGTTTTATAGAATTTCAATTGCTTTGGAGACTTTAACGCTTTTAAAAACACTTTTCAATTATATGAAATTATAGAGTACAGTAAAGTTAATATATTAACGATTAAATAATTACTTTATTCCTTTTATAGAATTATTCTTTATTATAATATATACTTGGCTATTAAATACTGACGAGATATGTAATCCATTTATCAATCTGTGCATGTTACAATCTAATTCTTGTTTTATATATATCATGGGGCGGAGAACACAGATCATAATATAACGAATCGAGTTCTCTCTGATACTATAACTCATAATTTGCATCTTTAAAGAGAAGTCAATAAAATGAAAATTTAGTGGCTAACTCTTATCATGGTTGTTATATTATCATGTAACGTAAGGGAAGGATTTTAGAACAGGAGAAGATGGTAATTAATTAGTCTAACTTGCGTGCTACTGGTCTCAATCACGTGATTCTTACTACCATCACTTTAACTTATTTAGTATATAAGGTTCAATTATGTATACTTTAATATTGAAATAGTAATATCACAATTTATACATTGTAAATTAATAATAGTGCATGAGTTAGCATGCAAGTATATATGCAGGGAAGTGAGAAAATCAAATAAGTTATACGAGTAAATTTAGCTCTTTTTCATCATGACGTCATTTTCAATAATGAAAACCTTTTTTTATTATTAATATTTTATTGATTTACTATTTAATGAATTATGTTTTATATTGATTAATAAAGTAAAATTTATTAATAAATTTTCATGCTGACAAGAATAAAAAATATGTATTAAAATATGACAGTTGGAAATATGTAAATAATAATATTATTGCTATATATTTAATGTCATTAAAGGTTTACCGTTGCTTTGTATCAGAAATGATCGTAAAATGTGAGCGAGAAAAGTTTAATATTTCTTGGAAGTCCGAGTACTCCATTTGCATTACTGCAATATCTCGTATGTGTGCCATGTGTCAAGACTGTCAAGGATTTGTTTTTGAGCTTCTAGAAAAATGCAGTAGTAAGTTACTTACAAGCTATAAATTTATTTTTTTTTTTTTATTAAAACGTTACATAACTCTATTACTGCTTAACAATTATTTAAAAAATGTTTTTTTTTTTTTTTTTTTTTTTTTTTAGAAAAATGCGTAACATTTTAGAAAACTATCTAGAGAATACTGTAGATTAGCAAATTTTTTCACAAAACTTTTACACGAAAAGAGTATAAAAAATGAAACGTATCTTATCTATATTAGCATGACTGCAAATTTTATTCGTATAACACACTTGCACTTAAAGGCCCTACGACCATTTTACAGTATTAAGTCCACAGTTAGTATTGCCTCAGTATGATACGGCTGCATAAAAAAAATTGTTCCAGCAGCAATAATAATAATCAACTTAATTAAATTGAAATTAACTTAATCATTCCAATATAATGGCACTGTGATGACAAAAAATATAATTTTAACATTTCAAAGCTCATAACAACTATAAGACCCAATCATTACGTTTCTAATAAAACTCTCATTAAAGTTTTGATCGTCGCTTCAGAATGTGTGAATACTACTGCAGAAAAGATGTCTAGAAATTGTTTATACATTTCCAAAGTATCTCAATAATCAATAGAGCGACAAGGAATGACATTATGACAACAATTTCGAACTCGCATTCTGAGTTGATAATTTTATAATTACGCTAACCATGCCATATTACTACATTGCTTGAAATTTCAACCCTTGGCTAAAATTGCCACGCACGACGTGTCTTATATAATATTAACCTCAACAAAAGTCTTAAATATTGTGATATTTAACTGTAGAAGAAATGAATCAATAAAAAAAATTTAATTTTGATTTTTTTTGCTTAATTTTTAAATATTTTGTATATATACTGAGGTGCGTTATTTGACATAATATATCCAATATTTAACAGATTTTATTATCCTACACTGTTAGTAATTTATTTCCCGTTAAAAATACAATAAAATTGTTTTTATTCACCACAATAATTATTTGTCATTTCTGTATTTTTTTTCTAATGATTTTGATGGATATAAACACCCCTCTCCCCCCAAACCCCTAATGACAGTAGATGAATAATTCCTTTGTTTTATTTTAAATAATAAGTTTCCATGAAATTTCTTTAAAAAAAAAAAAAGCTTACAGTATAAGGAACAGATGCGATTTTTTTCCCCTCTTCATATATTTTTTGTACTACAACTGTTTCCTTGTGTATGCGTTTGCATGAACGATGCATATGAAATGTTCCATATAGAGAAACAAGTAAAGCAAAAGAGAACAAATTCCCGGTGGTCTACTTGACTACAATTTCGTTTTTTATCGTTTCAGCCTTCTTTCTTTTTTTTTTCCCTCTCTTGCCACATATACAAACCACTGGGAGTTTTTCATCCTAATAGCTCCAGGGAAAAGCTTATGGGGATAAACATAAGAAAAACTTGTAGCAAAAGAAACAAGCTGCTTTGCTTGCGAGTGTAAGAATCAAATCAATGTTTTCGCCTCCGTAACCGCAGAGTTCCATCCATATCCGATTATACTACAGTAAAGTCATATTAACTGCTGAAATATGTCGGATATCAAACTAGGTATACATTGTGAAATAATATTTCATAGTCTTGCTGCTGATGTATTTAATATAGGAATTTAATTTATTTTCTGTCAAATATTATCAAAAACTTTGTTTTTCATATTAAAAGTTATTTTATTATAACAAATCTATTAGCTAGTAAACAAAATTGTTACCACGCAATGTATGTTATTCATAAATCAAAAATTTTAATCTTTGACGCAAAGTATTATTGATATTTATTTTAGTCATAAATATATAGTTTAAACTTTGAGGTCTTCTTGAACAAAACTTTGTTTCATATTTAAATCTTTATTCCTGTGGTATACAATTAAGGTGCTTTAATGTTTCTTATAATATTTTGTTGACATCTGTGTAAAAATATTCAGCATTAAAAAAAGCCAAATTGTTTACGCATTCACTGTAGTCTTAAATTCAATTCAATAAACTAAATAATTTAAAGCAGTAGAAAAAAAAATACCAAGCTCTTTTTATGTATCAATTTTCAACCTTTATCTCAAATTTCAAGTTAGTATAATGATTTAACATTTGCTATCATAAAATTTATTATATTTTTTTGGTATAGTAAATCCTATATATTGTTTTTTTAGACGTCTCCTATACTATAATAATATATAGGGAGGTAATAAATACATTAGGGTGAGCCTGAAGGCTGCGAGGGAGCAAAAGGGCTCTTGCAGTAATCATGGACTTGAATACCAGAATTATCGGAATACAAGTCCAGCCTGTTATTACTCCGTTATTTTTGTACCTATGGCCCAAAGCAGACAACAAAAAAATAACTTTTTTTTTTAGGGATCTCACTATAATTTCGAAGAGGTTAAGTTCAAATTGATGGACAAAAGAACAAAAAAAAATAGTTTTATAAAAAAAAAATAAGATGCCTTGAGGTAAAATAGCGAATAATTCATAGGAGGTGATTGAATTGTGAATAAGAGGTTGCGAGGAGGTTAGAGAAAACTTGCTCTCCCTGGCATCCACGCGCGCATAGAAATGTCTCAATTTTAATACCTACTTCAATTGATAGCCTTATAATAATAAAATATATTGCGTTGTAAAATCTATTGTAAAAAATTAAATGCATGCATAAAATAATATAGCTTCTGTTACATTATTCAGTATGAAGAATAAATTTTAATGATTTTAAATAAAATTATTTATTACTTATTAAATAATGACATATAGCCTTATGAAATTCAATTAAAAATTTTATGATCTAAAAATTGATACATACAATTTTTTTCATACTTTCCAAATATTATTTATTAATTGCAATTTTATTAATTTTCAGACATGTTAATTAATTTAAAAAAAATGACGTATATGATATAGAGAGAAAGTGTTGGAAATGGACATATTTAATAAAACATTATATAAAGAAAGCAACACCTGGTCTATATACCAATAATATATTGATAACTTAATTTTGAGACCAGATTGATGGAATGTATTTTACTAGAGGGCATCGTAATTATTTTCATAGCGTGATCAGCTATACAAGTTTAGGAAGAGAGAGATGCCAGCTATAATCAGTATTCAGAATTTATGATCAACATAATACATAATTATATTTAATATATAAGTTTCTATATAGCTATTTAATATATTTCGGACGTGGTATAAATGTTTATATATAACAGATTGTGAGATGGTTTCAATTTCAACATCACGAAAAAACTCCTTCTGACTTTAAAATACTTTTTTGTATTAAAAAAATACAGTCAATAATTACTAGTAAAAAAACTAAACTAAATAGGATATATAAAAATTTAAAATAATATATAGCTTGCACAATCGCGTGAAATCCCATCTCAAATTTATAATTAAATTCAATTTTTGACAGCTTTATGAAGAGCACATGTTACTATCACGCAATTCATAATTATTTTATTCCTGGAACAAAACAATAATAAGTATTATTATTATTAATAAGATATTTGTAGCAAAAAATAAGGGGAAACTCAAGGGATTTGGTATAATAATTAAGATGGACGTTATCAGCAAACAGTTCTTATCAGAGCTAAGCTTTGTTTCGGGCGATAATTGTCGTAACCTCAATATTAACTGTCACATAATTATGATACTAAAAGATATCTTTATTACTATCACTTATACATAGGGGTTTTAACGAAAATATAAAAAATGGAGTTAAATATGACATTTTAAAATAATATTGGATAATTTCTCTCCTTCCCTTATAGCATTCCTACATAGTACAATATTTTCATGAAATAACTATTCATGCGTTAAAGTCTCCAAAACTAATCAAATTGACTTTTCCTCTGTCAACAGGTTTGGTTCCAGAATCGTCGTGCAAAGTGGCGAAAGAAGGAACACACAAAGAAAGGTCCTGGCCGACCTGCACACAACGCACACCCGCAGACTTGCAGTGGAGAACCAATACCTCCTGAGGAACTCCAACGTAAGGAACGAGACCGTCGAGAGAAGAAACTTTTAAAGGCTCTTGAGAAACAACAGAAGAAATTAGCGCTCAAAGGAATTCACGTAGAGCTGACTGCGTTGAGACGCGACTGGGAGGCGCAACAACGACGCAAACTGCAACAACAACAAGGCGGCGGAGGAACATCGAGTGACGATACGTCCACGCAAAATGGCAGCAACAAACATGACCTTTCATATAGCTCGAGTTGTAGCTCGGGAAGTAGTGTAGGTAGTAGTGCCCTGAGTGTGAACAGAGACGAGGAAATTGACGTGGTTGGTGAATTAGACGATGATGATGAAGAAGATATGGACTCATGTAGAAGTGTAGCAAGCCAAAGTTCAGAAATGTTAGTAGTTACTGATGATGAATTTCTCCAAAGAGATCATCGTCCTATTCCTAGATACCCTCCAAATCATCATAGACCATCATTAGCAACAAGACTTCTTATTGATTCTAAACCTCGTAGGCCAAATCCATTCAGTATAGAATCTTTACTATCAAGAACTAATGAATGTGCTACATCAGTTAGAGATGAGATGGCAAGATCCCAAAGTTTAAGTCCAGCTGGAATTTTATCGTGATATAAACTGTATAAAATGTAAAAAAAGAAAAAACATGAAAATAAATATAATATTATATATTTAAAAAGAAATAGCCAGGACTGAAAAGTGCAATATAATAAAAATTAATTATAATAATAATAAAAATAATTACGTGCATAATGGTCATAAATAAAGAAAATTTTAAATATCATTAAAAATATATTTCGATTTCTTATTAATACAAAATTAGTACAAATTGAAATAAATCAGGTGTTAAATTTTCATTAGAAATTTTAGATATTTTGTTGCAATGCTGAAAATAAAGTCTCCTTCTTTTAGCCTCCTAATTTGCAGCAGAACACTTCTACTATATTAAATACCAATTTAAATAAAACCTAACAATACTTTGAGCAATAATTTCATGAATAATATCTCATACAATCAAATATTTGGAGACTAAAAGACTGAGCTGAAAATTTTATTTTATTAACGTTGATAACTTGTTTAATTTTGCAATTTCGTATTGAATTAAAATCAATTAATAAATAACTTGTAAAATTGGTAATTGCGTAATCAACAAGTTTTCAAATGAATAAAATTACTAAAAAGAGGCAGAGAAAAAATATATATATCACAAAAATTATACTAAATACATTTTGCACCCAAAAATTTAAAAACTACTAATTATTTATTATAAAAAAAAAATAAAACGATACGTATCATCATTACAAGGCAGTAGAATTATAGTGTAATTATAGTTCTAATTATTTATCAATTTTACTCCTGTTGCGCGTTACATTTTACTACAGAATATGTAAATATAGTGAGCAAAAAATTATTCATGTGTCGATGTTTTACAAAAATAGCTGTTACGGACAATATGTATAAATATTAATTATAATAATTAAAAAAAATGGTACCATAAATACAGCTTAATTTGTAGTTGTGAAATTATTACTTTTTATAATTTTTAATCCCATTTTATAGTCATTATTATTACATTCTTATTTCTTATGATTACATTATTTGATAACAAAAAAAAAAATAATAAATTTGATTAGGTTATCATCATCATTTCGATGAAAGATTAGTTTTAATTTGTAATTCAACTCTATAAATAATAACACAATTATAATAATTATCTTTGTTATTATTATTGTTATCACACTCTAGTTAATTAGAACTTAATTTAGAACAGTTGTATTCATTACTTTAAAAAAAAAATATATTCTCACAGTTTTAAATGGACAAAAAAACTACTTTGCAATTTTATTAAAGAATAAATAACATTAAAATAATATATTTTAATTAAGTCAGCTGTCATTCTGGGAGAAAATAGTTGATATAAAGAAAATATTCAGGTTAAATTAATAATTAAAATTCTTTGGAAGGAATATGATTCATACTGCATTCTTATTTCCTGCTGAGAAAATTTGCTATAAATTATTACATTGTTCTTTTTTATTATTATTATCGCATAAAAGAAAAAAATATTTAAAATAACAGTATTTTTTATTAATATAAAATGAAATGTAATATGATTTAATAATAAATTGAATTAAACTTAAATGCATAATGAATTCAAAGAGCAAAAAATATGATAGACTATTTTACGCTTAGATGAGTTTTTTTTTTTATTAAACATGAGTTAAATGAGTCACGTCATCTAATAAAGCCTCAAACTTAATTGTAACATACTCATGAAGGTAACCACAGGTAACAGTAGTTATATATTAGTCATAAATCAATGCATCCAATTTTTATAGTTTAAAATATCTATATTATATTAATTATATAACTCCTGGCCTCTGAAAAGTTCCCTTCTGCAGCCGTGTTAATCACCATGCCCCATTGCATAAGTATAATATACGGCATGGTGATTAATAAGGTTACAGAAGGGATCTTTTCAGAGGCAAGGAGTGTACAATATTATAAAAATAAATCATAGATTTAAATATATTTTAAATAAGATGTTAATTACTTAAATAATCTGATGATATTAATGTAGCATTTAAAGGATATTCATAAAGTTTTTACTCACAGATTTGAAAAAATTATAGAATGTTTAGCTTTGTTGATTAGGCGCCATATTTTAGGTTTTATAATATTTATATTAAATATCATTTTAAATCCTTTACGAGTTCCCCCTATACTAAAATCTCAATTAATAAACATTATCACTATATAACGGTGTTTACTAATACGGATCAGTTGACGACGCTATAATGTCATTCTTATAAGTCGTCATCAACAATCCGTATCAAACATTGTCACTTGAACGTAGTGTTTGATTAGAAAGATTACAAATGTAGCGCCTTTAATGTAGGCAACTTTTCCAACCCATCTATTCAATAAAAAACAAGAACTGTGTTTCCACAGATCACTAAGCCGAAATCAATAGTAAAATTACTTGAAAAATAACTTTTTGAGAATTTTTACTGTACACATGACTGTAATGGTTGTGAATATTTTACAGTACGCCATAATAACATTTATTGCATATATTATAAGCAACTTTTTAGCTCATATATTTATGCAGTTGTAGTTCCATTTTTATAAGATTATTAGCTGTCAAGATAGGGATACAAAAATTGAAAGAACTGCACAAAGAGAGAGAAACTAACATAGACATTAATATGGCAGATGAAAAATGGCTGCCGCTCCCAACAGGAAGCTACAACGAACTCTTCAAACTGATGATGATGCACCAACAACTTATTTAAGGGCATTGGGTGTAGCACCGGTAGTTGGCAACACTGACCTATCTTCACCATGCTAATTTTTGGTAATTGCTCCTCGGAGTAATTTTTATGCTAGAGCTAAGCTGATTGCTGTAGTATCAAGATAATTAGTAGCCCAAGTGCACAATTTGGCTAAATAAAGCCTGATTTAAAGAAAAGTATTTTTTAGTAATTTTTTAAATTTACATGCATTTTTCTAAAATATAAAAAAAAAAATACTTTTCTTTAAATCAGGCTTTATTTAGCCAAATTGTGCACTTGGGCTACTAATTATCTTGATACTACAGCAATCAGCTTAGCTCTAGCATAAAAATTACTCCGAGGAGCAATGATCAAAAATTAGCATGGTGAAGATACGTCAGTGTTGCCAACTACCGGTGCTACACCCAATGCCCTTAATGAAAAACATCTCTCAATATATTTTTTTTTCAAGAGACTACACGAACTCATCTGACAAAAAGTATATGGCGGAGTTTTAATGAATATTCCTTACACAAAAAAAGTATATTTTGAGATAACTTAATACACAGAGTAATGAAAAATTATACCATGACGAAGTAAACATTATTAATTTTTTTTTCAAAGTCATATTCAATCAACACGCATTATATAGATAAAATCTGTAAAGAATAATAATAAAGCAATTTCTTAGTAAAAAAATAAATAAAAGTAAGGTGAAAAACGCAGACTAGGGTATTAAAAAACTTGAAAAAAGTAAACATTTCTTCTGTACCCCCCTTATAGACCACCCACTAAATCATAATTTCTTAGCTCATATACGTAACAATGCCTCCAGCTACTCTGCAATTTACAAACGACTAATTTAATTATGCGGCAAAACTTGATATATATATATATATACTTTTTTTTTTTTTACTAACACAGGTTTATTCTTTTGCATCCTTTTCTAGCAACTTTTCTTTATTCACTTTTTTCTTGCTTTAGGCTTTATTAAAAAAAAAAAAAAAGAAGATAGAGACATTCAAGAGAGGCCTTGATACGGTAATTACACATTTCTGACTCAAAAGCAGCGGCTGTTCCGATCATATAAAGTTTTGGTATTACCTGAACCTTATATCATCATAGTATCTATAAAGATATTTATTTATATATATAAAATATAACCTCTAGGGTAAATTACAGAATCGTGCCATAACTCAGAGAAGTCAAAAAATTTTGAGGTGGGTTTTTGCGTCATGATGATCATAACAGAACATTAATTTCAATTGATCCATGAAAATTATATACCTTTATATATTCTCTTGTAAAATATATACTATATATTATATTTTTATAACCTAAAATTTTGATAAGTTTATTACGTTGAAAATTTTATACTACTTTAAAAAAAAAATTTAAAATTATTACCTTTCATTATTATTTTCAATTATATCAATTTTTTTAATAAATTGAGATGTTATTGTGACAGCTTTTACAATTTTATATTTTTGAATTGTAACGTTATGGTACGGGTATGAAAATTGTAGTATAAAATGACATTTTTATTTATAAAAAGAAAATTACATTTGATTGAGGTGGTCTTAAAAAATATATATATTTTTATTGTATAAAAATATTGTTTACAACATAATAATGTGGTCAAATAACCATAGGGGGTTTAATTGAACTGTAAGGAATCAAAAATGATGATATTTTATTGGATAGAGATTTTAAAATTTCCAACTGTGAGGAAGATTTCATTGTAAAACATTTTTGCTTTCTTTTTTTACATAAGTAGAGGAAAAATGTTATATGTAACTTCTGTGTGTAATATTTTTTTTTTATAAACTGTACACGGAGAAAAAATATATATTCAAAGAATATATCTTTGTTTGATGATATTTTATGCTTATTAAAAAAGATGGATTATCATCAAAGAGCTGAATATTTTACTTTTTGTACTGTACACTAAGAAAAAAAATATTAAGATATCTTTATTTTTGTAAGTGCTGTCTTATGCACAGCCTTATCAAGTGCATTCGTCATGAATCGTAAATCAATCATTAACCTTATTATTGTATGTTTATGTTCCACCAATTATACCATTCTCTAAATCATTTATTGCTCTGGCAATGACTACAATAATTACGCTTGGTATGAACGTAGGTAACTCTTAATAAATTAAAGATTGCCCTTGCCTTTTATCAGTGTACACTTATTATTTGGATAAAAATAAAAATCTCACATGAAATACATTTTTTTTTTTTTCGTTTACAGCTGTTACATTTTTTTTATCCGTGTATAATACCTTAACGAATAGAAAATGACTTCATTTAGAAAAAGCAATTATGTTTTGTAAAAAGGAAGGTAATATTATATAGTTCTACTGAAAGTTTTAAACTATTAACGTGAATTTTTTTGTTCTTTTTATTTTCTTAGCATCTCGTCATATAAAATATGAACCATCAACATCATAATGTAGTAGTACTGCAGAAACACGAACTTGGCACATACAAAAAAAAAAGCAGCTCATGTAATAATCACATCATAATATTGTTAACTTCATTTGCTTCCCACATGTTTTTAAAGTAAAAAAAAAAAAAAAAATACTAACTTTTCGTTTATAAAAAAATTATATAATATTCCAAGTTTAATTTAATTACAAGTGTAACGAGAAATTTTAATTGAACTTCTAAATAAGAAAATTTAATTAAATTTAGTCTACGTTCATACAAAAGAGAATAGCTGGAGTAAAAAAAAAAAAAAAAAAGAATTATATTAAAAAAAAAATAATAATTTAAGCATGCAGTTCACAGTTTTAGTAACAATTTAAAAGAAACATTTACACAAATCCTCAAAACATAATTATATACAGAGTGTGTTAGAAATGTTAAAAATGAAGTGAATTTTTTTATACTCGATAATTTGTTCCTGAAATTATGAAGCAAATGACTAAAAATAATTTTTACAAACTTTTTCTATTTTTTTAAGAATTTATTTCAATGGTAGTGGATGGGGAGTAGTGAGGAGATTAACCCTTCCTTGGGGAGCCCATGCATCAAATATAGTAATGGGAAATGTACTCATAAAGAGGGTTCCCGAGTTCCTACCCCCATGCTCCACTTCCAAAACATTCCCTTCCACTTAGAAATTTTCTGAATGGAACCTTACTTCGAGGAATAAGTATGTCAAAGTTGCAACATATTTGCATGTTACTATGCCACTATCCTTCCCATCTGAGCAGTGTACCTCTATAAAAAAAAATTGAGTTGAAATATGAAAAAAAAAAATCAAATTAGGATCAAGTTATTGAGATACATAAGAAATATATTAATATATATTTATTATTATTATTGGTCATTTTACTTACACATTAATGAAGATTACATTTCGTAACCTTACCGATTGAAAAATTACATTATGTTATATTCTCCAATTGTAACAATATCGTTATAATAATATTTAGTCAAATCAGTATCTAAAAAATATTCAAAAATTAATAACTCAAAAAATTGATTCTATTATTTTTTTATTTTATCAATTTGTCCTTTATCTTTAGGTGCAAAAACATTTTAGTTTACCATCAGGAAATGATTAGCAATGGTCATCAATGTCAATCATATACATGTTGGGTATCATTGAGAGACTAAATTTATTTATTTATTTATTTCTCATGTGGCTGTACATAATACAACATAGAGACAAAAACACTTAAAAATACCTTAAAAATTAAACATGAAACAATATTAAATGCACTTAGAATTATCAATAAAAATTAAAACAGACATTAAATAAACATTTATACACATATATAAATCATTAAATAATTTATAAATTTATTCATGGACACCTCGAGTGCAGACTCTAAAATTATCTGCTAACATGTCATCTTCGCATGGTAGACGCAATTGACTAAATAAATTGCAATTATATGATCTCAAATATTTTACCTCGCCATAAATATTTAAAGAGAAATTTATAAGATTTATAAGTACTTTTATACCTGTATACATAAACAATATTTTAAAAACATATCTTAATGTGTTATACTAAAAATTCAATATTATAATTCCTTTTTTATAAATATAAAAATAAATCATAACTGTATATTTACTTAAATTTAAAGATAAAAAATATTATTACAATATATCAAAAACCATAAACGGTTACAATTTATATATTAATAAAGCAAAATGGTTAATGATTATATTTTCTATGGTAGGTGTACTATAAATTATGACGTCAGTATGGGAAGAAGAAGAAGTTATAACTGGTACGCCTACTGTGGCAGCTCACTTTACTGCTAGGGTAGTATATATATACAAGCAAGGCCAGATGAAAAAAAAACAAATGAGGGTGTTTGGTCTTATGATGGTGGTGGCATACTGTACAATGATGATGAAAATTGCTGTAAGTCACGCGTTAAGGTGGAAAAATATTATGACTTTGTACGATTATTTCTTTACGATACTTAAACACGCTCATAGTATACACTAACTAACAACTCTATATATATAATATTATATTTTTCACTCCCTATTTTAAAATCTAACTGAATAAAAAAAAAAAATGAAAACTGTAAGCTTTGCTGTTCAAATGAAGTCGTTAAGTTTTTCTAAGTTCAATTCACGCTATTTTTTATCATTATGTATATTACAGATCTTAATCAGTTAACGGATTGCAACAAGATTTTAAAAAAAAATGTTAACTATGTCTTTTAAATACTCAATACATACCTTATTTTTTTAAAAACAATTCGATCTTTTTATAACATTCCTATTATGTATAAAGTTTTCAAACATATGTTATACAATGCTTTATATAGAAAAGTACATATCGTCGTATTCAAAGTAATTGTATTCAAATATAAAAAGTCAACGTGTGTTTTTTTTTTTTTTTAGAAAAGAAAATGTTCATTATTCAAATTAGTGACGTCACAAAAGATAAATTCCATTGGAATTACTAAAACCAATTGAGACGATATTAAACTAATAAATTCTTTTATAAATTTACTCACGTTTTTCTTTATTCGATCAGTGAATTTATAGCATTAACTTTATTCTTAACACGATAAAATGACGGAAAAGGAAATTAATTATCTCAGATGTTACCTTAGATAACTTAATTTTAAAAAGGAAAAGGTTGCTATTTTATAGCGATTTAATTACAACACATGCTTTTCTGATTACTCCATCGTGATTTACTTTATATAACCATGTATCGAATTTTTGTTGATACCTTGATTCAAAAAGAGCATTATTATAGTTTACAATTTAATTTAGAAACTAAATTAAAAATTAACTAAGAATACGATGCTGTTCTTCTTCTTTCTCTTCCCCCTTTCAATATTATTATAGCTCTCTGCACACACATTAGTCCAAAAATTTGAAGATTTATTTGGGAACATTTGTTTTTGAAATTTTGAAGGAATCCATAAATTTTAATTACATTAAAAAAAACGTGTGAATTTTCTAAATCCAAAACTTACATTTTTATTAATTTACTCTTGTTTTTTACAATAATAAATATGTTCGTATTGGAACAACTTTTCAGTATTTTCAACAGAAATTATATACAGAGCAAATCCTTAGTGCAGATAAGTAGGCTGAATGTTACATCAGCTATGAAATAGTATTTTTTTTTAAATAAACTGTAATAATATAAAATAAAATTTATCAACTTGCAGTTACAGTTACAAGAATTTCTTGGGAACTTAATTTAATGCAGGATAATTTTTCAACCCCTAAATTTTTATATATAATATTATATATTAGATTCCACCTTCAATTTCCCACCCTTAAAGATGTCTCATTTAATTTTTTTATCATACATTCACCCCTAAAATGTCTCCACAATCAATTTTCAGCCCTTAAATATGTTAACAAGTTATTTGTACTGACACTAAAGTGAATTTTATACGATCTCAAGAGGCTGCAGATTGGCCAGTAAGAGACCTCAGCATTCTCGTTAGCTCCTCGTCTATAACAGTCAGCGTTTACTTCTCTCTGCGGTCATCCAGAGAAAACATCATTGGCGGCACATGAGGCAGGAGCAAAGGCAGCAGGTAAGTAAGTATACAACAACCATGCAATTATCTCAGGTAATCGTCTTGCTATACAGTCACTCCTTGAAGCTATAGCTAGTTTTACTCACGATCTACGCCCACTATATACAAAACAATGAAATATTTTTATTACACTAGTTAATAATAATATATTATATATAGTCTTTCCTATTTATGAAAAATTATCTTGTGTATAAAATGGTAAAGGATTCTTGTTAAATGTTCAATTTTTTTTTATAAATTAACAAGAACATGGTGTTTTTTTATATAATTGATCATAATAATCTGTTTGTAAGAATTTTTAATTCAATTTTTATATCCCCCCCCCCCCTCCTACTCCTAAAACTTGAATACTTAAGACATAAAGAAAAGAGGTCTCAATTACTTCTATATAAACGTATACCCATGTCAATGTAAAATGAAATAATGCGTTCTTGGTCACACTTAATTATATAGTTATTAATACTATTAAAGACCACATATTTGTAATTTTAGCCATCAAGGAAGAAGGTATGTGTATAATAAGCGTCACTTTAATTATATTTAATTAGTTAATTAATTGGGCAAGTCAAGTGAAAATATTTCTTGCAAAAATGAAAATGGTGCTGGTTGTTGAAAATTATTATATATACCAGCTAAACATGAATGAAAAAATTAATAGTTAATTTGAACATTTGCCCCAGGAAACAACATCCTTTTTTATTATGATACATGTAGGCTTTAGAGTCTTACTGACTGTACTCTAAATTCCAAAATGAGTCATATAATCGTCTGAAAAATAACTCTGCTAATTTTAAATTAATTATTTTTTATGTCACGTTTAAAAACTATTTTTATGAGATCTTTTAATGTCAATCTTTATTTTTTTTACTACATTTCTACTAAATATGAAACCATTAAAAATTAATTTGAAAATAAAGACAAGAAAAAAAAACAATTTTCTTGCCAACAAAAAAAAAGTAGAGAACATTATAGACTCATCAACGCTAACATTTTTATTTTTTAATAAAAAAGTTCACGAACTTTAAAAAAAAAAAAGTTAGTTTTTGGTGCCTTGAAGGCCAACAAGACTGAAGGTAGAGAAGGGGGGGGAAGAGGTGGTGGGGTTTTTCAATTACAGGGGAGCAGGGGTCTCGCTTCATCATATAAGCCCCGGTATATATGAGAGAGACAAGAAGGAGCGAGCCAGCCGCGCGGCAGTTTGGGTATATACTAATTAAGTTTCATTCCCTTCGAGACGCACCTTGTCATTAGGCCCGGCTAGTTTCCACGATGCCGCCTCTACCTTTTGCCTTAACCTCACTTGCCGACGCCTCTACCTCCAATATAATAAAGTCACCTTATAAAGGATGACGTCACAAAAAATTATTAATTAAATTACTTTAAAACATATTTATAAAAAATATATTTTATATCAGTATATATGATGTAATGGTCTAAGTGTATCATGTATAGAATACGATAATGTTGATTTAATAGTAGGAATTTAATTTTGAAGTGACGTCATGTATGTTGTAGTGAATTGAAGTGTAATTTCTATATAACATTATACCGCACCTGCGTATATATAAGACATCACGGAGAAAAGACTTTTTGACGTCTTAATTTTTACCGCCCAAAGCAAAAAGGCTCCTTCTTCTTCTTCTTCTTCTTCTTCTTCTTTCCCTCCTTTTTGTATACATCCTCTTGAGCCTGAGGAAAACACTAAAAAAATGGATGTATTTTTTTTTTTTGTTATTTTGTGTAGTTGAGGTATATTATAACAAAAATGATGATAGACATCCACCTCTCTCCCACTCTTTTCTATACCCTGTCACGCAAATACGAATAAATTCCTTCATATAGGAGAGGAAAAAAAAAACACTTTTTTATTTTTTCAATAAAAAAAAAATCATGTATAGCATTATACATATAATTACAAAATGTTTCTATTATGTTCTGCGAAAGGTAAATCAATTTAGTACCACATAAACAAAAAATATATATATATATTGTGCAGTATATAAGTTGGATGTATCTATTATTTAATCTTATTTATTTACTTATAATTTTTTACACAGTATATAACGTATTTTTTTTATAATACCTACACATATTGAGATTAAAAATAAAACGATAAAAAAAAAATACAATTTTAATA
Source organism: Siphlonurus alternatus (assembly GCA_949825025.1). NCBI lineage: Eukaryota > Metazoa > Arthropoda > Insecta > Ephemeroptera > Siphlonuridae > Siphlonurus > Siphlonurus alternatus. The sequence continues at coordinate 44,033,605 of OX463780.1, read as the reverse complement.
AAATGAAAAATAAATCTTAAATTTGTGTTGAAATTTTTTTAGGATATCACTTATATTTGTACATACTCACTTAATACTTTATATTATAATCAAGATATTCCATATCTAATGTAAGTTTAAATAATAAAATTAATACTTTATAATGAAAATGTTTCTTTAAAATTAAGAAAAGATTAATTTACAAAACTTTGACGTATATAATATAATTTTTTATGCATGTCTTGCATACAATCTCATCATAACACCTCTCTTCTTCTCCCAAGGATTTTACTAAACTCTTATTCATGAGAGATAATAATAATATATAATAATAAAAAAAAAAACGATGTAAATTTTTTGGTATGCTTGATTAATATTATAAAAAAAATAATAATCAGAGGCTTAACATCACACAAAAAAAACTTGACAAGATGTTTATTTGAAGCTGAAAAGTTGTGTTGTATAATTAAACATCCCAGCAGAAGCGAAAAAAGGAGGGAGGAGAGAGAGAGAGAGAGAGAGAGAGAGAGAGAGAGAGAGAGAGAGAGAGAGAGAGAGAGAGAGATGGGGAGAGAGAGTTAAGATGCCGAACGAACGGTCTTAATAATTGAATCACAACTTTTCAAAACAATGCCGGCATAAAAAAAAAATAATAATATTATATTCTTCGTCATTTATTAACTGTCTTAGCTACTACCTTGTTTTTTTTTATGATTATTATTAAATTTATAACTCTCTGTCTGAAGCATAGTGAAATAAATATTAATAATTTTATATCTATTTTTTTACTCTTACATATATTCATATATTAATTTTTAAATCTTTGATCCTCCTTCGCCTTCTCCTTATTTTTTTTTAATTCTATCTATATAGAACTAATTAACATGTCAATAATAATTCTTTTTCTATTCCCAAGTTAATTAGTTAACTGCTGTGGCGAGAATATTGAAATGAAATTAGACAGGTTTTTGTCTTTAGCTAAAGGCGTTTAATGCTAAATAAAAAAATAATATTAAAAAAAAACAACATGAAAGTTGATTTTAATCTCTGTATTATGAGTTTCTATCATGCTAACATGAGATTTTTTTTAAAAAAAAAATCTTCTTCTCTTTTAAAGTCTGATAGATTTATAATACTTTAACCATTAAATGTATCTGTAAAAGAACTGGTTATGAAGTTATGTTGGTACAACTCATATATTTATACGAAAAAAAAGTTCAATATAGAGTTTACAAGAGGAAAAAAAATCATTTTCCAAATGTCAAACCAAACATTTTATGACGTGTGCCTGGCAAGCGTATAGCATGGACAGATTATTATGAAGATCTCCGTAACCAAAAGCATCTGCCAACACCATACTTCTGACACTAAGCCTATTTCAGGCCATGATACCTTTAACTATCTCACATAAAAAGTATTAGTTAAGAATTTTTATTATTATATTATAGCATTCCATTTAATACTATTAAAAAAAATCTTTGAAAAAAAAATTGCATTTTTTTTTAATTAATACAGATGGTTGAAATTTGTTTTTATATTGAAGGAATAAATTTATACAGCTTCAAAATACTAAAATCCTAATTAAGTTAAATATTTATTCATCAAAAATATATTATACTAATTTAATCCCTATTGAGATATAAATAAATTTAATATTTGCCAAAAAAAAAAAAATAACATAAACATGCTATTAACTTTGAAGTGCTTTCTTGGACCATAAAGAAATTTATATAATAATTAGCATCAGTATATATTAATTTAGCTAAAGCATGCCTATTAATGAGTTTTCAGACTTGCAATTTACACATACTACAAAAATGTATCCTTAATAAGTTACTTTATTAATTGATTTAAATGCACTCCGACAAAGCTCACGAAAATTTCTCTCACTTGCTAGCATCAATCATTTCAAACAACATAAATTGTCGCTATAAATATATTTTCATTGTGGGCAAAGAAATTTTTTCCAGGCGATTGTTGTACAACCGTTGCAATTTTCAATATATCTTTAATTAAATTAATGGATATAACAATAAACAAAAAAGTTATCATAAGAAAATATCAAATCCTTTTCAATTGAATATATTTTATTTCTTTTTTTTTTTAAACAAGTATATAATTTTATAGAATTAAACGTTTATTGTGTACATTATTTACATATGTATATAAAGATTATAAATTATATCATGATAATAAAGAATAAGAAAAAAAATATATATTATGTAATATGAAAAATGTTTTCTTTGGCTATTATTCTCCAAAAGGATACCGCATATTATATAACAAAACGAGTATGATGTTGGTTGGCTGATCCACGCCCATATGTGAAAAGTGTGAAGACCTTTTGGCCCGGTCACTACATATCAGTTTGTCTGACAGGCACACCACCGAGCACCACCACCGTCCCAGCAGCACTGTGAGGACTATAATGAAGATGTTTCTATGCATTCCTGCGGGCGGCAGCGAGAGAGAGAGAGAGAGAGGTACCATATAATACTTTTTCTCTTTCATACGTACAAGAAATAAAAAATTAAAGTTATACGAAGGTGTTAGGTTAAATCAGCGGGAAGTATTTAAAAAAAAAATAAAATAAAAAAGTATGTACTAACAAATTTTCTGTAAATCATAATCTTATTAACATAATATTGTAAGTGTCTTTAACAACAATATAACGTAAATAAAGTTTGATACTTGTAACAAGAATAAATGTATGTTTTTTTTTTTTTAAATTTTAATAAATTGCTTTTTTTTAAATATAGATTGGACCAGTTTACTATTTATTTTAATTCTTCATATTTATGATTTCCTATCACTTTTATGCCACTAACAAACATTGTAAGTAATCTTATGCAGTTATACATGCAGGTTCTTTTAGTAAATATATTTGCGCTATTCGAAATCCTTTAACTTTTACTCTATCAAAATTCAAATTAATATAACGTATGCCACGTAATAACTCAATTATATAAGTTAAGTTTGTACGTTATTTTTAACATAACATGACGAGTCAATATTGCTTATTTTTATGTATACGTTGCTTTGTACGTTGACTGTCCATACCAAACGGCCTAAACTCTGTCTGTAATGTCGATAACGCTATTTTAAGTTATTTGAGACTACCAGATAAAAAAAAAACGCAAATGCGTAAAATTTGTTTATTTAAAAAAATAATAAACTAAAAATACCTCTAAATGTTTATCTAAAATATCATTTGCTTGTCTCGTTTTTGCATCTGGTCGTCTTATTAGAATATATTTTATTATTTGGGCTAATATTTTATTGACAAAAATAAAAATTTCATAATTTTACTATACGACTTACTACTATATCTCATATGTCCACACCAAGCATAAAAAGAAAGACAAAATTCTCTCCATGACACCTTCCAGATTTTTACGTATACAGTATTAATACATCTTTAATAATTGTTTTTTAACGAGTCTATACCATAAACAAAATTAACAATCCATAGCTATTAATAAGAATATGACGTCATAAATTTTAACTAGCCACCCATATAATAATTATATAACTAAAATTCCAGTCTGTATAAAGAAAATCCTGTTTGTTTAATTTGTTTATTTTAACACATGCTATAAATATGTATAGAATGGTGTGAGTTTTATTGCAGTAGTATAAAAATTATTCTATCTAAATGATTTAACTAGGGATATATATTGTTATCTAAGTTGTAACATCATTATAAAATAATAATAAGGATGATAGAAAAGTTAGCAACAAGAGAGAGAGTTAAGAAAAAAGTAATAAAGTTTTAATAAACTTGTCTAGTGCTATTCTTTACACCAATTCCAATTTATTAAGGAGGAGGCTCCAAACACACACACACAAAAAAAGTTTCAAATGGCCATCACGAGCGTTCTAGGAAAAGAAGTATTTATCTTATATAGTAGCCGGTCGGTCCGAGACTGTATGTATATGTGTTGTAGTTTATAGATACGATCTCCACCGGCGTTCTCTGTTCATGGTGGTGACCAAGGTGGCTAGCAGCAAGGAGGTAGTTCACCTGAGTAATTAATACAAACATGACACAGATTGTAGTGTCATAATAATGTCAATCCATGTCAAAACAATAAGAATTAGTAACATTAACTTACATTACTTCAATTCACATATAGAAAGACCTTAATACTGTATTTAATATAGTTCCTTCAGTGCATATGAGGATAAAGTATTTTTCAAAATATAGAGTATATAATGTATAACAAAAATTATAAATAATTTTGTTAAGTATACCACAGAATTGCTAATTAACTTCTTTGAAATTAAATTCAATGTTTTGATATTTTGTTTTACCATTTTTATAACCGAAAATCATGCAGATTGTTTAAAGATATATAAATAAAATAAAAAAACTTAAAATATTTTTGGGGGTTTAATTGTCACCATGAGTATTTAATTAGAAGGGGCTCAAACAAATTGACAATAATGAAGCAAAAACAAAATTAAAAAAAAATCAAGAAATCAAAATAAATTCTGTCCTAAGTGTGGTGAGTACTGACTGCAGTTGGTGTTGAAATTCAGAAATTGATCGGAAGGCACTTTCATGCTGTTTGAAATCTCAGAGATACAGGCATTTGAGTCTCCACATTTCAACTTTATTGTTGCATGTTATAAATAACATTCTGATGGATCGCATCTCTTAAACTGTATAAAGTTAATTAAAAGTAAATTAAATAAAAATATTCAATGGTTTTAAAAATAAGCAAAAGCACTTGAATTTTGGTTGTCAATATCTGTAATTTACCTCTTTTAATACTGTAACAATTATTTTTATTGCAATAATGATGGGGCTACATGGGTAGTATTGATAAAGTCGATCTCTCTTTTGAAACATTTGAGCTGCTTTCATCAAGATGTGGTCAAAAGTCACGGAAACAAACCCTTTCAATTATTTTTAACGTAAGATATTATATTAAAATAAATGCATTTTGCATCTTAACGTTACATTAGGTTGCATATAGATCATGACAATAAAATATTTACTCAAATTCGATAAAAACAAAATACTCCTGCATGTCAGTTTAAAAAAATACTATTTACTATAAATATTATGTTATTTTCAGATTACAAAGTATTCTAAATATCAATGCCTATAAACATGAATATATTACAGAATCTATAACAACTTCTGTTTTCTTCCAAATATTAATTTGCCTCCATTCTATATGTTGTGTAGCCATGATTATGTTAAGTCTTTCTAGTCGGGTTAACTTCAAATTTCATTTGCATAATATACAACATAGAGCAACTTTATATTTTTTTTTATTTCAACTATTTATTTATCGTTAAAAAAGCCCTGACATCTCTATTATAATATTTTATGAAATATACGACTTAGCAAATTCTTAAAGAAGATAAAACACATTTTTATAATTCAAGTACGAAATTTAATATATTTTTGTCTTCCCTTCAGCTTAAAAATTAAAATAATTGAATAACGATCTAAAAAATACTGTATATTTTTTTAGAATTTACTAACACATAAACAATCTAAATTCTTTACTATACATTTTTTATATTATATAAGCATACATACTATATATTGTAGACACCAAATCATTTTTAAGTTTAATATAATATATACGTTTATCATCCATTAATCACATAAGGTGTGAGAACCATGCTGAGAATTAAAAAAAAAAAGAGTAACGATATTTTTTCTATCTTATAAATTCCTTGGTTAGCGCATTTATTCCACAGGCTCGTGACTAACAAATGACACGAGCCGCCTCTCTGAGTCTGAGGTGTATATAGCTTGCTCATATAAATATTATGCCTATATGTTTCTCACATATGTTTCAAGTGACACGCCCTCCTCCCTAGCACCTTTTAAAAACTTTATTTTAGAAGAAGACAAGAACCATACAGCAACAACGTTATTAAATTTTGATGCCGCTGTTGCTGCATGCTTATTTAGCCTTAAGGTAAAAATATTATTATTATAAGAACCGACCAATCTTCACACCTTATATTATAAGAAAATTAATTGCTTTTTCTATACATTGAAACAACTCTATTGCTATGCGTGACAACACAATATGATTCTTTCTCTTCATTCTTTAAAACGATAATCATATCTTAAAAAGGAAACTGTATAAAAAAAAAATGTATATTACTTATCAAAATTGGATAGTGATGTATATTAAATAAATTTTCATTTAAAATGACTTGAATAATTAATTATTATTTTTATTTATTATATTACCTTCTTATATTTTTATTGTACATGATATATGGCATAAATGGATTATTCATGAATTTAAAAAATGTATAATATTATTAATATATAGTGTATAATAATATATAGTTTTAAATTATGGTATTTATTATTTAATAATATAAAAAATAAAAGTTTGCAAACAAATTATTATTTTAAATTAAAAGGTTGATGTTTAAAGTCATAAATTTTACCTTAATTAAAGTCAAAAGAAATTTAAATAACAGTTATTTAAACTGATTTGAATCAAAACAAATCTTCAGTCTAGATTTTCATCTTTACTATTAAAACAATTTATAAGATTTATTTTTAAATACCTTAAGTCAAGCGTTTAAAAATATCTTTTTCTATATATTTAAAATTATATATTTTATTGCAGTCAAATATTAAATTTTCTACGTGTCAAATTAAATTAGTTTTTAAGACAAGCGTGAAATATAATTTAAAGAACTTTATTTTGATGTTATTCAAGTTTTACACAATTTTAAATACAGACGTATATATATTATTATTGCTACCAAAATTTGCTAAGCCATTTTCAGCTCTACAACCTCCAGCATTTTGTTTTAATTATGAGAACAGTTCAATTAAGTCATAACTAATATATCAAAATTATTTATTTTCAATTTTACATTAATATATTTTAAAATTATGATTTATATAATATTTTATAAAAATGGTAACAAAATTAAAAATATAAATTTATATATTGTTATCCAACTACCACTATTTTAACACGCCTGTAACCTTATAAGTTGACCTTTATAAAAACTACTTATTGTTAGGTGTTAAGAATACATATATGTGTTTCTCTGTTGATAAATGTTCATTTATAATATGCGTGATCGTATAACTTAACTACCAAAAGGTCTTAATAAATTGTGTAAGGTTAGTGCATCAGTCTTCTATTGTGAGAGTTGAAACTCCTCCCTTAGTCTCACACCTGTGGTAAATACAAGAATTTTAAATTAAAAAGGTAAGATAAATATACTAATTAATAATTAGTAAATAAGGTATAATAAAAAATTAAATAAAGTAATTTTTTGCATCAAGGAGTATATGAAAAAATAATGTAAATTTTTAATGTCCCATAATAATATTGCAATGATTAGACGTATCTCTTCATCTAATTACCTTGCAATAGTGTCAAGTTCATCACCTGCAGCTATTCAGGTACGTGCACCCTGATTACAGGTAACACTTCCAAACGTGCAGCAACTATGCATCAAATTATAGTTATAAGGTTAATCTCATATATATATTTTTTCATCTAATTTTCATATGCTTTATAATTTTAACGTTATTATGTTCTGATATGAATCATATTTCTAAAAGTGTATCATAGAATTATCTTATAAGTCTACGTATAATTTACCTCAAGAGGTTTTTCAAATTTAATTTTTTTTTTTTTTTTAGAACGTTATTAAAGAAAAAAAAATGCTACAGAGTTATTAAGTTTGTAATCTTAAACTAATGATATGGTCTTGCTATATAAGGGTTGAAGACACAGCGGCAGTAATTCCATGCGAGATGTACAAATTTTCTGATGTAAAACTCCGAGCGTTTAAGTCTCCCTCCGCACGTAAACAATGGGTGCAGAAAAAGTTGCATAACCACAGGCGTTAGAAAATAATTGGCAGATTTAATATCACGTAAAATTACGCTATTTGTACAGAATTAACACTATATTATTTACTTTTTTATTAAATCATCAAGGTTTTTTATAATATACCAATATTTTACATATTCAACGATTTCAACGTAGTATATATAATGTCAGTACTTAGTATATTTGAAACCAAAGAGTACGTTGAACGCATAAGTCCTTAAACCAGTTTGGGAATATTTTGTAAGCAATTTTTTAAATTCCATATTTTTTTAGGGGAAGCTTATTAGTCATATATATATAAGTGTGATTATTTGAAGAAATTTGAATCCTATGCATATAATGTATTATATATTTACAAATTTTATAAGTACAAACAATTTACAAGTTTTAACCACGGTTATATTAAATTTAGTTCCAAAGTTTGTCAAAATCTGTAATTTAAAATTTTTAAAGGGTTAAAATGTAGAATTATTTTAACAAAATTTGTTACTTTTATTTGAAAAATTATTTCTATTACATAAATCAACTACATTTAATAGTCTGTTGAACGCAAGTAGCAAAAAAATAATAATATCAAAATACCTTCAACTTGAGTCCAATTTTTATAGTTGTTATAAAAATCAAGAGAGTAGTACATTAATTTGCCTTTTGTTCATATATTATACTATAAAAAACATAATTTTAATAATGTTCATCAGATTCTACTGTAAAAAATATTATCCATATATATTATATATTCTGAACGCTCCATTAACAACAAACCATCCTGTAGAGAAAAAAAAAACTTGCTGACTACCTTAAATAATGAACGCATATTATAAAACCATTATCAATGCAGTGATTATTATGATTTAATAGAGCTTATATATTTTTTTACAATTTAAAAATAAAAATAAAACATTTAATAATAACATTGTGTACAAAAGAGTTATTAAAAATATTGTAAGAACGACGTGTAATCAATTTTCTTCTAGACCTCCCACTGAGTTGTTTTTTAGGGGCTAAAAAAAATATATAAAATATTTTTATTTCGTGACTCTCCCTTCTGTAGCTTTTCTAAGAATTATTTGGCCCTAAGGAATTTTATGTTGTTAATTGTTTAAAGGGGCTAGAGGTATAATATCTACAACATAATTCTTTTTCTTATATAATATATATTAAAAGTTAGATGACTCTATATGTTACCATTTGTCCTCATATAATTAGCAGAGTCCAAAAAGTTTTGGACTTCTGTCTTTCCGTCTCTCCAGGGGGGTTTCTAACTAAAAAATTCTCCACTCCCTCACCTTTTTTTTTCTCCACCATCTGCGAACACCAAACTTTTTTTTTTTTTTTTAATATTTGACGTCGACGCGTTGCTTAGTCGCTTGCTTTGCTTGCTACCTCCTCTCCATAGAAAAATTAAATAGACACAATTTTACTCGGTTCCCCGCTGTGTTACACACCTCAACCGACAATAATGATTAAGCTAGTTAAAATGATGAGATACAATATATTAAAAAATATATTTTATTATTTATTTATTGACACCTGTATCCTTTAACCCCTACAATAAAAATTTTTTGTAATAAAAAAATACTGAAAATTTAATTATATAAAATTCTATAGGTTTTTTAATGAAATTGTTAACGCTTTGTCAAATTTTAAAGTTTTGTATTATACTTTGTATCCCACAGAATATTGGATGAATATATCGATGTTGGAAAATAACAAAATTGTGTACACACAAAAAGCATGCATGTCTTAATTTTCTTTTAACAATGGTTTATGGTATCGCTCATCACAAGTATATGTAAGGAACGTTTCTTCAGCACATCATTGTACTGGATTCTGTTATGTTATTCATGATATAATAATGGATAATATAATCATGGAAGACTGTAGACATAAAACAAAAATTTAAGGAAAATTACAAAAATATCAAGTTCAACAAAAATTAGTAAACACACTCTCAAGCAATCATAACGTGTCTGTTTGCAGCCTTGAAGTTCAGCCCCTTGTGGATGTTCAACCAGTTAGTTGTATACCTCATGCTTGACCCTCAGTCATCAAAACTTACATGCATGAACATTGTAATAATGGTTCGCAGAGACACAAGAAAATTAACAAATTCAATTATCATGTTAGGATAGTATTAAAGTAAAAAATCAGTAAAAATGATATAACTTTTTTAATAATCGAACACCAGCTTGCATATAAAATTAAAAATGCAATCAAAAGTACAGCAAATGCCACCCTTTTATGAACATCAAAATAGAGATTTCACAACAATTATATATTTATTTGTTGTGGTGTAAATGATTATAATATTGTTACAGTAAAAGATGTAGTAAAAATTCATTTTCCATTATATAGCTATAAATGCTATAATACTCGAAACTCTATACTGCACCTCATATATAAATATAAAAATAACATTTAAAAATGTGATGTCTTGTTAACTTCATTCCTACATAATAGAGAACTAATCTTCATTAGATTGTTTAGTTGCCAACTAGCTTACGATTTATAGTGTCGGTTTTTGTAGAAGCTACAAGTCTCCAAAGCTCACGGCTGCTTTCTCAGCGGGTCTCTCCCTAGCTGAATTCGCCTGACATGAAAAAGACCTCCCGTTGCCCCCTTCGTGTCCTGCCCCCGGAAATCAATTCAGTGGATAACACATTAAAAAATATAGTTTCTTTGCGTGTCTCATCTTTTTATACAACAAAAATTCTTTTACATTATGAGACTTTTAAATAATATATCTGTTATACACAGTGTGAAAAATTTATAGTATACAAGCTATAAGTCTTCAGATAATTTTTCTTTATATATCTAATTTATTTTTATTCATATTATAAATATACATGTCTTTGAATATTGTATTGTCATTCAAAGTTGGTTCACTAAGCAGGTGATCACGACTCTAAGGAAAGGTGAACGTCAATCAAGAAGATATTTCCTTTTGTCGGTAAAAATTAAACAGAAGGTTCAACTTTTGACATTTTAGACGTAAATGAAGACTTCAGTTTTTATAATAAAATTTATTTTAAATAATAAGGGTTGAAATTTTTGACCTTTATATCATTTAATATTATTTTATTTTGTTAAAAAATTTTGAAAAGGGTATAGTTTAAAAATTGATTTTTATGATATATGACTAATTCACCAGGTGTTAAAAGGGTTTTATTTTATTATAAATATAAAGTGATATCATCGATAAAATAAACGGTCATTATGTTTTATTTCTTTAAAAATTTTCTCATCATTTAATTCCAAAATTTTACTTCTTAATAAAAAATAATTACGTTTCTTTTTTAGAAGATTATTTTTTTATTATTAAAAAAATAAAGTAGTGTAGTGTTTTTTTATATATAAAAGTTCAATATATATACAAGTAGCTAGGCGTGTAACGTAATACATGGCGTGTATTGGATTGATAAGAAATATACTGTCTTTCAAGAGAGAGAGCAAAGAAGTTTTATATTATAGGTGTGGATACTTGGAGTAGAAAAGGATTTTCGGACACGACATTACACGTAATTAAGGCTGCTCGTTAAGACACGGTGGCTTATCTGAGTTTGCGAGGTGGTGGTGGTCCCGCCGCTCTCTTAACCTGCTCAAAGGGGGCGTGGTCACTCACCTGTAATATAACTTACCTAACCGGCAACTCCACCCGATTGTGACATCATCATACCGGTAACTCACCGGTATATATACACTAAATTTTAATAAACTTAACAGCATTGATTGATTTAATATCATTCTATTAAAATTGTCTGGGACAGCAGAAGAAATGTAACAAAAAGTATTGTAAAACTTCAAAGGAAATATAATTACTATATTTTTGTATAATTTGATACGTTCTATAGTTTTCCTTTCTTTTTCCCCCGTTTCTTATAATATTGACGTACGTATACGTTTTACAGTCTGGGCAGGACAGTTGGACTCGCTCCCCACTTTCCTCTCTCTATATAATTTAACGGCAATGGGAGAGTTGGAAATACAGATTTGCAATTTTGTGAGCTCTTAATGGAGTATTGTCCTCAATTTTTTTTATTGCAGAAATGGATAGAGGGTGCAAAGTTATGCTATACCCTGATTTTTTTCAGATTTTTTTTTTTAGACCTGGAACTATTTTTAAAAAATTATTGAAAGTCCTTTTTGTGACGTCACGCGGTGGCAAGTCCTATCTTTTTCTTAAGGAGCGGCGTCTCGTGACGTCACGAAAAGGACTTTCAATAATTTTTTAAAAATAGTTCCCGGGCTCTAAAAAATCTAAAAAAAATCAGGGTAGCATAACTTTGCACCCTCTATCCATTTCTGCAATAAAAAAATTTGAGGACAATACTCCATTAAGAGTTCACAAAATTTCCACAGACCATGTGACCAAAAAAAAAAAAAAATAGACATATCAGAAAACTTTCCATGTTACACTTGGAAATATATTTCATAGCCTTGATGTTAGAAGAACTTAATAATTAACGTATGCATGATGTAAGTATAACACAGCTTTTCCAAATTAGTATTAGAGTGATTTCAAAATTGGGTACTTGAAAAATGTAACAGATGACATTTTTATAGTTTTAAAATTCTGCATTTATTTTTATATATATTTTTTTAAATGCAATATTTCAGTTTGGTTACTATAAATATTCGTTCTATAATATGTATACTGTAGTATATAAAAAGCATAAAATATTTTCTTGTTATTTGTTATTGACGTGTCCTTTTAACGTGTTTGTGATTGAATTATTTATTGACATCTTTATTTTATTTGTTCAATCGAAAAGCAATAAAACAATTGTGAACTAAAAGGTGTAAATATTTAAAAATATAGATAAATTTTTCTCTCTTTAATTCTAAATATTAAAATAATAAAACTGTGTATTATTTATTCTATATATACGAAATATCAATGTTATAATAAATAATGTATAATTATAATGAACAAAAATTTATATTTATAGTATTTTCTTATCAAAAATTCATGAATAAATTCACATACAATGTGACTGTAATTAAACACTAAGTGTAAACTACAATAATTTTATTATCAATTAATATGACTTGGTAATTTATAATGTGAAAACTAAAGACGTGATAAAGATCTTAAAATATAAAACTTGATAAATCTACCAATGGCAAAAACTTTATCGCAGCTTTAAAAAAAAAAGGTAAATTATGTTGATATCATATCATATTGAAACTTGTATTTTTTTTATGTTTTTTAATTCTCTGTTGTTTCGGTTGAATAATATACTACATGATATTACTACAGAGTGAACCACAATTCGCGTGCCAACTTTTTTCGTAAATTTGGTATTGCAAAAATTTTCGTACAAACTTCAAATTTGGTACACTTGTAGCTGAGGGTTGTAAAAATCTGTTCAGGGTGTTAAAATTTTTATTGGACATCAATAACACCCCTTTCAGGGGTGGTTTTTAGAAAAATTATTTTCGCCTTATGGAAATTCAATGTTAAATACAACTTTTTTTGAAATCATTGTAATTTTGCGCAGAAAGTTTCTAGCATAAGGTAATCGACCCTCCTGAACTCAGAAATAATTTTAGATTTTTTCCCCGACGCACCCCTAAGGGTGGAGACCTACCCCTAAAATCCATTTTCCTTAAAAATTGTGCTAAAATTATGAAATAAATTTTGAAGGGGTAATCGACCCTCCTGAACTCGGAAATAACTTTAGATTTTTTTCCCCGACGCACCCTTGAGGGTGGAGACCTACCCCTAAAATCCATTTTCCTTAAAAATTGTGCTAAAATTATGAAATTAATTTTCAAGGGGTAATCGACCCTCCTAAACTCGGAAATAATTTTAGATTTATTCCCCGACGCACCCCTGAGGGTAGAGACCTACCCCTAAAATTCATTTTCCTTAAAAATTGTGCTAAAATTATGAAATTAAATTTTAAGGGGTAATCAACCCTCTTGAACCCGGAAATAATTTTAGATTTTTTCCCCGACGCACCCCTGAGGGTAGAAACCTACCCCTAAAATTCATTTTCCTTAAAAATTGTGCTAAAATTGTGAAATTAATTTTCAAGGGGTACTCTACCCTTCTCAACTCGGAAATAATTTTAGATTTTTTCCCCAACGCAACCCTGAGGGTCAACGTACAGCTACCCACCATAACTTTTATTCTTAATAACCGAGTAGGAATTGTGAATTATTTTTTTTCGGGATTTATCGGAATCTTTAATAAAAAGAAATCACAGACTCACCTCTTCACTTGCAGCATGACGATGGATGTGTCCACCGTTAATTGCATGGCGTGAAGGCAAATGTTGGTCCGCACAACGAGGCTATGTGTGCGCGCCTTTAACAACTGAGGTGTGACCAATTCCACATAACACATAACGTCTGTCACTTTGAGCTCGTCAATGGTCTCAAATCTCTTTCTGAAGCGAAATGTTTACAAGAAGAGATTTGAGACCATTGACGAACTGAAAGTGGAGATCAGACGTTGCATGGAATTGATCACACCTCAGATGTTAGAGGCCATGCACCTATACACACATAGCCTCGTTGAGTGGACCAGCATGTGCCATCACGCCAATTAACGGTGGGCACATTGAGTGAAACCACAGTCATGCTGCAAGTGAAGGGGTGAGTCTGCATGGGATATTGTTTTCTGTGAAAATTTCGATAAATCCCGAAAAAATTTTAATTCACAATTTCTACTCGATTATTAAGAATGAAGGATATGGTGGGTAGCAGTTTACCTTCAGGGTTGCATCGGGAAAAAAATTTAAAATTATTTCCAAGTTCAGGAGGGTCGATTACTCCTTGAAAATTAATTTCATAATTTTAGCACAATTTTTAAGGAAAATGAATTTTAGGGGTAGGTTTCTACCCTCAGGGGTGCATCGGGGAATAAATCTAAAATTATTTCCGGGTTCAAGAGGGTCGATTACCCCTTAAAATTTAATTTCATAATTTTAGCACAATTTTTAAGGAAAATGAATTTTAGGGGTAGGTCTCCACCCTCAAGGGTGCGTCGGGGAAAAAATCTAAAGTTATTTCCGAGTTCAGGAGGGTCGATTACCCCTTGAAAATTTATTTCATAATTTTAGCACAATTTTTAAGGAAAATGGATTTTAGGGGTAGGTCTCCACCCTTAGGGGTGCGTCGGGGAAAAAATCTAAAATTATTTCTGAGTTCAGGAGGGTCGATTACCTTATGCTAGAAACTTTCTGCGCAAAATTACAATGATTTCAAAAAAAGTTGTATTTAACATTGAATTTCCATAAGGCGAAAATAATTTTTCTAAAAACCACCCCTGAAAGGGGTGTTATTGATGTCCAATAAAAATTTTAACACCCTGAACTAAATTTTACAACCCTCAGCTACAAGTGTACCAAATTTGAAGTTTGTACGAAAATTTTTGCAATACCAAATTTACGAAAAAAGTTGGCACGCGAATTGTGGTTCACTCTGTATAATATATACGTGGGTTACTAAATATTGTCGTTAATGAGGGAACAGCTGATAGAGAGAGAGAGAGGTGGAGGTGTGACAACATTGTTATTGTAACAAGGTGGCAGGTATCTCAAGTTCTGCTACTTTTCTTTTGCTAATAAAAATTCTTTGCACTTCCCAGGAACTAATTGAGACGTTGAAAGATATACAGCTGCCTTTCCCCGCTGCCAAGGTGCTCCATTCGTCTTGTATCTCTCTCTCTCTCTCTCTCTGGACCACTGTGTGGATGCTGTGTGAGAAGTTTGAGATAAGAACGGGCTTGAAAACACGCTTGTCTCTCCACGCCTGTGATAATAGCTCTCCATCGCTCGCTTGGTTTTCAAGACAGGTGTCCTTAGAACCACTTTAAAACAATAAAATAGTTCTCACCATTAGAATATAAGATATTATATAACATTATTACTTAAATAAATAGTTTTTTTTTTAAACCCACATATTTATTTAATTTTATATATTTTTATTGAAATTGGTAGCATTTATATATAACTATTATATTATATGATGCTTTGTCATCACTTTTTCTCATAAATTCTTTTATATATTACTTTTCATGTACAATTATATAATTCCGCCGATACATATAGAATTTATAATAATCTTGATTGTAGTATAATAAATAATAATAATTTAAGTTAATTATTAATATTTTATGTGCGTTTTATTGAAAGAACTGATAATTTTTGGGCAACTTACTTTCTTATCTAACCCAATATTAAAATTAATATTATTTAATTTTATCGTTGATTAATTTTTACCGTTATCAACACCTTGTTTCTCTGCATAATTTATTTTCAATATAACGTATTATACAAATATGAAACACAATATATGTAAAATATATTTATTCATTTAAATATATTGATTATAATTTTAACACCTGTAATGTGCTAAAAAAAATCGAAGCTTTAAAAAATTTATTGCATTGTCAATTTATACAAGTAGCGAAAAAAAAAAATTATCAAGTCTTTCTATATGTTATAAAAGTTCAATTTAACATCGCATAGGAAATAAATTTACTTAATGATTAAAGTCTATTGATTAGTTTCCATTAATACGCATGCATGGCAGCTGCTATGTTGAAATTATTACGCTCTTTTCAAATGGGAATATTCTTATTTAATCTATAATATAATATTTATAAAAAGATATTACATATATACATTTTTTTCGCATAGTATGATGTGATATAACAAAAGTAATTGAAGTAATTAGTTTCGCAGACAGGTGTAATGAAAAAAATGTACTTATATGCTTTATAATTGCAATTTATATATATTATTAAAATAAAAGGTATAATATGCATAGAAAATGTAGACAAATTATTTAAAAACAGGAAGTTAATTATTAATTGTAATGCAAATTTAATAATTGTCCTAACATGTATGTATGTAATTTTTACATACGCATACAAAGTTTAACCGTAACTGTATTATTAGCAGGTGCTATTGCATATTATTTTAACACTACATATTAATTAGAGCAAAGGTTATGTATATTAGAATAATTTAATCATGCAGACATTGAGAATCATGAGTTTCAAATTTTTTTATACACCTGCTAATATTATTTACATTTATGTATATTATAATTCATCATAAAAATATTAAAAACTGTATACTTACTAACATCATTGAATGTAATTAAATTAAAATAATTTAAATTTAATTAAATTAAAATAAGATTAATAATTAAATATGAAAAATTAATTTAATTATAAAAATTATGACGTCATATAATTATAACGTGAGTATTTTTATATTAAATATTGCTTCTCTATTTCACTGCATGACTATTCATTTTTTTTTTTAGGTTTCAATAGCTGGCTGAGGAGGAAACAGAGGTTACTATCATACACGCAAGACAATACGACAGTGGTAGCCGCCGACTGCAGGTTTATTATGGTGTCACTACGGGTGTTGCTACCTCACAATCGGCTTCCAGTAATAGATATCATCACCACCTTAAACCTTTGAGAGAGAAAAAAAAAAAACTTACGAACTTGTTTAGAAATAGATGAGAGTGAAAAAAAAAATGCTTAAATTGCCGCTTTTATCTATATATATGTGCTAAAGTTACTAATAGTTTTAAGTGGAACAACGTTTTATTTATTTTTTATTGGTTTGACATTTTTTTTTCTTCTTCTGATTAATAGTTCAAGTTTTACAATTTTCATAGTTAATAATTTAGTTTTAAAGTTGTAATAATATATATATTTTATGATTTTTTTACACTTTTTATTTTTTTAGCGGTGCCATATTTGGTTGAGATAAATATTTAATGAAATTTCATTTAAAGTTTATGAATATCTATACTCTATAACACTTGTCTTATATAATATAAAATGTTTTTACATAATTTATTTGTTTAATAGAAATAAAGCATACTTTTTATTATAAGGACTTAAGTTTAAACAATTTAGCTTTTAGGAAACAATTTTTACAACTAAAATGGAATAATCCTCTTTTTATAAACAATAGCATTAATATTAATTAATATTATGGTTTCTTTTTTTAACAAATTTGTTTCTTTAAAAAAATGCTTCATTAATAATTGCTTTAATTGACCCTTAAAAAGAAATTAACCTAAAAATAAATAGAAATGTATATAAATATAAAATATAATACTTAAAAAAATATATTTTTAGTCTAATACAATATTGCAGAATACATTTATATTAATTTAATTCCATCATAACAGGTAACTTGAAAATAATAGGAAAATCTATTCCTGTTAAAGAATATAATTTTCATTTACTGTGAATAAATTGAATAGCATATAATTATTTAGTTTCTTGTAACTTGTAACAATCTCATCACATTCTCCATAAATTTCTTTAAAAATTAACAAGACATAAAAACTAAAGTGTTAAAAAATACTTTAGTGATCATAATTCTAAAATCGTTTTCTTTACTATCAACAAAATTAATTAGATAACATATCCACTTAAAAATTCATTAAAATAAAAGAAAATATATAAATTAGTTTAAAACTAACTTGACATTATAGCTTTAACTATTTAAAAAAAAACTAATAATAATATAAACTAGATATTTCCATTCAATTTTCGTTTTCATAAAATTAACTAATAAAAAATAAAGGTAAAACTATTAAAATAAAAAAATAACACAGTAGCTTAACAAAATAAAAATAAATAAAATCCAATCTTTCTTTTTCCACTTGTGTTGCAAGGCCATATTAAAAAGACAGGGAGTGAGAGAAAGAAAAGACGGTGTCATTTTGGTGTCTCTTATACCTCCCTTTTTATTTATATTTTATATATTTCTTTCTCACTCCCAAACGACAAACTATACAGTAAATCTAAAGTTACGACTCTATGCCGTCTTGTGTACAACGTCTCAATTTATTGATAACTTCTTAGCTAATCTGTTGGCTAAGTTTTTGGTAAGTTGCCAAGCGGCACCTTTTGAGCTGTTACTTTTTGGTCATCCCACTATATATATATATATATATATATATATATATAGTAACAGTAGCCCTCATCAAAGCCACCAAACACACTCTTTTACCGTACATTTGGAAGAAGGTAGTGTATACCATTTGGAATCATACTATCTCTGTATTTCAGTGACACTCCCGTGTGCCGCCGCTCTCTTCTTTTGAAAATTTTCATGTTATTTTAAATCTTGTATAATAAAATGAATCAAACCTTTTTTACAACAACATGCAAATTTTATATTATATATATATATATATTTTTTTATTAATATTTTATTAAAGTATTATTAGGCGTATATAAGTAGCACTTTTCTTTTACAACAGTAGTTGCTATAAAAAAATCTCTTTTTTATGTTTTTAAATTGTAATATATTAAATATTATATATCTTATATAAATAGGGAGTTTATTTTTTATTTTATCCTTTTAAGTCGTAAAAGAGTTTTCAAATGTTACATCTGGATTATGAAAAAAAATATTACATACTTTATATAATATAAATTAAGGATGATTAATTTATATTATTCATTGTATTGCAAAATTACATGTAAGATGAAATTATTTCAATATTCTATTTATTATACATCGTATTTTATTGAAATAAATTAAATTTGTTTACAACTTTATTATGATATGATCTTTTAACAACAAAATTATATACAAATTTGAAATAAAATGCATTGAAATTGGAAAATTAGCAACCGAAATTGATCTTCTATCGTGTAAAAAAAGGTTGGCTGCAATAATCGCATGCTACATTTCGCGATACACACGTACCAAAAATTAATTCTTTGAGAAGAATTAATCGAATCATCGAGTAGCCAAGTAAGATATAAAATGTTTGTTAGCAAAATGTAACAATATTATGAGATTTTTCTTATCCTACAGAGTATAACCTTAGGATGTAATCCAATTAAATTTTACTTCATACTTCCTTTCGATTATCTTGATATTTTTTGTAATTCAGATCCTCTGTTATTACACAATTATGTTTGTATTTTGCACATTAATTTTATTATTTAGTTAAATAATTAAGTATCTAATTTAGAGCCAAAACAATTTTTGTGTACTGATTATAATAATATATATTATTTATGGAAGGAATTATCAAAAAAAAAATTCCTTTATTAGCTCAAATTCTATTTTTACGGCCTTCATAATATCACTACATTAATACAAAAATTTAGTTAACACCATCACTGTAATAATATATCTGATAAAAAAAAAGGGGGAACCTCGCCGAATTTATCCTACTCAATCTATTGCTATTACACGACAGATGACTCCTCACGACCCTAATTTGTTTCCCGACATGGCCACAAGGGTTTCTGAATGCCAGACAATAGTGTTACATTACCACTCCTACTTTTGTATAATCAATGGTAATAATTTACAAACTGTAATTTCATTCTGGGGACATTATTATTCTGAACGGTGACTGGAAAGAATTTGTCACATATTACGTTACAGATAGACTTATTTTTTTTTTTTACTTTTTGCACGCTGAGAATGGACCATTGGGATTGAGAGAAGACCATTTGTCGAACGTTCTATTGATGGTGAACGAGACTCGTTAGCGTGAAGAAGGAAACTCATCTTTCTTTTTCAACTATAAAAAAAATAACACTTTTACGCACAAGTGAACAATAATATAATAATAATAATAATAATAAAAAAAAAAAGTTTCCTCGTTAGAAAGATTTTCTATTAAATTAACTTTAATCTTTCACAACATATAATAAATTATAAAATAAAAACTTTTCTCTTAAGTTCTGTATAATATTTATATTTTCTAGTCATACTTCAATAATCAACAATGCAGAAAATTACTCATTTTATGAGTTTAATGGTTATCAAAAAGTAGTAAAATAAAGTAATAAAATATTACAAGTATAGTAAGTACATACATGATGTAGTTATAAATTTTTTAATGTTTTAAGTATGCTGGAGTACTACAACATTTGTTTTCTCATATATATACAGGTTTATTTTTCTATAATATATTATATATTTACATGGTATTTTTTTATATTATATACATCAAAAGAAACGACAGGTGTTAGGTTATAAAAATAATATTGAAATGTAATTTACTCAATAATTTATATCTTATATTACATGAGCAATTAAAAAATTATATCAATGATGCTATATAACAGAACACAAATTAATTTATTAATTGTATTACTGTATACTCGTGCCATAGTGTGTGTCTTTCTAGTAATTATATGCAGTAACAATTAATAGCCCAAATTTATAAACGGGCAGTAAATTTAATGAGTATTTTTGTTTTTTAATCAAATCCTAACTGGGTACTTCTACTTACTAATTACTCACTAAGTTTAAAACCCCGAACCTTCCGAAACCCTAACTTTGCGTTTCGCGGGCTCTTCCGGAACGGGGCGGCCACGGCCTTGCAATCCATTCCGGCATTTGCCTGCGACTGAGGGAAACGTGGAAACCTCAACCAGAATGGACGCTACAGCTTTTGTCAATGAACTGAAAGTGCAATGCTCCAAAGCCAGGGGAACTACATGATGGAAAAGCGCAACGATTAACCCCTGGGTGGGAAACGTGTTTTTTGTTGAAAATGGTCACCCATTCAACTACTAACCACACTACGCGTTGCTTGACTTCGGTGATCTGACGAGATCCGGTCAAGCGCACTGCGCCACACACCCACCTAATGAGTATTAGCAATAATACTCAATAATATAAATTCGTGATTTATGTATCTATACATTGATGAAGTATTCTCATTAAGTTCACATGACGATGTTCAATACAGATTTGTCGACGACGGATAATGTTATTCTTATGAGGCGTCGTCAACGGAATTATATTTAACTCCGTCATGTAAACGTATAATATACTGTAGTGTTTTTATAATAAAGAGTACATATTATAAAATTATGACCTGAAGAAACTGCTATATATGAAATGGTGGGTATTGTTGGTGATACTGTGATTTATTGAAAATGAGTCATTAATTAATTCACAGTTAAATTAATTTATTAATTTGGGGGCATACATGACCAAAATGTGTCAATTACCCCAACCAACCAATTTATTAATTTAAAAATGAAATCAAAACTATAATCTAATTATGTACAACTCTGGACACGACGAACTCCACTCCTGTTTTCTGTTTTGTAATAAGCGTTATCACGCAGTCTATGGAGACGTAGTGAACCTAAACTCTTTTTTATATCAATTGATTGTAGTGCTATTTTCACTTCACCCGAAATTGAAATTGTCTATTGGAGCTGCAGCTCTATATTATAGCAAGTGAGGTGGGAGTATAGTTTGAGCTGTCCAAAGGTATAGAAAATCGACAAGAGTCATTCATATCACCACATGAAATGGTTTGGTATATTAATTTCTTATAGTGCTATTTTATAAAAGCACATATTTTTAGACGAAAATTGTAAGTGAAACCAGCAGAGAATTAATAAGTAAAACAGACAGTTAACATACCTACCAAAATTGCAGGTGGATTACCATAATCATGCATGCATTTTCCATCATTTATCATATAATTTTAATATACATGTTTAAAAAAATCATATTAAAATGCAACAGTAATGACAATAGTATATAATACAATTATATTCAACAATATAATATAAACTTAAAAATAATATCAAATCTTCAATAATAAAAAATAGGAAGTAAATAAAATTAACTTACTATAAAACGTCTTACACAACATTTTGATGATGTAATTTTCTTCTTGAGGGGATGATAAAACATATATAGTGTGTATATAGAATAACATATAATAAAAGTCTTTTATCATCATGGAGTAGGTCTAGTTTGTTTGGTTGGCGATCATTTGTAGTAGCTCCCATGAGAATGCTGCGTCACAGTACAGAGAGAGAGAGAGAGAGAGAGAGAGAGAGAGAGAGAGAGAGAGAGAGAGAGAGAGAGAGAGAGAGAGAGAGAGATAACCGCGGGTTGAGATAAATCTGCAGCGGAGGGCTCACGTAATTCTCGTCCTCCCTCGCTCGGCTAATCACTTTTATCTGCAGCAGCGGCGGTGGCTTCATGAGACTCACGCTCGCGGCACTCGACGCGGCGCATATATATATATATACAAAAACACCAGAGCACGTTAAGCCATCTAGATAAAATCAACCCCATAGTCTCCCAACAATATGAAACAATAATGCAAAGAACCATGGCAAGCCTATATAATATTATGAAGTTTTTTTCTATAAAATATCTATTATTATGAATGTGGATTCTTGCATGATGCAACAAAAATATATGTGCAATATTGCATTATTTCAATGTCCTTTTTTTTTTGTATTATTTAATATTTTTAGCTTCATAAAAAAATATATATATGTATTATATATATAATATATTTTTACTTTGATAAATTATTAAGAAGTAATTTATTTGTTGAATTATTAATTAACGATTTTATTGCAGCTCATGCAGTAATGAATTTGTTGCATCTTTACAAGTTAATTACATGTGATCTAAAGTTAGAATTTGCCCTTTTTAATTATATATGAAAGTTATAATTTTAGTTCATTTCAACTGAATATATAATTCTTAAACTCAAATTTACATATTAATACTATAATCCTCTCTATACATTTTTTTAAACACATGACAGTTATATAAATTTAGTTTTAACTTATTATATTTTTAAACAAATTGAAACAAACAGAAATAAAATATTTATAAGATACAATTATAATTATATATTAGGTGAGAGAAAATCATGACAATAACACATTTTCAAAGCATTATAAAGCCGCTTTTCCAACTGTTGACAGCTTATAATATTATATTATATACAGTAATTTAATTTGTGTCACTCATAATAAAATTATTTTTTTTATATATTTGATAAATGTATTATCATATTCTTGCAGACATGACCTCAAGCCAAAGAAGTACATGGTAAATTATTATTACAAATCGGGCGTTACTTTGCCATCTCCTGACAATGAACGAGTGACCCCGGACAATGGAGCAGACGGCAGCGTTTGCTTGCATGTGAATGTTATCTTCATGTCCTCCTATATGTATGTACTGACTGGATGGGGACGCACGCCTATAACACTGTGATTTACGTGATGTTCTAATCCTCCTTACCCCCCTATCCCCATCTCTCTCTCTCTCTTTCTCTCTCTTCTCTCTCTCTCTCTCTCTCTCTCTCTCTCTCTCTCTCTCTCTCTCTCTCTCTCTCTCTCTCTCTCTCTCTCTCTCTCTCTCTCTCTCTCTCTCTCTCTCTCTCTCTCTCTCTCTCTCTCTCTCTCTCTCTCTCTCTCTCTCTCTCTCTCTCTCTCTCTCTCTCTCTCTCTCTCTCTCTCTCTCTCTCTCTGTAAAGTATTCAAGATAAATGCGGTGGTTCCAGTTCAACAATATTGTGTGGATCTCCAACAAGAATCTATCGAGCAATTTGTACAATAAAGTGGACATTTTCACTGAACATTAATATTATTAATGGTTAATAAATTTATAAGATTATAAATAATATACATATCATATGTTATAGTCAATTTTTTCTTCGTATTTTCTATAGAATTTTTACTAGAAAATGAATAAAATTCTTGTATATTTGCATATGAATAAAATATAAGGAATTTTATCACAATGGTTTAATGTATGAAAAAGAAATATATTATTTTATATTTGCGTTTTATTTGTAAGTTTGCATCAGCATATTTAAAAATGTTGAATATTATATTTGTCATATCAAGAAAAACATATTTAAATAAAATTAATCGTACATTAAATTAATGTTATTTATAATATAACATGTTTATATTAAGATAATGGGCAACGAGGTATATAATATATTATGTAATATGCATTTTTTTTAAATACACGTGCACCATCAAGATTAAATTTAAATAGCAAACTACCCCCCCCCCACACACACACACAAAAAAAAAAGAAGTTTGAAAATAAACTAATAAAATGTATTTATTTATTAATAATAATAAAAAGAGCAGTTACAAAATCTGTCTTTTTATTCAATTTTAAAACAATCTTTCGATTATATAAAACTGATTGTTTTTTAGCTATATAACATTCTTTCTGTGTATATATTATTAATTTTATATTATTTATAATCTAATAAATTCAAATAGATAAATCTAATATAGAGAGAGAAAATATCACGTTTATTTAAAATGTTATAATTTATTTATAATCACTTTTTAATATAATATTTTTAATAAATATGACAGCATAGCATTTAGTAAGAACTAGAATTTAATCAAGGTGTTTCTTATATTAATGGTTTATGACGCCACCAGACTAACACTATTGAAATAATAATAAACTTGTTTTTTTATTATCCTTCTTTTTTTTTTTTTTTTTTTAAACGAATACCTTTTATGTTATATAAGCTCTTATCTACCTTTATCTTTATTCTTCATGATTAGCCACGCGCAATGATTGATCATGATTAGTACCGCAAGATAGCAGCACCTTCTGCACGATTTTCTTCTCGCTTCAGATATATAAAATAATATTAAATAAAAAAAAAAAAGTAAAGAATGTAAAATAATTTATTATAAAACAAAAATATTATTTTGAATGGTTCCCGCCTACTTTAAAAGTTTCTTTTATGATTATCCAAACAGCGGATCTATAAAGAGTCAACAATAAGAAATAAAATAAAAGGTATAATAGTTATAAAGCAGAGACAAATAAAATATTTTTATCCGTGTGAACTGGAGGCGTTTTTCAACTATAGCAATAATTACATATTATATTGAAGCCAGGACTTCACTTTGAAACAAGCCGCTGATTGGTACAAGAGATGTGACGTAATCCTCCCCCTATTTATATATTATAATACTACTTAACAATAAAAAATAATCAACTTTAAAAAATTGGTAATAATTTATCTTAGAACGTCAAGAGGGTGTAGGTATAATAAATGATTTTTGGGCATGCCCTTTTAAGATGCCATGTTAAAACAAAAACTTATTTGAAAGCACTCATGTGTATTAAATATATAAAGGTGTTTTCTTTTTTAATATTATTATTATTACTGTTAATAATATATTTATGTTGAGAGTAGAACTAATTTATTAATAAATTAATTAATTAAAGAGTATGTTAAAAATGTGATTGAATTTTTCAAACATAAATCATAAATATTTTTAATTAATAATAGTACCAATATATACAGTGGCAAATTTGAAATTAATTCAATTTGATACTAATGTATTTTTGCACAAGAATAAGATTAAAGCGCTAGTATTATCATGGCAGTGTATTTACATTTTTCTGGGTTAATGTTTACATGGTATTCAACATTGTATAGTGCCTTATCAATTTTTATACGCTTTAAATATATATGGAAATACTGCATTCATAATTGTTAACTAAACTCATCAATTCCTCATGTTATAATACATAGTAGTTTTAGCAAAAGTTGCATATCATCAAAACATGCAATGTATACTTTGGGATATCTCGAACGTTAATGTCTGGCTTGCTGGAGCTTTCAAATACAAAGAGAAATTTGTAATTTTGGAGGTAAGAATAGCACCCAGTCTAGCCATCCTAAAAAAAAAAAAAATGTTTTTAAGATCCCAACGCCTCCATAGATTACATGAAAACTCCCATAAAAAGAGCATGGTGTCCCAAGGTGTATGAATTAATTGTACCAAGCACCTGTATGAACTAAATAATAATTATATCAACTTTCTGAATTTGCGAAAAGTTGAGGAGGTTTTTACATGCAAGACTTCAAATGGCCATTTAATAAATTTGATTTTCAGAGTGTAAATTACATCTAATATATTACAAAAGGGAGCGTAATTATTATCAGGTAATTTAAGCGAGGATTGGTTATAAAACTAATTTTGTTTACACTCAATAAATAATGTAAAGCAGTTCTAATGAAAAGGAATTGTTTGTGCGCTGAATCTGCTGAAACAGTTGCATACTTGCCGGGGGATATCGAGAATAAGTTTATAGTTCCAAAACTTCCAACTCTCATGTTAATGACAATTAACCATCTAACATCCTAGCATTGTTTGTTGTTTTTTATTATATTTATATCACCCAAACCATTATATTTATATTTCACTCACTTTTTTAAATTTAGTTTTTCATTATTTTTGACCTGTGTTTTTATTTATTATTTTAAAATGTGTTCTATGAACATTATGTATAGGCTTTAAATTAATTAAAATTGTTTTTTTATTTTATTATGGTAAAAAAATATCAAAATAATTAAAATTGATGTTCAATTAGTAATATTAGTATGTTTTTTTATGTTGGTAATGAAATACTCACAGGCGAAAACTTTTTTTATATATTCATAATTAACTTTATTATGTTCATTCAAAATAATTTAATTTTAAATCATAAAGTTAATATATCTTACTTTTTTAAGAAAAAACTACATGCTAACTTAATTAAGTTGTTTATTTATTTTTTTTTTAGCTACAACTATAATACACTGCAGTGTGTTTTAAAGTATACGATTTATATTTGTGTTCTAAGTTTACATTAAATAAGACTTTAGATGACAATGCAAAAGAAGAAGGAACGTTTGTTTGCCTGCAGACGGTAGTTTATTAGTAGAAAACGCTAGGTTGCTTGTCATATTTCAAGAGCATCCAGCGTACAAATTGTGTTAAAGTTCTCTCTGGTTCTATTATATTGTGGGGAAGAAGACTGCTGGTAGAATAAAGTGATGACATCTCTCTTTCATTACGCTTGTCTTGTGGAAATTAAGACAAGTGGCAAAGCAGAAGACGTTATAGCAGTGCGGACAAAAAAAAATATATATTCCAGCTGAGAAAAAGACTCCCTACCGAGAAAACCTGACTTTTTACACGGTGGTACAAGTCTGGAATAAATGAACGTTCGATCAATCAATTCTATGTGGGATTTTTATATAATTTAAATTAATGATGCATTTTTCTTTCTTAAGTGTAGTATCATTTACAATTATAGTAATTTAAAATTTATATAACTTTGTATATACCTGTAATAATAGGTGTTATATTGTATTAGCACGTTAAGTAATTAATTAAAATTCTATGATATAGTTATATTTTAATTTGTTGTAAAAAAAAATACTTTTTAAATATAAAAAAATGTAGAATTTCGTAAAAATTAAAAGTTTTTCTAGATAATTCTATCAACCCTAAACATAAAAATTTACAAACAATCAATTTGTTGACTTGGAAAAATTATAAATGAATTGGTTGATTCAATTAATGGAATTAATATTTTAAAATGAACAAACAGTTTAATACAATTGTATATATAGTTTCTGCTTGATGATTTACATATCATAATATATTAATATTACATTACCATGTTTTTTGACGTCATTATTCTATAATAAATTAAGACGAAGATTAATGGTATTCTAAAATGAATTCTCTAACCTCCTACAGTTCACACTTCTTTTTTTTTTTCTCTCATTCCCATTCTCTTCCTTTAATATACCAAAGAAAAGAAAGAAGAAAAGAAAAATCCAATTTACGTTATAAGATATAAAGTTTCTCCTCATAAAATCTCATTCAATTTCATTACATTACCAAAGCTCCATATCAAAAGTTTTTTTTTTTTTTTTTAATTCTCTTTTTCCAAGTTAAATTTCTATTCCATTTTCCATCTCTCCTTCCACCTTATTCACAGTGAAGTAGCAGTAGCTAATATAAATATATATTCATTTGCCTCAACTACACCATCGTGTATATATATATATATATATAGTCACTCTGACTTTGTGCTGGTGAGAATTTGTTTGCAAAGAGAATTATACACTTTGATCCTTTTTGCGTGTGTTAACAAAGTAATCAAGATCTAAATTAAACTCTGAACAATTTTTTTTTTATATAAACTAACTTTTACATGAAATAACGTAAAATAAGATACACAAGAGAGAAAGGACACGAATATAATTAACTCTGTATATTATACATATTAAAAAAAAAATAAAATAAAGTGCTATATAAAGTGACACAAACGAAATTGTATAAAATATGGTCGCACTTTATTAAAACGTATATATATACGGCAAAAATTTACCTTTTTTTTTTTTCCTCTGACTTTTATACTTTTTAGCTTTTACACTTTTGTGTTTTGCATTAAGGGCCCGATCTAGTAGAGGTAAAACACCTTACGCGGCAAAATGTAGGCAACCACGCGGTTTTTAGCTCGAAAGGAAAAACAGGCTCTACCTGCTCTTCATCGCATTTTTTCATTTATGTATTCGGTAATAAATGTCACAGAAACTTCGGACAAAAATGACTTTGGTCTACTTTTTAATGACAAGTTCATTTTTATACAGCTTTAAACAACCAGATCAATACTTTTTTGCGAATACGTGATGAGATCGATAAGGAAGATAAAAATTATATTTCCATAAAAATGTCATTGTTGAGATGGGTAGCGGTCACTAATCCGCTGACATTGTTATAGACCACAATAGAGTAAAGTGCTCCTGCGAACACCTGCTGCTAGGGGAGGAGAAAATTCGGAGACTCAGAAAATGAACCGCTGTCAATCATGTTTATATTATGTTCAATAAATTACTAATAATTATTATTTCTTTTCCGATTATAAGAAATTACAGTAGCAGTGATCTGAGACTTTTAATTATTTTTAGATGTGATATAATTATAAATTTATATTTATTGCAAAGACATTATTTTTATATTATAGTATAACATGAAGACAGTATAAATGATTAGGAAGAGTCATGATTGAGGAAGAGTCACAAAATGTGTTAGTCAATTAATCTTATCTTGCAATTAATATTATAAATAAAGTATTATTTAATTGTTTATTAAAAACAATTAAAAACATACATTCGATATATGTTTTAATATATATATTATTATATATATCGATAAATATATTTTTGTTTTTAATTCATTGTTATATAAAATGCCGATAATGATATACAAGTTGAATTTATTACAAAAATTGTATTCTTACTATTTTACATGATTTAAAAATGAAAAAATTATTTTGTTACACAACGAACTGGACGGCGAGCCATCTCGCTGCTATATAACTGATTAGTTGTGTTCTGTTAGAATTTAGTATACTGTGAACAAAGATTTGAAAGCCCCAAAGTAATTTTCAATTTTCTCTATACTAGGTGATAATGAACCTTGAGGTGTTCTTATAGTGTAATATTCCATTATTATGTAGAGGCAGATCTGAATTCAGTGTACATAATAGCAAAATGTAAGGAGTAAAGATAGAACTGCGGAGCGAGTGGATGATGGTAAAGCAAGATAAGGGTTGAGAGCGGGAGGACTGCAGGCAGGTAAATTCTTTTATTGTTCTCTCTCGGCTCTCCCTTCTCCTCTCTCTCGGCCGCACTTGTAGTTCAGTATTTCGCATATTTCCGCAATTCCGCACGGCGCTGCATTCAGTGGTTTTAGGAACCAGAAATTGCAAAAAAGTAGCTCTAGTCTATAAGTTCCAGTAAATTTAATAACATGAATTAATACTTTCAGCGTACACTATATTAAAGCCGACAACATTTTCTAGACCGCTATTCGACCCTATTGTTGAAATTATTTTTTTTTACAAGTGTTATGATGAAGTAAAGTTGACACTCTTTTACCGCTTTTAATAATTAATTAAAAATTAATTGGTGGTCGTGGTGTAAAAACAAATTCATTGGCGGATTACATATCAGTCTCCTCTTTTCAATGATGTTTTTTAATTTTTTGTGAAGCAAATATTGTACCCTACAGAACTGATAGAAAACACTGTTTTTTCCTTATGGCCGTTCCTACTAGATCGGGCCCTTAATATTTAAAGTTTAAAGTAATCAAAAAAAGTAGAAACTAATTACATTTTCAATGATTACTTTAAATAATAATATTAATTAATAATATAATAACACTTTATTTTTTAATTTTGTTCACTCATTTAGTTATATAATATTATATATATATTACTTAATTATTATGCAAAAATAAAAGCAATTAATTATTTATACTGCACGTACGTGTTGCATTTTGATGCCCATCACAATAAAGAGTTAGTCATTAGGCCATGCACAACATGATGATGTAGCTCAAATTCTCCAGAAACGCATGAACTTTTCTTAATATATACAGTGGCGATATATTAATTAATAACGACGCGTTCATGTTCATACTCTTTTTGCATTGTACATGCGATTTGTTAACCAATATATTATAATAATTTCTGCATTAATGTTTTCTTCACATGATAAACTATTCTTTCAAATATGTAAAAACTGACGTTCCCCGTTTACAACTTTTCCAAACTCTTGGGGGGTGTATTGTAATAGTCTCTATGCAAAGTGTCATATATATTATGTTCTTTTCTGAATAAACACATTTAAAAAAAAAAAAAATCTCATGAATTAATAATCGAAAGAATAAATGTCTTTTTTTTTTAAGTGTATAACGCATGTTATATATTCACTATATATAAAATTATACGATTCAATATTTCTTTCTTTTTAAATATATATTATACATATAAAAATAATTTTTATTCTCTCATTTTTCAAGCAAAGTTTTAACAAATGTTACGCTCTGTTAATGCCCCTCCCTCTCTTGATGAATCTCATACACTACACCCTTTCTCTGTCGAAAATAAATCAGAGTGACTACAAGCCGGGATGTTTGATTTTATACCGTTGCAGCGCGGCGGCGGCGGCAGGGGGGATGTTTATCACCCTGTCACTCCCCATTACAGCATCCCCAGCCACCCCAGACCAGTAATCCATCATTCTTTGCGACACTCAAGAGACCCAGCCACCCGTCACGCCACCGTGAAGCGCCGTAATCCGCACAGATACAAACTAAATCAAATATTTTTTTTGTTATACAAGTGTTTATATCGGACTTTTTTAACACTTTTTTAAATTCTATTGTTAATTTAGGTAAAATAAAAAAAACAAATAAATAAAAAAAATCAAATTAATTATAGCTATAGAAATATAGACAATTAACGAATTAACTATATTTTTGTGCATTTTAATTGTGTAACTAATAAAATTACTTACAGTATCGTTTTACGAGACATATACGCGAACGCGAGCTAGCATATAATAATATATAATTACACCATCAAAATCTATGGCACAGAATGGATCATCAGCTGACAAAAGTATAATTAATAATAAAAATAAATAAATAAGCATGCAGCTAATATGAAATAAAATTTAAGAAATCAATATTTTTTACAGAATTTATATTTGTGAGAAACAAAGCATGCCATGTCCTGGATTTAAAGCTTGACATTATTATTATTATTTTTTATTTTTTTTTTTTGTAGTAAAATCTAATAATTTTATTTAACTAAAAAATTAATTTTTTTATGCATGTGGGCTTTGTATTTAAAAAAATAATAATAACTAATAATTTTATGATATGTATTATGATCCAAAAAATGAAAAAAGTGTTTTGGTTGCATGTCGCTTTTAATTTTACTGCAATGCGTACAGTGTAACAGCAACAAATTCATAAAATAGATTTTCAAAATTTCAAATTACATTTTTCAATAATAGGAATACATCTATCTTGTACATGGTATTTACCATTTTACCATAGATATTTAGTGGTTAAACACATCAAATACACCAGTTACAACATTGCTACAATAATAAATAATGATTGAATTAATTACATGATGTAATTCACTACAACAATAAATTATTCACATGAGCAGATACATAATCAAAAGTTGTACCATCTTGTATGTATAATTACTAATTGAAGTCATCTTAGGTTAATAGGCAATCAATTTGTAGCATAATTTTGCTAAAAAATTTTTAAATTTAGTGAGCAAAAAGAATTTGAAATATGAAGGCAAACTTAATTAATTTATTATGATATATAAATTATAATTAACATATTAATGAAACGAAACTTAAAATAAAAAATAAATAAAAATAAAAAATGGCAATTATTAAGAATTAAGTAAACATAATAAAACAACATAAATATAACAGCAAAACTTAATATACTTTACTTAAATTAAAAGTTTAAATTAAAAGTTTAAAAATTTTGTAGGAGAGTAAGAAATGAATGGAAATTAAAATCATACATAAAATACTGTACTGCATTATCAGATTTATAATAATTATGCATATCTATAATGGAACTGTTCAAAATTGTATACCTTGTTTCAAATAAAATTTTAACTACAGTATATCAACAATGTAAATTTTCAGTTCTATCTGTTCCATTTATGTTGCAAGAAAATTAGATCATTTTTTTTTTTTTTTTAATTTTGCCTCACATTATTACACACACCTCGGGGATAGAACGATCTTTACAATTACTAGATTGTGGGCTTGAATGGACAACATACATGAAAAAATTTTATTGCAGAAATGAATAGAGGGTACCAAATTATGCTACTCTGAATTTTTTCAGATTTTTTTGAGACCTGGAACTATTTTTAAATAATTATTGAATGTCCTGTGATTTCAGTTGGCACCTCTGAATTCTTAATAAAAAGGATAGAGACTGGACGCCTATTGACGCCTCCAGGGGGCGTGGCCGCACATTCAATAATTATTTAAAAATAGTTCTGGGTTTCAAAAAAATGTGAAAAAATTCAGAGTAGCATAATTTAGTACCCTCTATTTATTTCTGCAATAAAATTTTTTCATGCATGTTGTCCATTGTCATGCAGTTTATGAAAGTAAGAAAATCTTAAACTTCTTTTTGGATTTGTTTTTTTTTAAAGTGAGTGTTACATATTATAATGCATATGAACCATGTTGCCAATATTTTCAAAACAATAGGAACTTAAAATAAAATTACAATAAACAACAACACATTAAAAATAATATAAATGACAAGATTGCATGGTACCATAAAATAATAAAAATAAACATAAATGGTATTAGCATTTTAGTTAGTTATCAAGTACGGCACAAATGAACAAAATAATTTAATTGTTACATTTTAATCTAACGGCATTTTGCCTGGCCACAGTTGGTTATACCACATATTAGTGTTTGTGGTTTTCTTTTATTTATATCATAACACTGCTTCTAAAATTACTGATATATATAATATGTATATTATATAGCTACATGTGACTATTTTATGGTTTATTATAATATTTCAAAGAGGAAAACAAATAAAAATCACAACAAAAATTGCTCACAGCACTGCTTATAAGTACATCAAAGGTTTAAAAGTGATATTTATAATGACTTTAAAGTGAGGTTAGATAACATTACAAAAAAGGGATGTTTCGATTTGTTTTCTTAATAAAAATAAAAAACAATCTTAGGTAAAACACAACCCATTACCATCATGAAAATATGCTTAATAATTAATTAATTAAAATGCATTATCAAAAAAATTTTTTTTTTTTTTTTTAAGTATCACTGAACTATGAAAATTTACAATCTTTTTATGGAATTTGAAAAAGATTAATATTATCTTAGAATACTTCATAAGTGACGTTAATTTGAGCATCATTTAGATGAGATACTTGCATTGAGTTCAGCCAGATGAGAAAAAAGATTGGAAGAATTTGTCCCTCATGTGAATGCCATGCTGAAAGGGGTTGGGGAAACCCCTCAAATACTGGAATTTACTTTGATCCATGTCTTCTTGAAAGTAGTTAATATTTTCTACACCATAACTATATGGTTTGCATTTTTTTTACGTTTTGCATATTAATTTTGTTGTCATTTTGGCAGTAATTTTGACTCAATATCACGAGTCAAGTACAGATTTGAAGTAATTACTAATTAGAACAATTGACTTTGTGTGTCCAACTTCATTTTTTTTGGGGGAGTAATTATATATCTTAGAAGTATGCCATAGAACAAGTTGGAATCAAATTAAGAAAAACTTAATTTAATTAAATTAGCAGAGTGAAGATTTTGTCATGCATCACAAATCTTTTCTTTTTAGAGTGTTATTCAAAATTAACATCTTAAAATGAACGCAATAGCGTCAAGTTTAAAACTTCAAATCTATCAAAATCACATACACTGTATGTAGAGTATATTTTCGATAGGACTAGTTTAGAGTGTTTTGACAAGAGTACATGATACCAGCCACAGCATTAACTCCTTCTTTCGTCTTCATTAGAACCATTTAATAACGGTCTAAATACAACTTTATAATATTTTTTTCAATCATATGTAGATTTTCTTATAATTGATAACAGGAAATTTTATATAATTTTTCTAATTTTTTGCCCCCAAAAAAGCATTATATACGTAACTAATTTTACCTGCATCTCTCATTTTTCATGGTAATCACTG
This sequence comes from Siphlonurus alternatus, assembly GCA_949825025.1. NCBI lineage: Eukaryota > Metazoa > Arthropoda > Insecta > Ephemeroptera > Siphlonuridae > Siphlonurus > Siphlonurus alternatus. The sequence continues at coordinate 43,998,608 of OX463780.1, read as the reverse complement.
CAAGAAGAAGAAAGCATGACACTTTCTTGCATCTTAAACCCTTGCATTTAAAAAACAATTTAAAGGCCCTGCACAGTGCACACATACATCTTTTTCCTGGTTTTCAATTACACCATTTGATAGTAAGTTTAGAAGATTACAAGCCATATTTAAATTAATTATAAATGTTATCACTTCACAATCATACCTGACTAGCAAAAATTGAGATTCTTTGTAATATAAACAATGTAAGGAAAATTTATTTTCCAGGGAGCTGCATCATTACAAAACATTAGCTTGCATCTGAAAAAATGATTTGGGTCCATCTTCTCAGCCAGTGTGTGGGCAGGGCTGGTCGCCGTGGATGCACTCGATCTCCGGCGCATGAGTGCTGTCCCAAACTCCTGGTCCACACTGCTGGCACAAGCACCGCAGTGAGCAGGGGATACGACGCATGCGACGAAACTGGTGCAGCAGTCCTCGAGCCTGAAATTGGTGGAATACATTTAGAGCCTCTCAGAAGTTCACCTCAGCAGGGGTAGTTTTTGGAGTTAGACTCTCCTTCCCCTTTGAGGATCCCAGCATAGGACAAAATATATTAATTTTATATAGCAAAACTTCTCCCTTGCAAAGTTTCTAGATTACATACACCCCTATTTTAGCTAATTATGGTAATTGTACTAGTTACCAGCCACACTATGTTATCGGCCACCCCACTTTTGAGGCACTTCGCGTCATTTGACGAAGTTTCACCCATTTGACCGCTAGATGGCGTTAGTGGTCCGAACACGCACAGAAAATTTCAGAACGATCGGACTATTTTAATTTTTTTTTTTAACATGGTGGCCGATAACCGCGACACCCCCTAAAAAATGATTTTCTCATAAGAATAACATGTAAAAATTCCTTAACATGACGGTAACTAGTACAGTTACCATACAGTATAATGAAGTTTAGAGCATACCTTCCTAAAATTTAATTGACACTGTACCTTTATATCATGTAAATAAAATTCATGTAGTCATGGGAAGGGGGGGGGAGAGAGAGAGAGAAATGGTGACTTTAAAAGCTGGATGTAGTAATGGACAACTTAGTTTAAACAGATAGTACAGTAACTATTTATTTCAGCAAAAATATGCACTATTAGAAACAGGGAATAATAAATTTACACGTAATATTTTTAGCACATACCATTGAATGGTGGTAAACAAATAAATTACTCGTGATCGAAATAAAACTTAAAAAAAAAATTACTCCAGCCCTCACTATTTCTCCCCTCGTCGGTATACTTATTTTCCTTATTTAAAATTTGCAATACTTAAAACAATCAAACTGCTTAACAATTTATCAGATGAGGCAAGAGAGAGCATAAAAAATAAAATTTAAAAAAATCTTACTGTATTGTATACACATATTTTAAAATATTTTTTATTACTATTTATTTCAAATTATATTGCATGTACCATTATTTTTAAAATTCAGTAAATATAATTTTGGGCTGCTCCTGTGACTGACCTTTCGTAGAACCATCTCCCCGTCCATGTGCATGGCAAGGGAGCTAAAGTGCAGCAGCATCTCGTCGGTACGCAGGTCCTGAGCGGCCACGTCATCACCGTACACACACACGATGGCCAGGCTGACAAACAGGTGGAAGTAGTCTGTCAGGTAGTTGGCCCAGCACGCCTCCCACATACGAAGTGCAGCACTCTCTGCAAACTCTCGCTTGAAGCACCTGAAATGATTATAATGTAAAAACGAGAAAAAATAAATACAACTATTTTTTAATGTAAAATATTTTAACATATTTTAAAAATTACATCTTAAAATTTTAAGATAACTGCAAGAAAATTTTAGATCCTGAATTATATCCTATATTCAATTAAATTTAGCAAAATATATATGACTGACACAGCAGTGCAATTAATTAATACACACTTCAAAAAATATATACTGTTACTGAGAGTGCATTAACTTACAGCAGGATCCATCGATGAGTGAAGAGCAGCTCCATGGCATCAGTATGTCTCTGCAGATGGTCATAGAACGTTGGCTGCATCACTCTGATCAGCTCTCTTAGCAGGTTCTGAAGCAATCCCCAAATTTGGTTCAATATGAATACATTATTTTTGTAACTTTATCATTGACAACATACATTGTATACTAATCTAAAATTTGATGAAGTACGTTGTATTTACTTTTATAATATATATTATATATATTTATACAGTAATTATGTTGACCCACACTATTGCTGAATCAATACAGACTCTACAGTATATAAAATACCCAAGTGTTGTACCAGCTATTCATGCAGAGAATTATTTATACTGTAGTTAAATTTTAATCATGTATGATGTCAACTTGCAAGACTACACTATAAGTAGAAATTTGATTTTAATTATTTTAGTCATAAAAAAATATTAATTACATGCTAAAAAAAAAAAAAAATGCTCAGGCAGGTCTTTCCATAGATGAGTTTTTTTTTTACCCCCTTCCCTCCTTCTTCCTAAGAATATTTTCTCCTTTGGTTCCAAGAGGCAAAATGATGAGTCAACTCACGAGGTTCAGGTCCATGTCCGAGTCTGTGGGTGTACACACAAAGAGCGCCTTCTGCATGAGACTAACGAAGCACCAATAAGTGTCCGCCTCATTATGTACCTCAGCGAGCACCGGAGCGAGCAGGTCAGACATACCCTGAGTGTAGCCAACTTCAGGGTGGCTGAATGCATAGTTCAGCAGAATGTTCCTGAAACAAGCGGAGAGTTCGTACTTGCAATATAGTTAATATTTTGAGGCACCATTTGATTGTTTGAACACATTTAGATAAGAGCTTACTTCTTTCAAGGGTTGTTTTTAAATAATAAGTAAGTCCTTCTTGAAAAGTGGAAGAAGGTCCTCTTTGTTTAAAAATATTTCACCAAATAATTAAATTATGAATTAAACAAGAAAAGTAAAAAAATAAACATTGATTTAATTAAATAACATTAAATGCACAACAAATATACATTAATTAGCAAGAATTTTACTTACTGCATGATAACAACAGTTAAAATTTTTCTCATCAACTCACTTCATTTCCTCCACATGTGGGTTGTTGTCTCCTGCAAAGTATGCACTTCCCCTGTCCGTACGGATCACATCTTTCTCCACGACACACTGGATAGTGCGCAGGAAGCACTGCTCCTCCTGACCTGACATGCTCAGTCGACGTCGCCTGCCGCACAACAAAACATCATAATCTCAGGATTAACCACATTTAATGCATATAAGACACAAAACTGTTGAATATTAAATTGCTGTGCCTGAGAGGAGATAATAGTTATACTGACAAGTGAGTAAAATTAGTACGTAGTAGGGCACTTCTTATAAACTACCTACTATACAGTGTAAGGCAATCAGAAAGTAGCAAAGTGTATTTATGGTCATAACTGTCATATGAGAAAAAAAAATACTACTGTTTTCTTGTGAAACATAATAAATAGCTGTACGTTATTCTGTTTTATCACATATCAGTTTTAATTTATAATGACATAAGTAAAAGGAAGTGCTACTGTTAAAAAAGGGGAGATAAGAAGACTTGTTTATGGCATATATATACATGCATGCATTCTTATCAACACAAATTTACTGATAAACGTAGCAACAAATTTTCTCAGAATTATTTTTCAGTTCGTGAAAACTTTAAAACCTGGTTTTTACCAAATGCAATGAAAATACTATATACATTACAGAGTCAAGTCATTATCAGTGATTTAAGATTTAGGTTTAATAGCAATTAAGGAAAAATGTTGTACGTAAATAGCAGCAAAGAGAGCATGTTTAAATCCATTGATCAATGTAGAACTTGTTGCATATCCATAAGAAAGTGGATACTAACAAGGCTGCAAAAGGACACATTACCATTTGAGTGTGCACCTAACCATTACTTTTTTATAACTAAAAAATAATAGCCCCAAATGTACTTTCACCACCTTGATCCTGTGTCTATGTAATAATGGTAAAGCAAGCTTCCTCCCCTACTGATGAGAGACTCACGTGATCTCCAGGTACTCCTGTCTGTGTGCTGCCAGCTGTTGCTCTCTCTCCTCCTGAGTAGACTGAAACGAGTATACCTTCAGCAGAATTGGCCACACAGTGCTACGTAATGACGGGTCCAGGCCACCAAAGAAAACAGCCTGAAACAGGTTTTACATAAAATTATTTGCTGTTCACATGGACTTACTAATGACTCAACTAGCTTCTTTATTATTCAATTTGATGAGTGTTATGTATTTTAATAACATTAATTAATTTTTAATTATGTATGCAAAGATCTATTACCAAAATAATTTTTTTTTAAATCTACAAAATTTTATTGATATGCCAAGAATCTTCCTTCGGACTCTTTTGACTACTGTAGTATTATTGTTTTCATGACTCCAGTTGGTGCAGTATTACTCACTTTCCTGAGAGCAAGGTCATCCTGCACCTGCCCCTCTGGTGTAAGCAGCTGTTGCCAGGTGGCAGGGCACACACTCGGTACACGACCTTCCTCAGGGTGTAGCTCCTCCTGGCTCACCTCAGGCCTGCACAAACACATTCAAGTATTCAGATCAATTTATGAAATGTAAAACATCAACTTTCGAGGTGCAATAGGAAGTTTGGTGAAAACTATACATATTAAATATTACTTTAGAGCTAGAAGTTAAGATTAAGTTAAGAAAGTGAAGACTACAATGTTAAAAAAAAAAAAAAAAAAAAAAGTTTGGACATGCAAACAGATGAAAATATATGCAGTGTATATAATATACATATTTTGTGTTGTTATTGTGGGTTTTACTAAACTTTTATATTGATTAGAATTCATGAAACAGCTACGGTAATAATTACCTGCAGACCATGAAATGTTGATATGGTCTCAATGCTCCCTCGGAACCAGGTTGTGGTCTCAGAAGACAGCTCCACTCAGTCAGCACCTGCACACCATACCCAAATTTAGACAAGAGAAGAGAGAGCTGATATGTCAGTTAATCACCTGTCCCAGACGTTGCAACCCTCCGTGATGGAAGTGCAATATTTTGTACTGGCTCTCCCTCGATGCTACAACAAGCTGTCCACTCGCTGCGGCAACAGAGCCTTCCCCTCCACTGGAGAACAGACGAAGAGATCGCATCTCACCTAAACAAAAAAAAACACAATTTAATTTATTTAACATACTATTTTTGTTGTAATAAACTTACTAAGATCTACAGTAAAACGACGACATTTATGAGATCTTCTCCTTACAACAGGAGATGCTGCAACGCTTTCTGGGAATGTCAAATTATGCTGAACTGCTAACATTTCTGGTGACACCATCCATGTAGGAAGTTCTTCTGAAATCAAGACGTATGTCATTATCATAATTTCATTTTTAAAAGTAAAAGTTTTCATACCAGGACCAAGAGATCTGTTGTCAAGTAAGCTTGAGGATGATGTGAGAGATTCTGAACGACTAAGAGAATCTGGATGATGTAACGATGGAGTGGGAGATGGTCTATTTTCATCCAATTGAAGACTCTGAAGCCTCCTTCCTAAGTTGCCAACGTCTGGTGTTTCCCAAAGAGAGGCGCTATCATTTGATGCTCTTCTGGGAGTGCGCAGACTGACGTCCGACTCCAAATCTGCAATCTGATCCCAAACAGGATCCTCTGTACCAGGCCAGGACAGCCCATCACTGGAATCATATTGAATTGTTGCTGCTTCAGTTCAAATTTAAACCAAATCAAAGAAATGCTGTAGAAGCAATCAGGTATTGATATGGCTTATAGGTGACTTACTAATTATTGTACACTGGAGGCCAAGCTAAACGTCCCAGCACCGCCGCTATTGTTAACCATTGTTTGGCTCCAGCTGTGCCACAGAAATGGCAATGTCGCATCTTTCCCATTGGTTTGCGGCATCCATTAGATGTGACCTTTAGCTTGGCCTCCCAGTGTACAGTACAGTATGCATACATATAGTTTGTATTGATAATGTATGCATTATAACTTAAGTACCTTGAAAAGCCAGGTTGCGAGCTCCGTTTTTCCACAGTCCAGGGACTAGCACGGAGTGTTGTATTTGGTATCCAGCTTAGTAGCAATGTTGGTCTTGCTTCAGGTCCACTGCTTCTAATATGGACTGTTATACTGAGATAACCGGGATAATGTACCACATCATACTCTTGTCGAAGCAGTGCTGGTGGGTGTACGCAGACATTGTTCTTACCTACAGAAATTATTAATTTAGCAATATGTATGATGGCATACAATATATTGGTTTAATTTTTCCACACAGTTCACACAAAGAAAAGGTTCAACCATACTTACAAAAGACAACCTCTCCATCGTAATAGGGTGGTGTGGATTGTTCTTCATCTTCACTGTTGTTTTGACTACCCAAAATTATATCTGACGCTCTTTTTAAAATACTCTGTAAAGGCATTTGACAACTTACTATGTTAATAGCATGAGAATTGTTTCAAAAAGTAAGTTTTTAAACAGGAACTTAATTTTTCACGATAAAGATATGTCACGCCCACCGAGGCAGCGGTTATCAGCTGGTTATCAGCTGTGAAGTGTCAAAAGAACCCTTTTTTAAGAAAATTTACGTATTATTATTTTTACTAGAGAATACACGGGAGCGCTATTCACTGGTTCCATAAAAACTAATAGCGTCAGCATCCTATCGCGATAATCATAACATTTTAGCGGCAAAGCGTGCTTGCGTGTGGTGTAATAATCTGCATTTTTATTATATATCAGCTCGTTTAAGACGCTTAAAATGGTTGAACATAAATCTCAAGATTTGACTGAAGATGAAGCAACACTTTATGACCGACAAATTCGACTCTGGGGCTTAGATTCACAAAAAAGGTGAGATGATTTTTCCAGTCGCATTCCGGTGTGCGGTGTGCATGTCAGCATGTACATACGTAATTATGCGTATTATCACAGACAGTGGTATTATGCTATTATGCAGCATATTGAGTATGCCATATATTATATGTACATATAATATGGGATTCGCATTATCTGTGTTTGAAAAGTAAAATATGCATACTCGAACCAGACTCGTATGCATATGATACCGGTACTATGCATACATACATACATAATTAATGCATACATATATTATATTTTTTATGTATTGTTTCAGACTTCGTGCAGCCAAAATCCTGGTGATTGGACTTAAAGGCTTGGGAGCTGAAATCTGCAAGAACATCATTCTGGCTGGAGTGAAGTCCCTGCTGATGATGGATCATGAAAATGTCAAGCAGGAAGATTTCTCCTATCAGTTCCTTGCTCCTCGTGATCAAGTTGGTAAAAATGTAAGCTGCTTTTGGCTTCATCGTTAAAAATCTAAAATCTCAATGAAAATTTAAGAAATATACTGAGCAAAAGATTAAAGTACATATTGTAGTATGCCTATCACTATGTATGCATATCATACAGTGATTACATTTATAATGCAATTAATATACATTGTCTGATGTTATAAAAATAACAAATTTGATACAATTTATTGCTTAATATCATCAATATCATCCAGGGTCCGACTGGGCTCAAAGGGCCTACTGAGCAAACAAGAGTACGGGCCTATATCAAGGGCCTACTTGACCCTGTGGGGACCTACATTTAATGTTGTAGGGGTCTCCCAGCCGAGGGGGTCTACTGAGCGATCGCTCACCAACTCTTACGGCCAGTCCGAGCCTGATATCATCAGATCCCATCATATTTTAACTTTTAACAGAAGAGAGCTTTAATGATTATTTGAGCCTTAACCCTAGTATTACCAGGAAGAGGGGGGGGGGGGAGAGTTGAAACGACCCGCAACTATTTTAAAGTGTGAAAAACTTCTCCGGCAATTGTGAAAAAAATGGTAATCCTTAGTTAGCCAAAGAATAATGTATTTCTGCACAATAATTAGTGAGAAAAATTCTTTTTTTTTTTTATATAGCATGAGATTTAAATAGCAGATTGTTTTGACCCCCCCCCCCATCCCCTCCTTGGTATAGTGGGTGAAAAAAAAAGTCCTTGGTAATGCTATAATTTTATCTTTTGTTTTCATCAGCTTGCAAAGTCTTCTCTGGAGAGGGCTAGCCAACTGAACCCCATGGTGAAAGTGACAGCTTCCTCAGACAAGGTTGATGACAAGCCAGACTCGTTCTTCACCGGCTTTGATGTGATCTGTGCTACCCAGTGCACTCTGCCTCAGATTGTACGTCTCAACCAGATCTGCCGTCTCAACGGAATCAAGTTCTTTGCTGGAGATATCTTTGGATTCTTTGGCTACATGTTTGCTGACCTGCAAATTCATGAGTACTCCCAGTAAGTTTAATTAATATTAATATTGCTATTTAATGTCAATAATATTTTAGTTACGACAATATCGAAATTTTTGCTCAGCTACACCAGCTCTACAGTTTATTTTATAATGTAATTTTTTATAGGTAATTTTGTTTAAGCTTACTATACGTGTTCAATAATTGTATGTAACTCAGTTCCAACCGATAGGGCTTCATTTAGGGCCTTGTTTGGACTGTATTTGTACACAATTTAATAATAAAAAACTTTAAAAAAAATGTATTCTTTGCTGAAGGTAATATTGTACACCTCGTACAAGTTTTAATTAAAGTCACCCTCAGTTTAAACTGTTCAACTAGAATCGCAATTATATTGTTTGTATCTTGCCTTATGTGACATAAAACTACATTTATCTGTAAACTGATAAGTTACATATGTATTGCTAGTGGCCTCTCCGAGACAGTTAAGAAGAGATATCAGAACCTTTGCTGAAGACGTTTTAAATTTTTGCTGAGAAAAAGTGAGGTCTTGTAGAAGAGAAGTGATGTTTGTGGTGTTTTCAGGGAGATGAAAGTTCCGCACAAGGAGAAGGTGTCCAAGGATACTCCGCAGCCCACGGTAACCAAGAAGGACACAGTGGTGTTCGTGCCCTTCCAAGACTTGCTGGACGTAGAGTGGGACTCCGAGCAGATGGCCTCCACCCTCAAGAAGATGAGCAGTGGCTACTTCATCATGAGAGGTACAGTATATTTATGTAGTCTATACATATTATTTAAATTTTTGATATTGATATTTATTATAGTAAAAATTGAAACCTATATGATTAGGACATGATTGTATCCTATATAATAGTGGGAGGTGTGGCGCAGTGCGCTTGACCGGGTCTCGTCAGATCACCGAAGTCAAGCAACGCCGCGCGTGGTTAGTAGTTGGATGGGTGACCATTTTCAACAAAACCCACGTTTCCCACCCAGGGGTAAAACGTTGCGCTTTTCCACTATGTGGTTCCCCTGGCTTTGGATCATTGCATTTCCGGTTCATTGACAAAAAGCTGTAGCGTCCATCCTGGCTGAGGTTTCCACGTTTCCCTCAGCCGCAAGCAAATGCCGGGATGGATTTGCAAGGCCGTGGCCGCCCCCGTTCCAGAAGAGCCCGCGAAACGCTCAAGTTAGGGTTTCGGAAGGTTCGGGGTTTCAAGTAGTATTATGTAATTAGTAAATAGAAGTACCCAATAGGGTTTAATTAAAAATATACATATTATGCACCCCACTCATCTTCTTCACTTGTTGCAGTCATGGGCATATCAAGAAGAGGTGCTTCTCATTAGAAATTATTCAAAATATTACTCTGACAGTGTTACAGCTTATAACTATTTGTGTTGAGCTGCAATTTTTGAGTCTGGCCAGATGACTCACTTTTTACCTTCAGTGTTGCAGGAGTTCCGTAAGCAGGAGGGTCGTGACCCCTCAAACCGTGCTAAGGACCTGGAACTACTCAAGAAGACTCGAGACTGCGTGATGGAGAAGCTGAGGGTTGACGCCAGCAGAGTCTCAGACGCTGCCCTCGAGTAAGTTCTGGAGAGCTTAATTTGTTACCTTGAAAGTGGGTACCATAAACAGAGATTAAAACCATGGTTCCACCACACTAAACTATTAACTAAAATATTTTCAAGTTACAGACAACTTGTATAAATGTCTACTCTTGCTAGACGACTTCCAAATTACTTTCAGTTGTGTTTTAAGCTAACGTAAGTCATTTGTTTGTCCCTGTAGACAGACATTCTGCCAGGTGAGTCCCTCGTGCGCCATCGTGGGCGGAGTGCTGTCCCAGGAGGTGATCAAAGCAGTGTCCCAGCGAGATCGTCCGCACAACAACTGCTTCTTCTTTGATCCTGAACTTTGCAGCGGCAAGGTCGAATGCATCGGCAACTCCAACTGAACTCCTTTCAGCTACTGGAAAATAATTCTCATTTATATTTTCTACCTTTGTCCAGCTAGTTATGTATTGTCATCATTTAATTTTTTTTTTTTTTTTTTGCCTGTCAATAAGGATTCATCATTAATTTAAGGTTAGTTACATTAAGGGTAAGGTAACACGCCCAATTTTAAAAATATTTTCACACATAAATATTATGAAACATATTTTTAAATGCTTTCCTCTACATCCCCTATTAGTAGATAAAATATCAGGTGTACAAATTTGATCTAGTTTCAGAGTTATTAATTTTTTAATTTGACTAATTTAACATGGAGAAATGAATCTTCCATGTTAGTCAACTGTATAAATTAATAACTCAGAAACTACGTATATCGAATTTGTATACCTGACATTTTAGCTACTGATAGGGGATGTAGAGGAGAATATTTTAAAGTATGTTTCATAATTTTCATGTATGGGAATATTTTTTACTAACATTGGGCGTGTTACGTTAAGTATTGAACTAAATTTGTGTCAATTATATATGCAATGAAGATTTTTTTAATTCTAGCATGTGCCCATTTGAGCATTTTCTTACATTTCAAACATTTGATCTTTGTTAACGTTTATTTAAAATCATCCATGTTTATTGTTTATTTTAAGTAAGACATAAATGGACCAACAAAAATTCTTACAAACATGGATCTCATTGCATTTCTTTTTGTTTACTTTTGAGTTGATTTAAAAAAAAAAAAAATAGTAAATTTCATACTTCGATCTAATTATATTTCGTATTGTATAATGGTGTTGAAATAAATACTACAAATATTTGATAAGTATCAGTCTTATAATTTAAATAACTCCCAAACGCTGAACATAAAAATAAACAAAAATGAATATAAAGTTACGCCTTACGTAATTACAAAAGATAAAAAAATGTTACATTTGTATACATAAAAATCTACTAATAGTGTTATTTGCTTGCTTATGTACAGTAATATATTACATATATCTTTTTTAAAATGTGAACTTGTCTTTTCAAGGGTCAATTCTTACATTAATTTTAAACCCAAATATCAGCTAGGTTAACTAAGGAAATAATAAACAAACATCATGATATAAGGAAGACAGTTAGATAATTATATGAATGTCAAACAAACTGAAGCCAAGGTATGATATAATGTGGAGAAAAATTATCAGTTTAAATATGTCGAAAATGGTTATGTATCTTAACAGACTCTTTGCTAAATAAAAACTTCATATTGGTAATCATCAAAGAGTTTTTAGCTTGAAACAAATAGTAGCATGCGGCTAAGCAGGTCCAGCAGTGTTTGCATTTATTGCATGGGTAAATAAAGAAAAGTTGAAAGCATGAAGATCTTTTGGCAAAATGCATGCAATTCTTCTTTATTTCTCTGTTACCAATCAATGTAAGCGTGCAGGCTGCCTATACTTCATCATACGTTACTATAGCAAACAAATTATAAAGCGCGGTTTATTGTTGAACTGAATATAATATTTGCTAGTTTTGTAATTAAGGTCACAATTTTTCATTCCATTGTTGTTCAACAACGAAAATTCTTAATAATGATAGAAAGTGTGCAATAACTGGAGAACAAAACTTAATATAAGTGTTTTGGTCTATTTTGGAACATAGTAAATATGATATTACTTTAAAGCTTAATTTTTAATTATAAAAAATATAATAGCATAGATAGATTTTTTATACTAGTAAACAACGATACAATATTATTAAACATAACTAATTATAATGCATTTTGCTTAATACAGTTGTTAACTAATAAATTAACGTTGATTTGCTTTAAAATAATAAACAAAAATATTTTTGATTGTTCACTTCATCTAATTTCTGGTATATTGAGATAGGCTTAAAAATTTAAAAAATTAATTAAAGTACACATTCATAAATCATAACAAAATTGGCCACTTTTTCGATTTAACAATGTAAAATATTATGTTCATGTATCCTGTTCGTCAGGTTGGTTTTCCTGGTCGGGGTTTGCTTGTCTGTGCAGGGAGTAGATGTGTGCCGAGAGAGAGTACTTGTGCTTGAACACCTTGCCGCACAGGTGGCAAGATACCTCCTGAAGGTATGTACCCCCGTGCTTGATGCGCATGTGCTTTACAAGGTTAGACTTGTTTGAGATAATTTTATGGCAAACAGGGCACGGTCGGCTACACATTCTATTTTCACTCGTTCTATTATCTGTAAAATAAGTGTATGTTTTTTAATATATATATATATATATATATTTCTAAAATACTTTAAGAAAAATAAAACTAGATTGCAGAGATGTTGTTTAACTTGACAGCGTAGTTTCATTTAAGTGCGCAGTCTCACTAAAACAGACTTAAGACTAAGATAACGCCACCAATGTTAAAAAAAAAAAAAAAATCCCTCACACAAAAATTCTGAAAAAAATTTAAAATGTTCTCCTCTACACCCCCTATATCAGTAGCTAAAATATCAGGTATACAAATACAATCTAGTTTTAAGGGTAAGGTAACGCCACCAATGTTAAAAAAAATCCCTCTCACAAAAATTCTGAAAAAAAAATTAAAATGTTCTCCTCTATACCCCCTATCAGTACCTAAAATATCAGGTATACAAATACGATCTAGTTTTTGAGTTATAAATTTTTAAAGTTGACTACTTTAACATGGAGAAATGAAACTCCCATGTTAAATTGGCCAACTTTAAAAATTCATAACTCAAAAACTAGATCGTATTTGTATACCTCATATTTTAGCTACTGATAGGGGGTGTAGAGGAAATTTAAATTTTTTTCAGAATTTTTGTGAGAGGGATTTTTTTTAACATTGGTGGCGTTACCTTACCCTTAACATGGAGAAATGAAACTTCCATGTTGAATTAGTCATGCAAATTAGAGGAAAACATTTTAAATTTTTTTCAGAATTTTTATGTGAGGGATTTTTTTAACATTGGTGGCGTTATCTTACCCTTAATTTGTGCTTCAAGTTTCCTTGCAGAAGAAACAATTAACTGTGGATTAATTTCCCTACTCCTAAACCTCGCTTCAACTCTCGTAACACTCAGATGATAATCTTGATAATCTGGCAATTAACACCACGGTTTTGCAATTGAACTGCGATTCAACTTCAGTTAACTCAACCTTCAAAAAGTTTTCTTAAACTAGCTTTCTGCAAAGCTTCACAAGTTATTAACATTATCTTCAGCTCAGCGTTAAATAATGTCTCTGCAATCAAGTAAAATAAAACATAAAAAAATACAAAAATTTGAAACAATAGCCTTTTGTATCCATACAAAAACAACATGAATGCAAAAAATAAAATTGAAGCAAGAAATATTTTTTTTTTCAATACTGCAATAATAGAAAGTAAAAAAATACAGTGAAAATTTTGCTACATGCTTATTTTTTTTTACCTCACATGGGTATAGTTCTATAAGAAAATAGAACATGCTAAAAAATGAATTAATTAAAGATTCACATGGTCTGCTGGTGAACATTACGTACAGCAAAAGATGATGTAACTAATATAAAATAATAAAATAAATGTAAAAAGAAGCATAATCCAAAAATGCACATATCACGAAAACCACAATGCTAATTTAATAAGCACATCAATCTAATTTCTGATAAACAATATGTAATAAAAAATTAAGAATAAATAAAAATAATTATGGCGATAAAATTGTCATTGAACATAATGATAAAAAATAAATATAAAAAATATGTTCAGTAGAGCTATACTTGGTACATATTGCATTTTTCCATTTTTTTTTTTTTTTTTTTCCCAACAAAATTAAAACAATGAATTTCAGCAAAGTTTACCATCAAAATGCAATTGAAAGTTTTTAACCTTCAACAAAGAAGACATGAGTGCACAAAACAATGCAATTACTTTTAATATTAAAGAAACAACCACCATTACTATTATACTTATATAAATAATATTTATATTGCACTTTAAGTTGCAATTGGTCCATTATGTAAACATTTTTTTAAAAAAAAAGAACAATTATTTTATACAATATTATACATAAAGTGCTTTATCAAAAAGCAAATAAAAAAATTTGAAGAAAAGACTTTGTTGCAATTTTCAATAATGGACGTTATGAGCTTCTTTCATGTGTTGTTTCAATTTAAAGCTTTCTCTTGTTCTGAACGACAGAGGACACAAGTGACAACAGGCCCTGTCAGTCATCTCTGAGTGTACGAGACGCACGTGGTACTTGAGTGATGATTGGTTGGCGTACTCCTGGCCACAGTGCGGACATGTCCCGCCCTGAGCCACTCTCGGCAGACCGCCCGCTGGCCTTCCTGCCGCAGCCTGACTTCCTGGAACACCAACATGTGCAACACTTCCTTCAGCTACCGAGTACATAATTTTCCAAGTGTCCCAAAACCTACAATATCTTACATCTCTTCTCTTGGCTTATCATTTTTTTTTTATTAAATTTTAAAACCTTTTTATCATTTTTTTTTAACTTAAGGGTAAGGTAACGCCACCAATGTTAAAAAAAATCCCTCTCACAAAAATTCTGAAAAAAATTTAAAATGTTCTCCTCTACACCCCCTATCAGTAGCTTAAATATCAGGTATACAAATACGATCTAGTTTTTGAGTTATGAATTTTTAAAGTTGACCAATTTAACATGGGAGTTTCATTTCACCATGTTAAAGTAGTCAACTTTAAAAATTTATAACTCAAAAACTAGATCGTATTTGTATACCTGATATTTTAGGTACTGATAGGGGGTATAGAGGAGAACATTTTAAATTTTTTTCAGAATTTTTGTGTGAGGGATTTTTTTTAACATTGGTGGCGTTACCTTACCCTTAAAATATAAATTAAGTAGGTCAAGTAAGTAAAAAAATTATAAAACCCTACTACTTTAAACCTTATCTGAATAGTACTTAAAGGTCCAACAACTTTTTGTGTACTTCCAAGATTTACATTCAAGTGGTTTTGACTTTTGATCTCATTGTAAACTAAATAGAAAACCTAGAAGCAGGATCATTAAAATTGATCAAACAAAACATTATTTGCATCCTTGCATTTGGTTAATAAGTAAAAAATAAAAGTTATAAGCATTATCTTCATCATACTAATAATTAAGTTACTCCCTGCAAGCATGCTTAGCAGATGCATTTTTATATTACTGTGTATTAGCTGCAAGAACATTTGTAAAAGTACTTTGAATAATATTTGTATACAGTTTAAAAACAATATGTTTATTCTACCTAAAAGAAGGAATAATTAATATTTTAAGACTGATCCAATTTATATTAGCATCACATTTATTTTAGTGCTATGACATATATATTTTATAATATATACACACATTTTTGAACTGTGTTAATAAAATAAATGTTATTCCCATGCCTTTATACATGCTGTTATTACATAAAATATTAGTGGTTATAAAAAATTGTCATCATATTTTAATAGACTTACTTCCACCAAATTTTACCCACATGTTAAATCATATAAAGTAAGCTGTTGTTTAGCAGTTGACAAGGCAAGGTGAGGTACACAGTTGGTTACATAGCAATTTAATACAGAAATTAATTAGCATTATCTCTACAATAATTTGTACTTTGAAACAATAGTTGTAATAATATTTACAGTACCTTAATATTGTAAAATATTTTTAAAACTCAAGCATTAACTGAATATACATGACATGTATATAATAGCTGAAATAATTTTGGACATGTCATTACAGAAAAGACTGGCATTATTTTGAGCTATTAGGTGAATTAAGTCCATAATTTATCTTTCAGATCTAAAATTTCAATAATTTGTACAAAAATATCAAAAACTTAGATGAAATTGTTTTAGTGCATTTTAGAAATCTGCATGATAAGTAAAGCAAACAGTAGAACAAGATATATAATAATATATACAAAAAACATTGAATGCTCTCTAAAATTGTTAAGGGTAAGTTAAGGTAACACGAATCAGCTGATTTTTTAATCCCATTTGATTCCAAGTCCCATGTAAACCTTAGCAAATTCCCAAAAATTCTGAAAAAAAATTGAGACAGATATTAATTAGTACCTAAAAGCCACAGAACAAATTTCAAGACAATTATTCGAGCCGATTTTTTTTTTTTTTTTTTTTTTTTAAATTGATTTTTTTAATTTTCAGCATAGGGCTTTCCCATGGAGAGTCAAACTAAAAACTTAATTTAAAAAAAAATTGGCTCGAATAATTGTCTTTAAATTTTTTCTATGGCTTTTAGGTACTAAAATCTGTCTCTCAAATTTTTTTCAGAATTTTTGTGAATTTGCTAAGGTTTATATGTTAATCAAATGGGACTACAAAATCAACTGATTCGTATTACCTTACCCTTAAAGTTACGTAAATACTTTATTTTTAAAACTAATAATACTATAAAATATATTAAAATCTTTACAAATAACTATTATTATCCCTAGATCCTACATTTTGTACATAAACACGTCTACCATCACTATCACAAATACGTCTTAAAGGTACATTATGTACTTTAACTAAATGTTTACGTAGATATAATTTGTTTTTAACTATACAGTGACATTGAGGACATTTAACAGAAACAGGAGGTATATGTATGTTCATCATATGTTGCTTGAGGTTGAACGCGTTACTGAAAGTTCTGCTGCACAGGGGGCACACCCTGGGTTGACGGCACGAGCCATTCTCCCCCTCCTCCCCCTGGCCCTCTGCAAGGGGGCTGGGACGATGATGGCGACGCAGGTAGCGCCTTGCAAGGGTTGAGGCAGGGGTGCGGGGGGTGAGGAGGCTCGGCATCCCTGTAACCAGAGATGCCAACGCTCTCACTCACATCTAATGATTGCCCTAACACTCTCAATCTACCAATCATGACAAGCAAGGAAGTTAATAGGACAGAAAGGAATAACCGCTATGATATTTTAAATAACCCTAGTTTTTAACCCCCTATCCCAATAAAGTTTACAATTTATAAATTAACATTATACAGTACATTAATATTTTCACCTGCAGACCATGTTTTTTATTAAAAGAAATGTTTGAAACGTTAAATTTTATTTATAAATTAAATTTTACTGTAGAAGAAAAAATGTACAGTTAGTATAAAGCAGCAAGAAAATACCATTAACCCAATTGACTAGTACATAAAAGCTTTAATAGCAATATATAAATCCTACTGTAAGGAAATATAAGAACAATAATGAAACAACTGCATTTCCTCACAGTAAAAAATATCAAAACTAATGGAATATTAGATGACTTTGCTCTTTGAATTCAAGTATTAAAAATAATAGGAACACCAATTATTCCATTAATTAAGTTCAGAGCCCGACACAAAGCAAAGACCTGCAGTGGAGGGTTCCATTATTCCGGCAGCTGGGGTGGTGGGGTGTGCGAAAGAGCATGCCGCTCCCCAGTGGGCGCAGACAAGCCCCCTAGCCGCATGCAAGCCAGCAGAAAGAGAGGCAGAGGAGAGGTCGACTGACCTGGCGAAAGTTGCTCCCCCGTCGAACCGTCCATCATACCAAGGGAGTTATGCAGCGGAGAGTGAGAACCTGCAGACAAAAAACACCATGTTAAAAATACCATGAGCTAGAGTTAATTTGGACTATGTGGGCTGACAGATCAAATCAGCTTTTCTTAGTATGTTGTTGAGTTCTATATCAATGAGAAGTAACAGTACAATTACAGTATAACTGCCAAATGTTTATCAATCGCTAAAGATGTTGCATTGTTACAAGCAAGTCAGCGTGGGTCTTAGAGTATAATTTTAATAATTTCAAATTTTGTGGGCATGTATAATGCAGTCAGATTGAAATTTTTTTAATTTATTTTTATTTAGATACACTGGAGGCCAAGCTAAATGTCCCATCAAACATGAGTGTCACCAGCCAATGAAATACAGTAGCGTAAAATCAAGCAATGTTGCCAAATAGTGTAGCGATACCACTGTTCGGCTCTAGCTGTGCCACCAAAATGGCAATTTTGTTGCATCTTTGTCATTGATTTGACATCGCTAGATGTGACCTTTAGCTTGGCCCCAAGTTTATAAAAAAATTTATCATGAAATAAATTCAGTACAGTATAAAATTCAATGAATTAAAATTTTATTAAAAAATTACTAAAGTGAGAGAAAGGCAATATGTACTACAAATTATTTTATTTTATTTATTTATTTTATTTTTATTTTGGAACTTCTTTTTGGTTGTACAAGACAAACATATGTTCAAGTCAAAATTGGACAAAATACAACATAAAAACATCAAACTTAAACACATTTACATAAGTTATTTAACACTATCAAACACAATCACTGACAATAATAATAAAAACAAAATACAAGCCAAAGTCACCATTAATACTGATAAATTTTAGTTTATGTGGAACATATATATATATACATATATATATATATATATACATACATATATATATATACATACATACATACACACACACACACACATATATATATATATATATATATATATACATACACATACACATATACACACACATACATATATGTATATATACACATACATACACATATATATATCAGTCAATACAATGTATATGTAAATTTATAATTTTGTTTATTTTATAATCCTGATAATACTTTTTCAGACATTTTATTACTCTCAAAAGCTTTAATAGAGTAAAACTCTTTATTGATCAATACATTCTTTAATTTTGTGCGAAAAAGTTTACTGGTTTTTATTTCTTTCAAACATGCTGGTAAAAATTCATAAAATTTTGCTGTTTGATACATTGCACAGTTTTTGAAAAATTGTGTGTTATGTCTTTCAGTAACTACATTCGATTTATTCCTAGTATTATAGTCATGATAGCCATCATTCTGAACATAAAAATTTGGATGATTTTTTTTGAATGAGGCACAATTTAAAATATAAATGCAAGGGACAGTTAACATTTTATTAGCCTTAAAATGTGAAACACACGACTGTCCTTTTGGTATTTGGTATTCTTAACATCAAAGAGATTTTCAGAATTATATTCCCGCAAGTTACATTTTACTGGGTTTTATTTCAGTACATTGATGATTCCTGTGTATTTACCTGATGCATCTGAATTCCTTGGTGCTGTCAGTGATCTTGCAAGCATACTTGTAGACTCATCGCTGGCGAGAGGAGACTGTGATGCTGAAGTTGGTATCCCTGGTTGTCTGCAAGTCTCAGTGTCTTCGTTTTCTTCCTCATCTCCGCTCATTGTTGGCTTAACATCTTCTTCATGACACAGACCCATATCCTCTTCATCTAGCGGTTCTTGCTTGGTGATCACAGGAACGGACTCCTGAGGAGTGGGGTTTGAAGGAAGTGCTGTGACCCGCCGAGGAATGGCCTTACGTCTCTTAGGCTGAGGAGAACCCTCAAGATGTCTTGGGACTGGTACTGGGGCCACAGGAGAGGGGAGGGAAAGCACACTGAGAGGAGGAGGGGAACCTGCCGAGCGCTGACTCTTACCCACTCTGTGGTGAGAGGAGCTAGGACGGAGAGCAGGTACTGGTATCGTTGATTGATGTGTCGGTGTGCTTGTTGCGTGGACTGGCAATGGCTACAACAGATGAATAATATAGTTATATTCCTTACAATGGACAACATACATGAAATTTTTTTGTTGCAGAAATGAATAGAGGGTACCAAATTATGCCACTCTAGATTCTTTTACATTTTTTTGAAACCCAGAACTATTTTTAAATAATTATTGAAAGTGCGGCCACGCCCCCTGGAGGCGTCAATAGGCGTCCAGTCTATATCCTTTTTATTAAGGCTGCAGGGGTGCCAACTGAAATTGCATGACTTTCAATAATTATTTAAAAATAGTTCCGGGTCTCAAAAAAATCTGAAAAAATTCAGAGTAGCATAATTTGGTACCTTCTATTCATTTCTGCAATAAAAAATTTTCATGTATGTTGTCCATTGGAGGCTTTAAATGATAATTTGGTAAGTCACAAACAATGTGCAATCATAGTCAAATTTAGTTCCACTCTTTAGATAATACTCGAATTTACTGACATTACAGTAATAACAGATTTAACATCACTTTAAAATACAAACTACATTAGGTTTATTTTTCCAAGTATGTATAAAAACTACAGTACTGAATATAATAGTACTTTTTGACCCTTTAAGGACTGTCGCTACGTAGCCGGCCACCAGAGGCGCAACGTTTGCGTTTTGAAAAATACTGATTGGAAGAATTTTGTTCCAACATTTTTACAAAACTTTAAAGGATATTTAATTTTTAATTGTATAATATTAATTATATATATATTCTCTGATGAACAAGTTAATATGGATACTGTACAGCAATGTTTTAAGGACTTTACAAGTAAGAAAATTACACACTATATTTCCCCACTTTGTCACAAGCCCTCTTGCTGAATTTTTTTCTCCTCGGATGTACTGTGCATTGTCCCATTGTTCGGGACTGCACCTAGCTTGCTCGCCTAGGTGCAGTCCTAAACGAGACGGTTTAGGTTCTGCGGGCTCGCGCACGGATCTGCACGGGCGGGCCCGTGGGCCGTGCAGACCCATGGGCCGTGCTCATGCAGCTCAGCATTGGTAGTCTGCACACGGAAATTGATGGCTCCTACAAGGCCTAGCTCTAGCTATTAAATTCCTCCAATAAAAAAAAAAAAATGCATAATATATATATATATATATATATATATATATCGATTTTTTTTATTGAGAGAAAAATTAATTAATTATTATAATTATTATTAATTATTGGACCGTAATTATATAAAATTATAATATTTATTATAACATTTATAATATAGTTATAATATTATATAACTATATATATATTATTATATGTATAGTTATATATGTATTTATATAATACATATCTACAAAAATATAAAATATATATAAATTTAAATAAATAAATAATTATATTTATTATTATTTTTTTTTAATAATAATATTATTGGCGCAGTGCATTGACCGGTTCTCGTTAGATCACCGAAGTCAAGCTACGTCGAGCGTGGTTAGTACTTGGATGGGTGACCGTTTCAAGTAAAAAATACGCTGCTCCCTCCCTGGGGTAAATTCGTCTCGCTTTCCATCCAGTGCAGTGATGCACTTGTGTGTGGTTCTCCAGGCTTTGGACATCGCTTTGGTCCATTGAGAAAAAGTAAAGGTGTCCGTCCTGACTGAGGTTTTCCACGGTTCCCTCAGTCTCACCTCAGCGAATGCTGGGACGCGTAAGCATGCAGGCCGTGGCCACTATCCGTTCCCTACCTTATATCCCTACCCAGTACCCCGCCGCGAGCTGTAAGCTCTTAGGGGTGTATCCTTGTAAAAAAAAA
The DNA here is from genome assembly GCA_949825025.1 of Siphlonurus alternatus. Taxonomy (NCBI): domain Eukaryota; kingdom Metazoa; phylum Arthropoda; class Insecta; order Ephemeroptera; family Siphlonuridae; genus Siphlonurus; species Siphlonurus alternatus. Next base: position 43,977,065 of record OX463780.1, on the reverse strand, counting down.
AAAAAAATTATTAATATATATATAAATATAATCAGGCGCGGATCCAGAAACAAATTATTATCAAATTATTTTTATTTCAAGCATATGATTAGACATGATGAGCCACCTAAAGCGAAACAGCATTATGAATGATAGTAAATTTTAATATATAAAATTACGTAATTATTAGGATTATTACTTAGATTCGAGTTAGATTCATTATATATAACAAAAGGAATTAAAAAATACAATAATATATTTTATTTTTTTATCGAAAAAAAAAAAGTTTCGATGCTTACTATCCTAAAAATCATAATATTAATTCTTTCAAAATAATACATCTTTGTTTATTTACCGTTACTCTCCCTTCTATTCAATTTAAAATACAATGGAATGTTGAGGCGCACTCGCAACGGTAGAGCAGGAGCATTCATCACGGCACGGCTGACCTTCATATTTCTTTCTTTGCCTTGAGCTTTTGCTCTCTGAGTTATAGGGGCATTTTTTTAACTGCAATAACTTATCATATAATTATTGTATTCACAAATTAATCAGACTAGGAAATAGATAAACATAATTATAATGACTGTTGCTCATTTAAAAACGGTTAATCTTATTATTTCCTTTGAAATGTTGGAATTAAAATCACCCAATCTCGGACATCATTTACTAAAGACTGGTAGTGACATCTCTTTTCATTCCACTTGCATATTTTCATAGCGACAGACCTTAAGCAGCAATTAATTACTGTACCAAAAATCTCAGCTGATAATATACTGTACAGTATGATGCATCTAGAGATTTATAGAACGAGAATATTGCTAAAAATTTGAATGTCTCACCACGTCTACAGACTGCGTGTTGTTTGGAGCAGAGGCTCCTGTCAGTCCTCTGACTTGCAGCAGCTCGGCTGTACGCAGGAAAGATGAAAGTCTCTCCTGGCTAATGTAAACCTCCCCTTGGTACATGAAGCTGAGCAACGCCTCTAGGTCCTCGGCACTAACATCTTTCAGAATAACCACAGGGTGTTGGCACGGATTTTCCTGAAGAATAACAGTTAGCATAAAAAAACATTTTGAAATAGACAATTCTTACACCAAAGTATGTATATTTGTTACAACTTACTTTAAAAACATTTCTGAAGTATGGACTGCAGGCAGAAAGTATAACTTTGTGAGCCTTAACAGCATGTGCTTCACATACTAATGTTACATCAACTAAATCTTCTTCAGATTTTAAGCATTCTAACGCAGATACAATATTGCTTTGGAAATTATTCCAGCGTAGACAAAATTGATCAGCTGCCATCGAGAAATCTGGGAGAAAAGATGAAAAATTATGTATAGAGTTAAGTTTAAATATGTAAAAATTGATGATAAAAGTTACAGTTTATCAATTACACATATATACCTGTATTTTTCTTATCTTAGAGATATGATGGTTGGGTGACTAATCAGGAGATATGGTACATATAAGGTGAGAGGAGCTTCTTTGGGTTCCACTTAGCGTTGATATGACACAGATTTAAGTAGTTTCACCTTTTAAACTTACAGTATGAGGCGTAAGGCTTGACAATTATATTAAAATAATCCACGCATCATAAATTATATTAATTAATCAAATGTATTGTATTCTTACAGCCTGAAGAGGCATAAAACACTTTTATAAATAATGAAATCGCTACATACAACAACAACATTCACAAAAAATGACAGCAAAACAAAGAAGTTACACTGATGTTATAGAAGAAATCCAAAAGATGGCAGCATGCAAATCGAAGCGCTTAATTTTTAAATATTATGTTTGGTAACAAAAACATTAAAAAAAATACAATACATTTAAATTTATATATGTTATTTACATATTTAGTATTTACGCTATTTTTACTTTGCAAAAATATTATACATATGTATATAAATAATAAATAAACAAACAGCAAAAAGTAAAATTTAAGATTTAAGTCTTAATAATTTAAAACATTATATAATTCCAATCTTATATAATATACGTACTATAATAATAAAAAAATCAAAAAGTATTTCAAAATTTGATACATATACCGGTTATTTTCTTGATTCTGCATCATAAAACAAAAATTACAGTATCATATATATATTATATAATGCATGATGCATATTAATAATTTACATCATATTTTATATCCCTTTTTATAAAAAATATAACTTCAATTAACTTACATGATTATGAAGTTAATTGACTGCAAGTTGACTACACCTACACAGTATATCTGTATATCCCTATATAATGGAGTATAATATATCGACCTCAAATTTTTTTATTGCAGAAATGGATATACAGGCAAAAATATGATTTAAATATGCTATAGTCTGAATTTTTTCAGATTTTTTAGAGACCGCGGGAAGTATTTTTTAAAAATTATTGAAAGTCCATTTTGATGACGTCACGAGGCGCCTCTCTTAAGAAAAGGATAGAACATTAACGCCCGTGACGTCATAAAACGGACTTTCAATAATTTTTTAAAAATACTTCCCGCGCGCGGCGGTCTCAGTAAAAAAGGGAAAAATCTGAAAAAATTCAGAGTAGCATATTTTTGCACCTTCTATCCATTTCTGCAATAAAAAATTTTGAGGTCGGTACTTCATTGATGGTAAACTTCTAATGGATACACAGAATTAATATTATAATTGCAATTTCCTTTTGCATGCATGGTACGCATCAGCTGGCGCGAACCAGGGCTGTTACTCTATTGTAGGGTTCAATAGAGGATTAGCCCTGGCGCGAACATGCATGGTACATAATTATAAGGTAATTAACTTTTACTAAAGTTATTTATAATATATCTTATACATCAAATATAATTATTATACTACGTACATGCAGATAAATCAACGTGACGCAGATGATAATTTTATATATATATTATATAAATATATTTATATTTTATATATGAGGGATCATAACATAATTAATAAAATTAATTATAATAATTATACATAGTTATAATTATTATATTATATTGTTTAAAATTATTTTAGATCGAATTGAATCATAATTAAGGGTTCCAAATTGTCAAAATACTGTATACATCGATCAGTATATATAATATTTATATTTATTTATGTATGATTATATTTTCTGATAAAACTCTGCTATATATTATAGATATTAAATTTTATTCTCAAAAATGTCACTTGTCTTGTCAGCTAGATGCATGCATATCTGTTAAGTTAAATTTTTATATTTGTACACGTGTCGCGTGTCAAATAATTATGTGTGTTTAAAGTGTCCCAACAGCAAAGAGCGCGCAATTTTTTTTTTTTTTTTTTTTTTTTTTTTTCAAGTGTAAACAAGCCAATGGTGAGGACAATAAGATAACAGATAAATCATGCAGTTTTTACCAGTTTTTAGTACTTTTAATTACAACATATAACTAAACATATTATAGTCCAGTCAACGTAAGAAAAATATGAAAAAAAAATTGTACTTGGCAGCCTTGAGTATTTTCATGCATGATAATATATTTTGTTGTTTATTTTTTTTCTTTTCACAAGATCATTGCATAATGTGCTGATTACTTAATAATTGCTAGTATATAGCTTTTATAATTGTAAACACGTGTTATAAATTTTTTCTACATAATGTAATATACTGTATAATAATATATATTATATATAATATATAAAATAATTTAAAACGTAATATATGTATAATATATAAATATCTGATTGTATTAAAATGTGAAGTTTCTTGTCATAATGATATAGTGAAACTTCAGAAAAATGTTTTATAAAGATATACATTTTTATTAATATAATTAAATGTTATACAATTATTTATAATTATTAATTGATGTACTTGATATGAACCGAAAATGATCGAAATGACATGAAAATTATTTTGTCAGCATTCATGACTTTATAAAATTCCCACAGAAATATTTTAATAAAAATTAAAAATATATTATATTTTTAGCCGCTGACATATACACCGCAAAATTTTTAAAAGTAGGTTTAAATATATTAACCAATAGTGTAACTAAACATAGCCAGTAATACTTATTATATGGAAAGGATAAAAAAGAAAATCATTCAAAATATTCTTAAATCATATCTTAAATGATAACGTTGAGAAAGATTATAATATATGAGCGCTTTAAATTTTTTGAACCTACAAATTAACCTTAAATTAAGAAGCAGTATATACAATCATCATACTGTCTACAACAACTTGCAATTGTATTGTGTTCGAACACTTGCATAATCAGCAAAGCTCTCAGGACTATATGTTATAGCTAGTCAGAGAGCTCTACTGATCTACAGCAGTGATAGTTGAAAATTATTGAATCTTGTAGTCGGGAGGATTTTTATTTTTTGTTAATCTTATACAAATGATCCAGCAAGCATGAAAATAACTCCACATACGGACTGGGCATACGGACTGGGCATACGGACTGGGCATACGGACTGGGTATATAATATAAATTAATTCAAACTCTCATAATTTGTGACACACCATTTTAATTAATTTACGTAAACTCAGAATGTTCTGCATATGCAGTGCTTTTACTAACTACAAAATTCACAACTTTTTACTGAGTCATTGAATAAAATAAAATATAATTCAAAACATAATTTTTATATTTTGAGTCAGAAGAGAGCTGAGTAAAATATAATACTGATGGTAATTTTGTTTAATTTATATAATATAGATTGAAGGTGTTACAATTTTCTCTAAGAAATCTTACAGTTTATAATGCTTATATACAGTTTACTATATATATATATATATATATATATATATATATATATATATATATATATATATATATATATATATATATAATATATTATATTAATTAAATTTATTTTCTTTTTTATTTAATTATATTCTGGATCAATAAAAAATTAATTTTTTATTGATCCAGAATATAATTAAATAAAAAAAAAATAAATTTGCATATCCATTATTTATTTTTTTAATTTATTGCAACGCAAATGAACACAATGAAAAATGAATATACAAAAAAGCAGATGATAGCTGTTATAGAAATCGATGCAAATTGCAATTACTTAATTATATATATATATATATATATATATATATATATATATATATATATATATATATATATATATATATATATATATATTATATTTAAATAGATTTCTCATGCGCATCGAGAATAAATTAGTAAAAAGTCACTGATTATGACTGCTAAATCTAACTCTGGCTTCTTAACAGCTACTTAAAGTCCTGCCGGTAGGACGGCTAACTCACTCGTTGATACGACACGGCAGGCGCAGTGAGCACCATGGCTGCCGCGGAGAAGGACGTGGTACTGCGAGCGCTCGGAGCGTTCGGGCCGTGGCAGGCACGCGCGTTTCTGCTGCTGGGTCTCGCAAAAATCCCGGCAGGCTGGCACATGCCAACCATCCTCTACTCGGCACCTCAACCTGCCGCGGTCGGAGGTCGCTTCTGGTGCTCACGACCCAGCCCACAATGGGACGTAGACGAGTGGCTACAGGTCAGCCATCCTCGAAAAGTTTTGGTAAGCCCATCAAATATTTTCATATATATAAATAATGAAATAATGTTCATGTAAATCTGTTAATCTAACATACTGACTTATTTGAATAATTAATTATCGTTTCCTCATGACCTTCCATGCAATTTCAATTTTTCCTCTCCTATATATTATAATTTACTCCAATGATTTTTTTTTTTTGCTCGTGCATGCTATAAAATTAATATACTTAGGGGAATATCGTGTATATAGGAATCGAAAAATAATGTAAAAGGAATTTAGCAATATTCAAGTCATACTAATTCTTTGTACGCAGAACTATAGCAAATTTACATATATTCAAAATAATTACTTATCATTTATTTATTTCATCTGTTTGATCATATACATATATATATATATATATATATATAGTTAAACGGACAAGACGGCTACTACCCTTGCAAAATCTTGGACCTCGACTACCCGAACTCTCCAAATGATACCAACTCGAGCTACAGCCAGATCCAGAAGATGAGCACTACTCGGTTATGCAGCAGCTTTGAGTACGAGCAGGATTACTCCAGCATTGTGGTCAAGGTATGGATAAATAAAATGTACTTCTCGTCGGCCGAGTTCTACTGTATTGAGCAGTATGTACCTGTAAATTGTACTGTGTAAGCTTACGGCTGTGGATTACGCATTATATAATTTTCTATATAAATACGGAGGGAAATGTACAAATAGAAACTTTTGAATTCATTTTCTGAAAGTTTAAAAATCATTATAGATTCCCATTCGTCTCCTTTTGCTGTATCTATTAATTAAAAATTAATACCTCGGAGAACGAAAGTGAGTCAATTAAATTGATAATTGTAAACTAAATATGCCTTTTTTTTAAGTTTTTTAGTACATTTCACGTATATTTTTGTGCATGGCTTTATTTATATTCTAAAATAAATAAGTAAATATCTTATTTCATAAATAAGCTCTGCTGATGTTGTGTATTGATGTTGATCAACAACATATTGGTGTTGATGTTGATGATGACATGCTGATGTTGAGTGCATGTCATCTATTATGAATTATGAAATTTATAGTCGATACAATTGTTTGCTCGACCTTTATTACAATTATTACTTAACAGTATAGTTGTTTATCTCATTTGACAGCCTAGTTCTATTTTTAGTCTGCACCAATAATTGCTGTAATCTAGTCTCAACAGAAAGCAATTAACGTTTTCCCTCAAGTTATAGAACTAAATAGCATTTTATTAATAATCGTTATGTGTTATGTATTTTGTAGTTATAATAGCAATTTATTTGTAGAATTAGTCTAAATTTTAATATATATATATATATATATATATATATATATATATATATATATATATATATATATATATATATATATATATATATATATATATATATATATATATATTTAACTATGTACCACGTACTTCATTGTTTTACATTTTTTTTTTATCAAATTAATTTTACGAAGGAAAATAGTTTTTTCCCCCATAAAAAGTTGAACTATATGCAGCCAGAAATCCTGTCGTGTAAGAAGAGTTGCCTACTTTTCAGGATCGCAAATTTTAAAAACCAACATAAATAAAACAATGCAACATGTGTGATGCGTGTAATATAGTGGCACGTAATTACGTAACGAAAAGCTATCTAGTGTGACGTATTGGAAACACTAAATAGATAAAACTGATCACAGTTTGTTATTCACTTATAATTATATACATAATAGACGTAATTTAAACCCGCACGTTTTATATTTTATTAATGATTTTTTTTTAATTAATCCAGATATGTTTTTGTTTTACCTTAATTTACCTTTAATCCAAAACAATGTCCTATTATTAAAATAAGGTTGTCAAGAGAAAAAAAAATTAAATAATTGAAAAAAATCATTTTTGATCATGCATGATGCAGTTACATATATTATATTTGAGTGTGTAATTCGATAATTACCTTGAAAACTGGGCTATCACCCTCGCTGATAATTTTCATTTGATGCACTTAAAACACACACATAAAGTAAACATTATCAGCGAGGGTGATAGCCCAGTTTTCAAGGTAATTATCAAATTACACACTTATTAGATACCTGGATTGCAACATTCATTTTCTAATATATTTGATTGATATTAACACTCCATAAACCTGGTTGTTTCAAACTAATCACATTGAAATAATGCCACAGTGGGACTTGGTGTGCGATCGTGAGATTTTGGTGAGCGTGGCGCAATTCTTCTACCTCGTCGGCATCATGCTGGGGGCTGGCACCACCATGCTGCTGCTCAAAAAGTACGTCGCGTTTCTGTTAAGAGGGCAGGGGAGGGAGGACCTGCGAAATTATGTATTTAACATGGGCAATATAAGCACCCCCTCCTCCAATTTGTTTATTAACATTGCATGAACTTATGAGGTCACTCCCCGAAATTTCTTTCTGGATCCACGCCTGATAGCTGCAGGGTCAGTCTTACAGAAAGGGTGGATTGAAGTAATAGCCTAATAGCTATATAATATATATATATATATATATATATATATATATATATATATATATATATATATATATATATATATATATATTATATAGGAACATTTAATTTTTTTACATTATACATAACTAACATACAATCTGTATAAATATACGTGTTTATGATAGCATAATATTAAATAATATATAAAAATATTGAAATAATGATTTAATTAACTCATCTCTGCACGTATTCCAATAACTCAATGTTCTGCACACAGGGTGTCACCGCGCTCCGTCTTGATGCTGGGCTGCTTGCTGCAGATTGCTGCAGGGCTCGCCACAGCCTTTGCGCCCTACTTCGAACTGCACTGTTTGTTCAAAATGCTTACCGGGTTAGGAGCGTGCATTATGTTTACTGCAGGATTTCAAATATGTAAGTTTAGTGTGTGTATATTTAAAAAAATAATTCTACCGTAAAGTATATAAATATGTATGAATAATATATAAATAGTATAATATCAATGTATTTTTTATCACTGTTTACAACTCTCTATTTATTATAAATATATATTTTGTTCTTAAAATATTGAAAGTATATTGCAATTGTTATAAAAGAATTTATTGCTTTTACCTGCAACAATTAACTCGATCTTCACTTTAATGATTCGAGTTATACTGCATTGTCGTGCATCGATCATATTATATATAATATAACCAAGGATAATATATAGGTCTAATTTCTCCATGAATATAACAGTTAAAATTTATATTTTGAGCAATTTTTGAATTATATTATTCTGTCCTAAAAATATAAGTCTATAATATATATGTTACTATACTGTATATAGTAACAATAAATACAAGTTTTAAATTTTTAATGAAATTATTATTAATATTTTATTTTTCTCAATAATTCTATAATATATTATACCTATATTATATTTCTCTATTTTGCTTATTATAATGCCAATTAACTTTATATCTGCAATTGCTTTCATTTTTTCTTTTTTTTTTTTTTAGTTTTATCGCAAATTTGCAGCTCTATATTTTTAATTTGCAGTGTTTAAAAAATTTAAAGTATTACTACTAGTATTTCATTGGGTAAATTGGGTTTATTTCAAATGAGAAGCAAAGATTATAAAAATGTTTTTTTATTTGCATTTTTATTATGCACAACTTAAACATAATAATAACAATCATAAATACATTTATGGAGCATATATATACACGGAAGCTTTTAAAACTATTTACATTCAGTTTTGTGACGAGATCACAGAGTTGAAAATTAGTCACCCATTAGCAAATTCAATGTATAATATGCTATTGACAATGAGCAAAATAATGATTCACATTAATGTGAAAAAAAAAAAATAAGAAATTTAAAAATTCAACTCGTAAGCCGGTATTACACGATACAATTTTTCTAAGTCTTTTGCATACAATTTTTCCTTTCAAGAAAACTTGAACTCCATTTGATTGTATGGAGATGAAATTTTCTTGCAAGGAAAAATTGTATGCGAAATAATTGTATGGTGTAATACAAATTTTAAAAACAAAATGACTTAGAAATTATTATATGTATGATATTTTTAAAGTAATAATGACTTGTATAGAAAATGGAATCAAATGAAAGTATTTTTTAAACATTTTAATAATTAGTCCACCTCCTCAATGGTAGGTCCCCTGTTGTTCCCCTCCTGAGCGAACTGTTGTCTGCAATTTCCAGTGGGGCCAGACTGTCCTCCATTCTGTGCTCCCTGGTGCATCTTGGTCATGATCGGTGTACACGCCCGCTGCAACTCCTGCAGGCGGTGCTCGTACTCGTCTTTGTCGGCCAGAGAGTTATCGTCCAGCCACTTGAGCGCCTCGTCACACTTGGCCCGCACCTCGTCCTTGTCGCTCTGAGGCAGCTTGTCTCCCGCCTCGTCAAGGGCCTGCCGTACTTGGAACACGAAGGCCTCGAACTGGTTGCGAGCCGACACGCGAGCCCTTTGTTTCTCGTCCTCCTCCTTGTAGCGCTCCGCCTCGGCCAACATGCGATCGATCTCCTCGCGAGACAGTCGCCCTTTGTCGTTCTTGATAGTGATGTTCTGACTGCGGCCAGAGCTCTCGTCCTTGGCGGACACATTCAGGATGCCGTTGGCATCCAGGTCAAATGTGACTTCGATCTTGGGGACTCCACGAGGGGCAGGAGGGATCCCGGTGAGATCAAATTTGCCCAGAAGGTTGTTGTCTTTGGTCATAGCTCTCTCACCCTCAAACACTTGAATGCTTACACCGGGCTGGTTGTCTGAATATGTGCTGAAGGTCTGTGTCTGTTTGCATGGAATTCTAGTATTTCTCTCGACGACTTTGGCCATGACGCCGCCAGCAGTCTCGATGCCCAGGGAAAGCGGAGCCACGTCCACAAGAAGCACGTCTTGGATCTGGCTGCTTTGGTCACCACTCAGGATAGCTGCCTGCACTGCCGCTCCGTATGCCACGGCCTCGTCAGGGTTGATGGACAGGTTGAGTGACTTGCCATTGAAGAAGTCCTGCAGCAACTTCTGTACCTTGGGAATACGTGTGGAGCCGCCCACCAGCACCACGTCGTGGATGGTACTCTTGTCCATCTTGGCGTCCTTGAGGGCTTGCTCCACGGGAAGTAGGGTGCCTCTGAACAGGTCAGCACACAGCTCCTCAAAGCGGGCACGTGACATCTTGGTGTAAAAGTCAATGCCCTCGTACAGAGCGTCGATCTCAATGCTGGCCTCGGTGCTGCTGGACAGTGTGCGCTTTGCTCTCTCACATGCTGTGCGCAGACGACGCAGAGCTCGTAGACTGGAGCGAAGGTCCTTCTTATATTTACGTTGGAACTCGTCCGCGAAGTGTTTGACCATCCTGTTATCGAAGTCCTCTCCACCAAGATGTGTGTCACCGGCCGTAGATTTGACCTCGAACAGTTGACCTTCGTCAATGGTGAGGATGCTCACGTCGAAGGTACCTCCACCCAGGTCAAAGATCAGGACGTTACGTTCACCCTTCAGGTTCTTGTCGAGGCCATACGCGAGTGCAGCAGCGGTGGGTTCGTTGATGATCCGCAGCACGTTGAGGCCCGCGATGGCCCCCGCGTCCTTGGTGGCTTGGCGCTGTGAGTCATTGAAGTAGGCAGGCACGGTGATGACCGCGTCCTTGACGGGCACGCCCAGGAAGGCCTCGGCCGTCTCCTTCATCTTGACGAGCACCATCGAACTGATCTCCTCGGGCGCGAAACACTTTCGTTCTCCCTTGAACTCCACCTCAAGCTTGGGCTTACTGCAGTCGTTTACCACCGTGAAGGGCCAGTGCTTCATGTCCGCCTGGATCTTGGGGTCATCGAACTTGCGTCCGATCAGTCGCTTGGCGTCGAACACCGAGTTCTTGGGGTTCATCGCGACCTGAGAACACAACAGAAAACGGTGAGCATTTTAATCAATGGAGACTGCAGTACAATATTTTGTTATAATAATTAATGATTTTGCAGAATAAATTTTCACGTCACATTCACAGTAAAAAAAAAGAAAAAAAAATGAATCGATCCCAAATCCCCAAATACCAAATTAATAACAAAATAACCAAATTTTTATTCAATTAATATTTAGGAAAAAAAAAGAGAATAGATTGTAAAATTTTTATTTTATATCTTAAAATGGAAATTTTAAAATACATCCAGCGAATTATATAAATATATTTATTCTTTAACTCTTTATTTTATTTATTATTTTAATTTTTTATTTTTGCATTTTAAAGATTAAAAAATTAAATAATAATAATAACACTGCAATGAAAAACTGTTTATACGCATTCTGTGAATACAGTATATATATATACTATAGTATTAAGTTAATATTCAAAGTACAGTATAAAATTTGTTGTATTTTCATATCAAAATTAACCATCGGTAATGCATTATGTTTATTTAAAATGCATAGAAAAAAAATATGTACAAGTATAAGATCAATAAAGTATGATGTTGTTAATAGTAAAAAAAAATATAAATATATAAAATTATATCATTATAAAAAAGCTTATTATCTTACCTGGTTCTTCGCCGCGTCTCCCACAAGCCTCTCGGTGTCGGTGAAAGCCACATAGCTGGGCGTGGTCCTGTTGCCCTGGTCGTTGGCGATGATCTCCACCTTGCCCTGCTGGTACACACCCACGCACGAGTACGTGGTGCCCAGGTCAATACCGATCGCTGGTGTCTTCATTTCACTGCTCTTAATATTTGCACAAAAACTCTGAACAATTGTGAATATAACACGAGTTAAATATCAAACGTTGCACTGAGTATATGTCGCCTTGTTACACAATATATTGCGTTGATGTCGCTTTGCAGACTTATCCGCTCTGTGTGTTCTCAATGCTTGCTGTCTGAGTTCTGAGCGCTCTCCTGCCGGCCGCGGTATATATAGTTGAATCTTTCGCGCTCTAGAGCTGTCTCGAAGTTTCTAGATGTTCATTGGGTAAAAACTTCTAGAACTGGTTTCTGATTGGCTGTTAGATTTTTAATCGTCATAAATGACGTCACATTATTTCATCAATACAGCGAGAAAATTCTCGATTCACAATCTAGAGTTTTCTACATTTCTCTTATATAATATAGGAGGAGTTAATTTACTATTTACTATTTCTTGATATGTATTGTATATTACGAATTGTATTAGAACTTCCAAGAGTATATTGCTGAAAATTCGATCTTTTATCCCTCTTGGTCCAAGAGGGATAAAATATCGAATTTTCAGCAATATATATCGTTATTGTTATTATAGTTGCAAATTTAATTAATGTAATAATATTATATTATTGAAATAATTTAATAGCATTTAGAGCAATTTTATAAAATAGTTAGATTTTTTTAAAAAATGTGTTTTAATTACATAATATATTACACACAATTATTTAACTAGTTAACTGTATAAAATAACCGTATAATTTGTACATAAAAATTATAAAAAAAATATATATAAAATAAAATAATCTATAATGACAAAAACTTAAACTGCAATTTAATAAAATATTGTTATACTGGTACTGTGTACGTTATATACAATTTTTTAAAACAAACAATATTAGATAAATATATTATTCTGAATTCATTTACCTTAAACTATTAAAGGAAAATCATTTATTCGATCGTTATAAATATAAAGTAATGAATAATGATACATAGAGAACATAAAATTTCATTTAAAAGCTTAATGTTAATTATTTGCTGTTAGAAAATGCTTCTGTCTATTTCTCATAATTCTCAAAGCCCATTGAAAGCTGTATACATATATTATAATGTTGATGATGCCTTTTACTTATTTATATACAAATTTAAAACTTCATTTATAACTATACAACTATACAATTTAATACACATAATTATACATTGTATGTTTTGGTTAATAAGTTAAAAAAAACTTTATAATTATTCATCTCTATATAGGTTGGGACATTACTGGTAACTGGCAGAGAGTCCTGATATGCGCGAGTTACGAGTTCTTTTGGTCCATCGGCGTGATATCCCTGGGGTGGCTGAGTGACCTCTGCGGGTCTTGGGTCACCCTGCAGGTGGTCATATCGGTGCCCACGGTGCTCGTGTTGCTTCTCGCCTGGTGAGTACGTTCACTCTACATTGCTTGTATAAATCTGACACATTGTGACATGCTGCTAGCCATACGTATCCTGCACTCGCTGTATATACTAGCTATATCCTATAATTAAGCGGAAAAAGTAATTAATTAAAATTTAATGTCTTATTTTGTTTTTTAAAAATGCTTGGGCTTTCCACTAATTTTATCTATACTACAGTCTTCATCATACTCTTTATACAGCTAGTATATTTTTATGTATTTTTTTTATTTTTATGTATATATGGTATAATAAAGCAAAATTTGAATGCCCATTTTTTCCATATGATTTTTTTTTTTAAAGTTCTACAGTATATACCATTATTTTCAATGAAAATAAACAAAAACTACTTGGTGAACTGAGAAAATGATTTGATTATATAAAAATATTTGAATCAGGTGGATTCCTGACTCACCTCGTTGGCTCATTGCGTCAGGACGTGTCGAGCAGGCCGAGGAAATCCTGAGGGCTGGAGCGGCCATGAATAATATTTCTCTACCTGAAGATTTTCACGTTGAGTCTCCCAGGTATGTGAGATCACTAATAAACCAACAAAATCGCTAAATGTTTAATTTATGTTTTATCAGTGCACCACCAAAATCAGCAGCGGGAAAAGTAAAATTACCAAAGGACATAGTGTTTGCGTTAATGATACTGTGGATAATCACAGTATGCACTTTTTATGGAGGTCTGCTAAATATAAAAAGTGTCGGAGGTCCCAGATTACCTCTCCGAATGACTTTAGCGGGTGAGTTTGTGTCTGCAGTGTAGTAAGTTTCCTTTTTTGCCGAGATATTTTCGTATGAATATGATAAATCTTTCAATAATAAATTTATAAAATGTTCATAATATTCACTTGATCTGAAACAAATTCAGTGACAATTATATAGTAATATTTCCTAAGACCTGTAATTTCATATTTTAACCCGTTTAATGAATGCTGTCATGACATGTCATACATATTATTTGATTTATTTCTAAACAAATGTAAAAGAGAACGAATTTGGTACAGACATATGCATATATGGCACCGTACACTCCGTACATTATTGTATGGTGTACGCGCTGTCTCACTTATTTTGCCTATAAGCGAATGTATCAGTCATCACCCTGTAAATCAAGAAATTTATGAAATTTTGATACAATTAAGACGATGACTGGTTATGGCCACATTTATAATTATTAGTTATTATCTTAACTTTTCACACTTGGAATATTTTTATGTTATCAAAAATACATTTTTGTAGTGACAAGCTTGTGAAAAGAATTATCTATATCCTATGTATCAGCAGTCATATATGGGATCGCGTGATCCAATAATTTCCAATAAATAACAATGTAAAAAAATTCTATACCGTCTATACGTATATATAAGCGCCAATTATGCTGAGATATATACTGACGTGACTCCACTCATCGCAGGTCTTGCGGAGGTTCTTGGGACCTGTCTTGGAGCACTGCTGCTGCTTCGTCTGCAATCCGGTCGAAGGTTCGCCGTGCTGGGGTCTCTGCTTGCAGTAGGAGGAGCAGCGTCCGTGGCATCTTGGGCACTGCCCCCCAACGGTTCGTGCCTCAAGTGCAATATGTATAGCTTTACTTTTTATTACACATGTATTATATACGTTAACGTCACTTGTATATTAAGAACATTAGCATTCCGTAATTAGTATAAGATCTAGTACCATCTAGTTAACGAAAATAAATATATTATATTAGGTCCTTATAACACATTTCACTTTGGTGAAAGTGCTGCAAGAGACTATAAGGATATCGCACATTAAATTATAGCTTTTAAATGCTTTAATTTTTAATGTATCCATTTCAGAATATTTTATATAACCTTTCTAAATATTTTCTTTTCATATTTATTATTTGCTAGAATTATTTACGCGAAATTTTTATAAGAAATCGATATTTCTTAATTACAAAAATTCTGTTGGAATTATAACATTTGAAACATATTTTTTTATATATATAAATTATTATATACCGCAATTAACGCAAATAAAATTGTCAGTGTCAAAATTTACGGCAGATATAAGAAATATATCAATTATATTTTGTTAAATTATTTTCTATAATATTCGTGACAAACAACTAACAACTAAGATACACACAAATTCATTACGTAAATATCCCGTGTAAACAATGAGACACCAAAAAGACGACAAGTTAATGATCAATCTCTGCCTCAGAAACCATTAAATCATTTTCCTTTAATTATAATATATGTAATAATGACAGTACACAAAATCATGATAATATTTCTGGACTCCAGCGGGCGGAGGACGTGCCGGATGGCCGCTGCTGTGGCTGGCACTGACGGACCGCGTCACAATCGCGTGCTCGCTTGTCGTGCTTTCGTGCGGGGCTTGTGCCGAGCTGCTGCCCGTGCCTCGTCGACCGCTCACCATGCTGTTCCTCGTCACCACAGCCCGCCTTGGTTTGCTCAGTATGCCGTTCATGAACACGCTGGTTAGTACATGGAGACATATATATTAAGAAATGTCAACGATTCATTTCAGTAACTAATTTTAGTATTTGTTAATTCTATTCTGCTTTAATTCTTAGATCGACTTGAAATGTTTCTAGTTAATGATTTCAACAGGGAGACCTGATGTGTGAATAGTGAGAGTAACTTTATTATTAATGATTGAACTGTATAATCGGATACATATTACACTTTTTAAGATATAAAATGAAAAAAAAAAAAAAATCCAAAAATTTATAATTTTTTATATTTAGGCTGAAAGTCCTTCTCCCTTAAACCCAAAAAATGCAACTGCAAAGCAGCTAAGGTTTAAATTCAAACAGAATGCAGTCATATGACCATATTAAGACGTTAAATTTTTAAACTCGAATAAATATTTTCATTTGTACATACTTTAAGTTTACAAAAAATCATGCAATCTCAAAGTCTCATTGACCTGTCTTTAAAAAAAAAAAAAAAAAAATTGTAGATCATCCATTACCATGCAATTTAAAGTAAAGTTTTGATAATGCAGGCGCAATTCAGCGAGAGCGCGAGCCTGAGTGCCCATGGGATTCTGACGCTGCTGGGTTCGTTCTCCGCGCTGTACCTCGGCGTGATGCTCACCTGCGGGAAACGAGGGGACCGTCTGATCTCAAACATGATCACCAGTCGGACCTCCGTGTGGAGCGTACATCACTTCAGAAAAAGGTTAACGTTTATATTTTTGTTTTTTCGTCAATCAATTTTTGGTGTCTCTTCATTAGTTTTGCTTTGCGCCTACCAGATTGAAATCTAGGTTAATCTAGATTAATTAATTTATGTCCAACAATCCTCTGTCTGAAGTAAGATGTGTCACTCGGGGTAAAATACAAAATGTAGGGGCAAAAATAATAATCATATAAACTTAAAAAGAGGTACTTGAAACGCTCTGTGATGTCATATTGTGGATTTTATTGCAAGTATACAAATGAACAATAATTTTGTTTATAAAAATATTGTTAATGCAATTTCCTTTCTATGATTATGCTATACTCTGATGAGTATACTCATCAACTTTTAGCAGCATTAACTTTTATCTAATTAAATTAGCAATTTGTATGCAGTCGGTTTGATTGTATCATAATGTAATAATACTTTGTTGTCTTTACAGTTCTCTAAACGAAGATAAAATAATTGGGATTCATTTTAACCCTTGTTTTGTTGATGATTCGTCTTCATGCTCCACATACTGAGAAACCTTCAAGATGTATCGACGCCAAATGTTCATATATATAAATAATACTAACAGATCTTAAATGAGAAATATGTATAATTATAATATATTAAGCTATAATCAGTAAATGAATTTTAAATTGTCAATCAATGTTACAAAATATAAAATAAATATTTTATATATTGATAGTTTAATGTTTACTATTTCAAAGCTCACCCTATTTTTACAATTTTTTTTTCTCCATCTCTAAAACGTACTCCTAAAACTGAGTTATACTGTAGGTATCGAATAAACACGTGATAGCTATTGTTTATAATATAACGTTGGGTAAACTAATTTAATGAGTGCTAATTTGTATATATGTTTGCTTGTTAAATTTAACCTTGCATGACTATGATTTCATAACATGTCAAAACTAAATTTTGAGGAAGTTAGAGTCGCGTTGACACAATCTGGGGGGATACTGTATTTAATTCATTAAAACATTACACCATTATAATACATTTGATTAACTATGGTTCTATAATTCATAGTTGAAAAATTATATTTTAAACATATCTGCCATGCTGATACGTTCAAGAAGTGAAACAAATATTATTATAACTTAGAGACTGAAATAATTTTATTCAATAATAACT
The DNA here is from genome assembly GCA_949825025.1 of Siphlonurus alternatus. Classification (NCBI taxonomy): domain Eukaryota; kingdom Metazoa; phylum Arthropoda; class Insecta; order Ephemeroptera; family Siphlonuridae; genus Siphlonurus; species Siphlonurus alternatus. The sequence goes on along the minus strand of OX463780.1, from coordinate 43,959,141 downwards.
ATTTTCTATTTACTTTGTTATTTTTAAATACTATAACTAAAATTTTGGTATAATTAGAAGTTGCATTAAATATTAAATAATTCCGTGAAAGCTCGATCCCTATATTTAATTTAATGAAAACATAAATGTCAAATACACAAGTCTGTATAGCTTAATTCTAGCTGAATACATATTTAAAGCATAATAAAGTATTGCCCTCAATTTTTTTTAATGCAGAAATGGATAGAGGGTGCAAAGTTATGCTACCCTGATTTTTTTTAGATTTTTTAGAGCCCGGGAACTATTTTTAAAAAATTATTGAAAGTCCTTTTCGTGACGTCACGAGACGCCGCTCCTTAAGAAAAAGATAGGACTTGCCGCCGCGTGACGTCACAAAAAGGACTTTCAATAATTTTTTAAAAATGGTTCCCGGGCTCAAAAAAATCTGAAAAAAAATCAGGGTAGCATAACTTTGCACCCTCTATCCATTTCTGCAATAAAAAAATGGAGGACAATACTCCATTATATTCTATTTTATTTTATTAAAATTTAAAGAAGATGTAACGAATCATTCATTGCAGTTTATAAATAGAATAAATTATGTCATTTATATTTCTATGTATTATAGCTATAATAATGACCATATATAGGAGTGCACAGGATATAATTTATTATTTTAATAAAAACATTATAAAATTATTTTTCCAGTTATTATGTTATTACTGAGTTTGTTCAATAATGAATAATCTCGATATAAAAATAATTAATGGATGAGAATTTCGTATGGCTATAAACAGTATAAACCACATAAAACATTCCAAATATATTATTTATAAAATGAGTGATACTTCTTTATTGCAATTTTATATAATATACATATGGCAGTATATATTTTATTAATTAACATGCATTGCAGAAATATCATATTATATAATATATATTATTATTTGTTAAAACATCACCTGACAATTCCAACAATGTCATCAGACATTGGTATATATATACGTGTGGTGGGGCTTCTTCCTCACTCATTCAGTCTGCGACAGTAGCAGTTAGAGGTGACCAGTAAGCACCATGTCTGGCGCGGAGAAGGACGTGGTACTGCGCGCGCTAGGAGCGTTCGGACCGTGGCAGGCACGCGGGGCGTTGCTCTTGGCGCTCGTCAAAATACCGGCAGGTTGGCACATGCTCAGTGTCCTCTTCTTAGCGCCGCCGCCCCCTGCGGTCGGAGGTCGCTTCTGGTGCTCACGACCCAGCCCACAGTGGGACGTGGACCAGTGGATCGAGGTCAGTCATCCGCGAAGAGTTTGGGTAAGTATATTTATATTATATAACATGACAATTTAATGGATATCCCAACCAGGGTTTCGGATATTGTCAAAGTCTCTGAAGGTGTGGAAAATTATTTTTTGCTAACAAAAGTCCTTCCTACCAAAATTGCTTCTTGTATTTGCTTCTTCTTTACCATTGGAACAAATATGCAGATATACAAAATATGCAGCAAATGAGTATAAATTAACTTTTCAAAAAGACCTCAAATATTATTTGCATGTTTGTTTGCTGTAAAATTCTTTAAATAAAAATACTGTATTATATGTGATTTGATATTTTAAATTCAATGCAAGTTAAATATTGAATATTGACAGAAATTATTTTTTCCAACTTATTAAAACTTATAAATGTACTATTTAAATTATAATACTTAAATTTAATTATATATGATCTAATTTTATTGTGATATTATATGTATTAACAATAAAGTATTAATTTTAGGTTTTGAACAAATTCGTTTTGTGGGCATGTGATATGTTGTAAGAATCCGGTATATGACATAGTTAAATAATGAATTTACTCAATTTTTTAGCATAACAACTTAAAGACAGCATTTATATTCATCATGTTTATTTATATAATGCTTTGCATATTAGAACACTATAATTGACACAGAATTAAGTTATAAACATGCAGGTAAAAAAAATAGTTAGAATTTACATACATAATTATGCTGTGAAACTTTGCATGTTTACCAATGTTCGCAGCATAATATAATTATGCATGTAAATTATAACTATTTTTTGTTTACCTGCATGCTTATAATTTAATAATGTATCAATTATAGTGTTCTAATATGTTTTGTTTACAAAGACGCGTCAGGTATCACCTAACAAACTTAGCTATAATATATAATAAAATTATATATTATTTAATTTGCATTATGGTTCTTTTTACATATCTCTGACGAACAGAAATGGACCTTATTGCAAGGTGAAGTGGAGTTAAGCAACATATGCACGTCATGAATATTACGGCGAACACGGATACGTACTATATTAGTGCATGTGGTTTTCGTTGGTTTAAATTTGAGATAAACTAAACTCCCTTATTTAACCTTCACGTTACCCTTGCTTTCTTATGGTACGTTTTTATCACACTATCGTAGTAATACCGCACCTCTTTCTGCAATAAATTAATTGTAATGCCATGGATATGAATATTTGAAAAAAAATAAACGCCGAGTGCATTGACGCAAAATGCATAATAGTACACTCTATAATATGTTCACACCAAGTATCTTTACGGGGGAAAACTTTTCTGGTGAAATATAAATATTTTTTTTTAATGAATCCACTGTCGTTCCTCTTAAGCTGGACGGGAAGGACGGCTACTATTCTTGTCAAATCTATGACCTCGACTACCCGACCTGTCCGAGTGGCATCAACGCGAGTAGCAGCCAGCAGCAGAACACAATCTACCCGAGCACCACGCGGCCATGCAGCGACTTTGAGTTCGAGCAGGACTATCCCAGCATTGTGACCACGGTAAGAAAGTCCATCAACAATTATAATATACAAATTATGCAGTTGAGTGACGTAAACTGTTTATACGAACGAAGAGTAAAATTAAGTTGTTGTTGTTGTTTTTTTTGTCAGTGGTGTTCTTGGGGGTGTATAGCTCTCCCGGTTTCCCCTACGGTCCAGGAAAAATACATCTAAATGGGATATGATTTAGTTGCTGTACGAATTTTTTTTTACCACCCACCTCTTTTGCCCCCTTCCACCTCCAGATTTTTTTTTGATAATTTGTTCTTTTTGTGCCAATATTTTTCCCATCATGTCGAATCTTTATTTTATTAATTATAATCATTATTGCTCGATCGTCACTGCCCTTCTTCTAATTAATGATATAATACCACATCAAAAAAAACATCCTCTTGTTCGCCCTCCAATCCCACAGTCACAATGTAAGTCTTAACTAAATATCAAAATAAAATGTTGCACAGTGGGGTCTGGTGTGCGACCGCGCGGTGCTGGTGAACGTGGTGCAGCTCGCCTACCTCGTGGGCATCCTGTTTGGGGCAGCCACCACCATGCTGCTGCTCAAGAGGTACGTGAGCCAGTCATGAGTGTAAATTTAAATTATTCAATATATTAAGAATCTGCAATAAAACTCTATCATTACAACGTTCTCATTAAGAACACGTTATTACCCATGATATAATTGTAACTTAATCATTACTGCAGGATCTCGCCTCGCTCATTAGTGCTCCTGGGGATCGTACTACAAATCACGGCAGGTGTAGCCTCAGCTTTTGCACCCTACTACGAACTGCACTGTGCGTTCAAAGCGCTCACCGGGCTCGGCGCGTGCATCATGTTTACAGCAGGCTTCCAGATATGTAAGAAACGGAGAATCTGAACTCTGAAGTAATTAAATTATTCATATTTTAACAAAATAGCTGACATTTTTTGTTGTTGGTGTAATGCATTAATGCACACTGTAATTCTTCTGTTGTAAGTTTACGAATTCCCTCTTTAAGTTACAACATATAATAATTATTATAAAAGAAATCTTCAGGATTAATGACACCATTATGGTTCATTACATCGTTCTTATCTTTTCAATGCACTTTCATGTATTTTTTTATATAAAATAAGAAAAGAAAAATTAGGACCAAGTTTCTGAGATACATATATAGGATATAATTTGGAAGAATATCATTAATTAATTGGGACTGCAGTGACTTTAGTCAAATCAACATAAAAAAATAATAATAAATATTTTTTGTGAAAATATTAATAACTCAATAACTTGATGCATTTTTTTTAATTCGATCAGATTAATATTCAATTTTTCCTTCATTTTTAGTTGTAAAAATATTGTATAATATATATGTTAAGTAAATTCGCAGCATGTTTTTACACAGTCATGTTAAACCTTCAGAAGAAATTCTGCAAAAAAAAATGTTTACGTCAAGCTAGGACTTACCTTGAGGCGAGTGCATTTTTTTAGCACTGATAACAACTGCTCACGCTTCCTGACTGAATTGTTAATACAATAAGTTTCTGGTTAGGTTGGGACATTACTGGTAACTGGCAGAGAATCCTGATATGCGTGAGTTACGAGCACTTTTGGTCCATCGGCGTGATATCCCTGGGGTGGCTGAGTGACCTCTGCGGGTCTTGGGTCACCCTGCAGGTGGTCATATCGGTGCCCACGGTGCTCGTGTTGCTTCTTGCCTGGTGAGTATCATATGCGACGTAGCTTAAATGATCAATAATTAATAATTTACACGCAAAGTTAACTACTTAATTAGAGAAACAAATTGGAAATTTTATAACAATATTAGTCTATGTGATATAAAAGGTGGGGGAGCATGTTTTCTAATGTTTCCCAAATGGACCTATCTAATTAGCGGTAATATTTTTCGAAGCTGACTTTACTTATTTTCTCACAAGGACTATAATATAAAAATATTTGAATCAGGTGGATTCCTGACTCACCTCGTTGGCTCATTGCGTCAGGACGTGTCGAGCAGGCCGAGGAAATCCTGAGGGCTGGAGCGGCCATGAATAATATTTCTCTACCTGAAGATTTTCACGTCGAGTCTCCCAGGTATATTCTGTTTTACGTAAGTTTACGGTAAAGTGTAATAAAAATATTACGATTTTATAACCAGTGCACCGCCAATATCAGCTGCAGCAGACAAAGTAAAATTACCAATGGACAAAGTAGTTGCACTACTGATTCTGTGGATGATCACAGTATACAATTATTATGGAGCACTACTTAATATGAAAAATATTGGAGGGCCCAGATTGCCCATCCGAACAACGTTAGCGGGTAAGTACGAGTGAAAGCATGCAGTTGTAAAGCGAAAATGATGATAATGTGCAGATTTTTATATTAAGGGGATGGCTGCTCAGTCCGTGCATGAGTTTTTGTCTTTATTACTTAAGTTTTCTCAACCCTTCCTTGTAATATCTATATTCACGCCTGATGACTCCTAACATTACGTTAACCATCGATTATTAAACCCTCAGGTGTGGCCGAGGTACTTGGTGCCAGTTTGGGTGCGCTGCTGTTGCTTCGCTTGCGGCCCGGTCACAGGTTCGCGGTGCTGGCGGCTCTGCTCGCGTGTGGAGGGTCAGCCTGTGTATCCTCGTGGGCCCTACCCCCAAACGGTACGTGTCAACATATTGTTAATATCCTATTTAGGACTTATGTTCATGTGTTCTGGACTCCAGCGGGCGGAGGACGTGGCGGGTGGCCGCTGCTGTGGCTGGCACTGACGGGACGTGTCACAATCGCGTGCTCGCTGGCCGTGCTCTCGTGCGGAGGTTGTGCCGAGCTGCTGCCCGTGCCTCGTCGACCGCTCACCATGCTGTTCCTCGTCACCATGGCCCGCCTTGGTCTACAGAGCGCCCCCTTCATGAACACGCTAGTTAGTATATTTGTCTGACTGATCGGTTATATTAGCAGCTCGCAGTGACTTTCATGAGAAGAAACTTCAAAAATATATATTTTTTATTTGCATAGACTTGAAAATATATAGTTGTCGTTATACTACTGCAGCAACAGTGTTAAAATTCTTCCATGCCGGCATGCATTTCATCCCATATATAAATACATTGCATATGATAAATCAACATAAGATATATTAATTAAGAAAAAATATTTAACATCCTTCTTACTTGGATAACAAGTAATTATTATGTAAGTCTACGGATTTGTCAACTATTTTTGTAACGTTTAATGTTTTTTTTTTTATCAGCTGCACCCTTTTCTTTTTTCTTTTTTTTTTACAGCCCCTTGCATGCAGGCAACTTTTCCTACACCTACAACAAATTTTTCAAAGAAAAATGGAGAACAAAATTAAAACTAATATAGCAGCTCTGTTATCTCAATATTTATTAATTACTTTGTAATAAAAAGATTTGCTTCATTTTATAAAACATTTTTAAGTCTTTTCTTTAATAATTTGAGTATACTAGCTGATCTGAGATCGTGAAGCGTTATTTGCATATAGCGGTATAGCACATAGCTATAACTTTTATAAGAGGTATGGTGCGATACAAGAAATTTGAACTTTTGACTTGGAAAATCCTTTTGTTTATATTAGCCAATAAAATATTGCAGTCTCAAATCAGCGAGAGCGTGAGTCTGGGGGTGTACGGCGGTCTGACGCTGCTGGGCTCGTGCGCCGCGCTCTACCTCGCCGTGGTGCTCGCCTGCTGCAAAAAAGGCGACCAACCTTCGCTAGGCACACGCATGATCGCAAACATGCTTACCAATGCCCATCCCTCCGTTTGGAGTCTGGACAGCCCCAATATCAGGTGAGACAATTTAAATTTCAACTCTATAATATCTTAATTATGGGAATTCAACTGTATATATAATATAATTATTTTATAAATAAATTGAATTCCAATACATTTATTTTATTGTTGTTGTTTTGGTCATCATATTATATAAATAAAGGTTATAAAGCAATGGTTTTTATACTTATTTATGTTCATGGATGTAATATAATCCATCAGTCTCACCTTAGCAAATGCTGAGACGCGTAACAGGTCATGGCTACCATGATCCTTTCATTAATTAATTCAATTAATTAATGATACTAGTATGTATAATCATGTATATTATAATATTAATTAGTATATATAAGGGGCATTCACAAAGCCTTAAGGCCACATTTAAGGCTCAATAATTTAAGACCAAAAATTTTGGGTCTAAAAAACACGTCTAAAATCAAGCTTTAAATTATCGAGCCTTAAAGCCCTTAAATGTGGCCTTAAGACTTTGTGAATGTCCCTTTATATGTTTAATCAGTCAAATTAATTTGTCGTTAAATCCTCATGCAGTGCTTTCCACCTCCAAGACTATAGTTATTATCTCTTTCAATAACTTTTATATAGAACTAAAATAATTTTTGTAAGCCATGTCCTTAACTGCAAATAAAAATTGTCATATCCCCGTTCCTATACTAGCTGTATCTTACAAGTTTCGACTCCAAAATATATTGTCTACTATTGCCATTAGAAAATTGTACTATATAATTATATATTATTGATTAAATTTTAAATCAATCATTACTTAAATCTTCTCACGGAAAATTATGTTAATTGTATTTATTTTGTTATATTTATTATTGTTATTTTTTTCAGTTCCATAAAAGAAGAGAGAATAATCGGACTTTATTTCAACCAAGGTTTTGTTGATGATTCACCCTCAAACTCAACACACCGAATTTAAATTTGAAACTTTTCCTTTATATATTTCTTTTGTAAAATATTTTTTCGAGGTGTATATTTTTATAAAAGGTCAAAATGAATTTCTCATCAATCTAAGCTAATTCCGTTTAATAATTTAAACATAATACACAAATTTAATCATAAATTAATCACAAGCTTTTGTGTGTTGTAAGAGATACTGAATGTCAAATATGTTTTTTTAATCATAATAAACTGTTATAATAAATGTAAATTATGTTACAGAAAAAAAAAATGGAATGAAGAGTTTTATTCTTACAATTAGTTTTTACCTAAGCGAATAAAGCGAGAGTTAATTTCTACAATACTTGCTGAATTAATATTGTTAATTTTTGTTTTGTTTTTTAACATAAGTATTATATGGCAAAAGCAAAAAATAATTTTACTATATTAATAATAGTGAGCATGCAGCTGGTTAACATGCTATTCTTAATACAAGGTAAGAAATTTTGTTCAGAGGGTATCATATATATGTACGTGTGAAAACGAGAAGAAAATGTTTCAGCAACAAGATTCAGTTTCTTATCATAAAAAACAGTGTGAGTATGTTATTCATATATGTTTTTTCTATAGCTAGCTCTTATATATTTATATATAAATAAAGTACATGAAGTATCTATTTAATACAGACTTTATAATCTATCTATACATAATATAATAATGCAATATATATTATAATAAAAATATTGAAAGCGTCTATTAATTAAATTTAATTTATATTGAAAAAATGTTTTTTATCATGGGTCCTTTTTTATATTCACTAGAAAATTTAGAAATAAAAAAAAAAAGTACCTAAACAGGGTCCCCGGACCATTAGTAGGTAGATCGTATATATATTATATTATATTATATTATATTATATTATATTATATTATATTATATTATATTATATTATATTATATTATATTATATTATATTATATTATATTATATTATATTATATTATATTATATTATATATAATTATGATGGATCCACATACGCATCATTAGCAGCGCACATATTTATATTATAGTTATAGTGTTTCCTCTGTTAAATTAAATAAATTTCTTGTGTTAATTATATACTGTATATATTATTTAGCTTGATTATTAAATATTTTATAAATAAAGAAGTTGTTAGTTTTAAGCACTTAATTGTATTATTTAATAAAATCTTTGTCTTTTTATATATAAGATCAACAACAATCTAATCAAAAATAATTTTTCCCTGACGATACTAAATAAAGATGTACACAGCCACAATACGTACAGGCGACCAAACAATTTTCATATTGATCACTTTACAAGAACCAAGTTAGGCAAATTTTCAATTCTTAAATTTGTAAAGCCATTCACTTATATAATATGGCCTACCTAAAAATATAAAAAATTTAACTTCTGTAAAAATGTTCTCAGATAATGTTAAAAAGTACTATATTTCGCAATAATTTGCTCAAAATAGGAAAAATCAATCATCAAAATAATATATTATGCTGTATCGGTATAATTATCTACGTCTTCTTATATGTATATTATGAATTTGTATGAATAATGTATCTGTGTTTTTACATTTAATATTATGTTTTTTTTTATTTTTTTATTATAATATTTTGTTGTTTGTTTTTCTTTTTCTACTTCTTCTATCACCCAAGCTTAATATGTGTGTTAAAAGAAATCTAAATTACAACTGCTATAATTAAATGTAAAATTAATTCATATTTAATCGTGTAGTTACTCATATTTTGATTATCTTACTTTTCCAGATATTAAACAAAAAACTTCTTTCTTTTCCTCTTCTTGAACTAGCTCATTGCAATAATTTGCAATGAGGTGTGTATAAACAAAAATCCTGTAATCTACAAAATGTATTATGTATATATTATTTTTATAATGAACAATAATAATAAAAAAAAAAAATACCATGCACCGTGACATATTATGTACGTGCTTATATTAATTATTATAAGTATATATTTGTTTATGTAATTATATATATAAATTTATAAATGTTTGTATATTAGGTAAATTATATACAAAACTCGCAATACGGGTCTTTCACCATACGTCACAAAAACATGACGTCACGTGAATGTAGGCAAAAAGCACCTATTTAACATGGTAGTAGCATACCAAAAACTATTTATTTTCTGCGATATGACAATTGTGGTACCTTTGACAATTATTTTATTTGATAGATTGAAATGTCAAGTAAATGGAAAAAAATAAAATATTTGCCAATGATATCTGTGGAAAATACAAAAAATCATTAAATAAAATGTAAATCGTCTCCAAATTTCACGTCAATAATGACCATTTTACGACACTTATGCACTGATATTGACCCTAAGATTCTTTAAAAAAATCAGCCAATCACCGACCATTGCTTTCCCCGCGGACTTTTGAATGCGAGGGGGAAACAGCACAACAAAAAATTATCATAAAGAATTAAACCTGGTAAAATAAAAAAAATGTATATGTTCAAGTTATGTATATTAATTTCTTACGTATATATTATTGTTAAAAAAATTAAAAATATGTTAAATTAGGAAGAATAAATCAAGTGATTCCAGTTCCCTCTCAGTACCTACTGCTGAATGTAAATAACAACAAAGCCAGGCAAACGCTATATTAAAATGCACAATTTCAATGACTTAAATTTATGAAAAACAGAATTTTGAAAGCTTCGGAGATAAATCCCAATTTTTATATTACCCCAGCATTTGTAAATTCTAACTGGCAAAACTGTCAATATAAAGACAGACATATTATAACCAGGTTTGCAATGCACGGTTTTCATCACCGTGTTTGTACGAAATTTGTATACCATATATGAAACCGATGACAACTGTGTTTGTAAATTTTGTGGTCAAAAATGTGACCGGGAAATATATCATGCCCTGTCTTGTCCAAAACGAATATATTCTTTAGCATATTTAGCTAATAATGTATGATTTATACGGGTTAATTTATTATTATTATTTCCAAGTAATAATTATAATATTCCTTTTTTTTCTATGTTCCTATATAGCTCAATAATTTTTAATGTCATATTATTTATATGTGTATAAGTTATTATTTATAGATTTGTCATGTTGTGTGTATAATATAAGATTTTATGTTTTTTATGTTTATGTAATATGTAATATGTACACTGTAAGAGTGTTCAATAAAAACTTTAATAATAAAAATGCTCAATGCACCGGCCATCATCGTCGGATCGCTTCGACTTCAGTCCGGTTTCGAGCTGGCGTTTTATTATTATAGTTTTGAAAATTCCCAGTAAGCAGAGGGTACTCTGCCCAGTAAGTAACGTAACACAGACCCTACAGGGTTGTAGGGTCTCTGGCAAGATTACTCTACATAATAATATATGTAGAGTATATTATACATAAAATCTTGGGTCTCTAGGAACGTAAGTAAAATGTTCAAAATTTCTCGCGCCATCAAAGAAATCGTTATCCGGAAAAAGAATTGAAACTTTAAAATTCCTTCTAAAATAAAATTATTCCATGAATCATCATGGTGTGATTGACGTGGATGTTTTGTAATTAAAGTAAATGAAGTGGTACTGACAGGTGTAGAGAAACATCTCGGGTGTTTTATTAGTTGATTTTTATACAGGTATTTATTTACGTTTCTAACTATAGTATAAAATTATTCATTGTTGTTTGTAAACTTGTATATACGGAACCGGGCAAAGCGGCTTGAAGGGCCACTGATAAGGCTGAACCATTTTGAAAATTGGTTATTTAAAGAAACGAATATTGTATTATATTTCTTTTTCTGTCAATCATATTTAATAATCATCATTTTATTGTCCTGGGTGTAATGAAAGTGATCAAATAACTTATTTATCAGATTATGTGTCCGGCAAAAGGTGTCTGTAAAGACCATGGTTTGGCTCTCCCAAGGATGTATGAATCATCATATGAATATTGGCAATCTTTCGCGAGTATTATGCTGTTGGGACTTGATTTTAATGTGTCGTCATTTTTTTAGGCGTCTGAATCATGCTTCACGATCCAGTTGAGGACACGCCTTCAAGATCAAATACTGTAATTTTGGCATGGAAGAGGCTGCAGCAGGTTTGTTACCTTCAAAATCAGATGTGATATATTGCTACTCCCAGTGATATATTGCCACTCCCACTTTTAAATTCACTTTTTGGTCAAAATATTTATGCTGTATGGTTATCAACTAAATAACTCGAATTAGAAAGAATCTGATATTTGGAGAACATTTTTTTTTTCTTACTGTATGCATAGTCGGCTAGTCTCCGTCAATATGTACATATTATGCATATCATATGCATACTCAATGTTACTGTATTGTTAAAATGCTGTACTGTATGTACAGTACAAGCATTCAGTATACATATAATATGCCATACTGTACAGTATACATATTATGCATTCTGTTAAGCAATGTATGCACGTAATAAGTATGCATACAGTTGTACTATGTACTGTAAATGTATATACAGTATGCATACACGCATAGATGCATAATATTTATATGTATATACTCTGTGTATACGCCTTAGCGATTAAACTGGCTTTAACATCGTACATGACACGTATTCACTGCGCATTGTTTTCAAAGAAACGAGATAAGCAGGGGCGTGCGGTCCATAAAAGCAATGCAAGCAATGCTTGCCCTAAAATTTACCGAGAAAGAAGAAGAAAATAAATTTCGTGACAAGCATTTTTTTCTCTCTTAACAATTTTAAATTTGCCAGCATTTTGCCGCATTTAAATCGGAGATTTATTTTTTTTGTCTTGCAATAGCAGCGCCTCTACTGGTATAAGCAATCACTTTGGTTGCTTGTAAATAAACCCACCCAACGTAAAGCTTCATAAGGAAATGTATGGGGAGGGGGTGGTAAATGCTGAAGCTTGTGGAATGTACAAGCACTGCTTGTACAATGGCGGCTCTGGGGAATCGGAACGCCCAACTGGTTAAATAGTGTATCAATAGATGGCGCATAAATGATAAAAATCAGGGACAAAATTTAAGGGTCCACGCGCGAGTGACTCATCAATCATCAAAGTTTAGTTTTTAGTTTCCGGGAAACTAATAATAAGCAATACAGTGCGTGATTTTTATGGCTCTTTATAAGTGTTTTTTCGTGCTTTTCTCCAATATTTTATTTAATTAATGGACTATAAAAACGCACTAATTTGCCATGCATAAAAAAATTCTTCATCTCAAGTGTTTTGTACAATTTAATTCTTATAATTTAATTGCTTTAGCGTGATGATTACGTTTTTATTTTTTTTTGTTATAAAAATGGCAGAATTACTTCAAGAAGAAAATATTATTCCTAATCTTTTACAAAAAAAATTTTGGCGCTAGAAACACAACTGAAAAAACGTAAATCGTTTGTGCAGGCCGCCCTATTCCCGAATGAAAAGGTACACCGTTAAGGTATTTAAATGCATATACAGCTAAAAAAAGATAATTATGCATAGCTGTATGCACCATGATCAATGATCATGATCGAAAGTGAATAAAAAAAATTAAAAATTTACGGCAATTAGCTTATTAAGGAAACAATTTTATTGAGAGCGTTTGTATGATTATAATTTATGTATATCTCCTGTAATGAAAATTCGAGTGCCACGCCCCCTTTTTCAAAAAAATCGCACCTCCGGCGGGGTATTAGCCCCTCGGGGCCCCCTCCGCTGTGTCATTACTTCATTTGCTTGACTAGTCTAAAATGTCACCGCACGCCACTGGAGATAAGAAAATGTTTTAATCTTAACTTAAAATAAATTCTAACAAAGTATTGCTTAAGCAATAATAGGAAAATTTTATTTTATCTTTTTACTTCAACTTAATCTTATTTTGATATAGTTTATCAATGGTCTTCTTTACAAATTGTTTCTACAGTGGTATCAGTTACTGCTAGATGACTGGACTCCTCACATGGTGTCTCGATGGATGGTCACAGGCACGCTACTACTGATGCTCGCTCTACGTGTGCTCTTGTGCCAGGTATCTTTGAGTGTGATCCCTAACCCGAGTGTGTTTTGTGTGTTCCCGAGTAGCACTACCAGAAGAAACTGGATGACGTAACCCCATACTCAACAGCACGATGGGTGTTTGCAGTCGTACTCATTCTCCTATTTCTTGCACGAGTGTTCTGGTTGCAGGTAACATTGAAATTTTTGTACTAACAAAGATTGCGCTAGATATCATGTCTTTAGTTATGACATTTTTGTGATACTTTTAAATATTATTTAGTCTTCAATGCAATGACATACACATGTGTAGTACTGCAGTACTTGATCTTTGCATTGCAATATAGTAATACTTAAAGTCACAAATAAAATGCTGGTTTTCCATTTTGTTTTGAGTACCGATAATGTTTCTGAATACTGTATGTAGATAATAACAAATCAAAATACAGTGTTGCAAGTAAGAAAAACAAAGTTTTTATTACTTTGTTGATTGTAAATTTGTATTTTATTTTTTTATTGTTTGCTCTCACTAATCTTGATAGACTTTATCTATTTTGTGTGTTTATTTTAAACTTGGTAAGGATTTTTTTTTTTTAATATTTTCAAGTACACTCTATTCAAATAAAAATGTCCGTTCCAGCTATACTTTAACATGACTAGATCAGACATTTTTATTCAAATGGAGTGTACTATAAATATGAATTGTTATTATCTAATAATTCATGTTTTTTTTTGTTTTTTTTTTTCATCAAAATAAGTGTTAATTTTCAGTTTTCTTTGGCATTGCTTTGAATGATGCAATTATATATGTTGAAATAAAAATGATAATATTAATGTTATTTTCTCTGTTTCCATAGGGCTGGTACATTGTCACGTATGCATTGGGCATCTACCATCTAAATCTGTTCATAGCCTTCCTCTCTCCAAAAATAGACCCTGCATTAGCAGATTATGAAGGTATATAAATGTTAATTATTTTATCTCCACTATGCACAATATTGCAGTTTTTATGTGCAATGCATCATAAGAAACAAAATTATATCCTCCATACTGTCAATTATCTTACTATGTTTTTTTCTTTCAAACTTATGATATTAGTATCCAGATCATGATATATGTGTATTAGTGGAAACGCCTATTACTTCATTAAGTTTTATTTATTTATTTATTTATTTATTTATTTATTTATTTATTATTTTTTTTAACAACCATAATTATGGCCCTTTAAATAAACATATTTTTTAATTGTATACTACTGATTAAATCATCGGTCATTATCAAATTATATTTAATAATTGAATTACTCAATTTGTCTTACTGTATTTTATTAAACTTGCATTTCTTCCTGGTAATTATGTAAAGTAAAAATAATTTATAATGAATAGAATTCACCCTCTAGTAATTTAATAATTAATTTTAATATTTTGACAGATGATGGGCCTGAACTGCCCATGAATGCCAATGAAGAATTCAGGCCGTTCATCCGCCGGCTGCCTGAGTTCAAGTTCTGGTACTCAGTGAGCAAGTCTACGGTGATCGCCATGGTATGCACCTTCTTTGAGTGCTTCAACATCCCCGTGTTCTGGCCCATCCTCGTCATGTACTTCATCACCCTCTTCTGCATCACCATGAAGCGGCAGATCAAGGTAATATTCTGCTAGCCATGAGGAGAGGAAACTGTAGACAAAGGTGCTCTCAGAAAGTCAGTCCTAACTTGGAGCTTTCAAGATATTAGACTTCAGATGCTAATTGTAACTATATTTCGTCGCCTCAGACTGCAAGTCAGATAATTAAATTCAAATTCTACATAAAAAATCCAAACTATTGTATAATCACTCTTTTGCTCATAGTATTTAAGGCTTAATTTCCTATACAATATTTTTGTAGTTACCTGACTTGCATTCTGAGGCAATGTTATATTATGAAAGACTGGTACCTTTGCAGCAACAATTGTTGATATGTTGATATCTTTTTGTCATACAAGTTATGTTCAGTAACACAAAAAAAAAAAAAAACTAGAAACATGTTTTCGATTCGTATATCATCTACATATTTGTTTCATCTAGTCAATTTTTAACAATGTGTTTTGATTATTCATTATTTACTACTGTATCTTCTAGGTGATTTTAATTAGGGTTTACTTTGTAGCAGAGATACTGCTAATATTTTTTTTCCCCCCCCACATTGCAGTTGAAGTTAGCTTTTGCCTAGAAAGTGTTTAAATGCAGTAGATACCGTATTTCTCTAAATACTGTATGTTCTGTAGTTTTTAATCTTGTTGCTCTTTTTTTTTTTTTTTTTTTTACATAATTTAAGGCAATATTTATCTATAATAGATGCATTTATATGTAATTGCAAACATTAATTTATTAAATATATTTGTATACTTACTGTATGTTTTGTTCTGTGTGTCCACAGCACATGATCAAGTACCGCTACTTGCCTTTCACACACAGTAAGCCTCGCTACCAGGGTCACGAGGATTCAGGCAAGGTGATAAACTCAAAGTGACCAAACTTTTGTGTTTTACTATCATTATAATTATTATTATTGTTTCTTCCTTCGATCTTGTTAAATCCTTTTACAGCATTCAAGATACTGGTGAAACCAGTAGTCTTCTGTCCGAGACTGTGAATCCTGTTTCCCAACTTCCTGTCCTCACCACCTCCTGAGTGGAGGTGCCACTTGCATCCCTGCATCAAGCAGGCTAGTTGATGCTACCTCTCAACCTACTCTAGCTTCAGTTTACTAGCACTGTAACTGTTCACTCTCATATCCTCATCCAAATCTAATATTAAATCTTACTTTTCATACCTCATTTTTATAATTTTAACTTCAATTTTTGACAAGATATTACCTATATTAACATAATTATGATTACAAAAAGAATTATATATTTAAGAAGTATAAAATAGGATTCTTTCGGATACAGTATATTAGTTGAAGTTATGATACAAATTTATTGTTTTATTAAATTCACAACGATCAAAATTTTGATGGTATTTTTTTTTTTTTTTTTTTATATGTAAACAAGTTACATAAAATTACTATTTCATTTTAATTTATCTGATTAATTGGTTATTAAATTTGTCCTTAACATATCTTAAATATTGCTGAATTAAATCAAATAAATCTATAGACATACATAATATATATTCATTGGGCTACATTTACAATTAAATGACGGCTCAGTGTAATCAATTTCACTTAATTCCCTGCAAAAGCATTCTATTTGTACAATTATTTTAGTTTAAATCAATAAGAAAAGTTAATACAGCAACAAAGGTTGTTTTATTATGATGATACTAGTAGTATGGTGTACATAATAACTATTTGGAAGGAAGTTAAAAATCTGTAGTAAATAATAATAAAAAAAATGTTGTTTCTGCATTGTAATAAGCCAAGTCTTTGAATTATAAATTATATTATATTGTACCGTCTTTATTAAAGAGCCAACTAAATCTAGATATGTTACAGAACATAGAGTAAACAAAAACTGGAATTGTCAATTAAGTTATGGGATTTAGTTAAATGTCTATAATCCTTGTTTCCAAATTAAAATCAACATTGAATCAAATGCCTGAGGAATTAGCAACAAATTATTAAATAATTTTATAATGCAGATTTGGTTTGACTACTTTGTTTTTGCTGGTACGAATGGTGCAATGGCTTATTTTGCTACACAAATGAGCTTGTCTCTTTTTCACTCTTGTCAAGTGTGAAACTGATGTGAGTTCTGAAATAGTTTATATTTTTTACAGTAAAGATCAGATTAATTGTAACTATTTACAATAATTTATTAACTGTTTTAGAACACAGTTACTTACTCAATAATATTCTATTGTCTAGCTAAATAATATTATTATGGACCAAAACCTTTTAAACAATTTTATCTTTATCTTTAAACAATACTTTTACTATACATTTTGTTATGGATGTTTATTGCGTTTTCCACTAAATTCAAATTATTTTTGGTGATTTATTTTTGGTGATTAATTATTATAAAAGGTTGTTATTTTCATTTAAATTTTAAATTAAGTAAATTTTTAAAGTAGTATAGATAAATTTATGTATTCTGTATTGAATTGCAGTAAAAAAATATAAGTGCAGTGCGTAAAATTACATAACTGGAGAGACCATTTTTTTCTAATAAAGAACCTGGTCTGGGAAGTTTGCCCTCTTCTACTTTCTTTAGTTGCTTAATAAGTGGCTGATAATTTAATTAATTCTTTGGAAATTGAACAGCATGTCACTGTATTGCCGTAAAAACTTAATTTAGTTAGCAAAGGGAAAAAACAGCTAGGACTTGTTACAATGTTTTTTTTTTTTTCGCCCCCTCCAAATGTTTTTCAATG
Source organism: Siphlonurus alternatus (assembly GCA_949825025.1). Classification (NCBI taxonomy): domain Eukaryota; kingdom Metazoa; phylum Arthropoda; class Insecta; order Ephemeroptera; family Siphlonuridae; genus Siphlonurus; species Siphlonurus alternatus. The sequence continues at coordinate 43,941,312 of OX463780.1, read as the reverse complement.
TATTTTTTTTCTTCTTGCAGCAATTATAAAACTAATTGCACACAACTATTATTTAATTCAGTTATTTTTCTTTCATTAAAATAAATACCGCATAAACAATTTCATATTTTAAATAAATCAGCTATTTTTATGAGTTTTGAAAGAATTATGTAAAAGGTATGCTGTTTGGATTGTGCAATGTCAATTTATATGTGCTGGAACATCTAATAATTTGATTTTAAAATATATAAAAAAAAGTTGTATGCATGCTTGTAAATCAACAATTTAAAAATACATATTAAAATCATGTTAACAGACGGTTACAGGTTGTCATTTCTGTAACATCTTTATTTAAGGAGGAGAAAAAAAATGATGTTGTGATTTACATATAATTACTATACAATTATTATGAATTTTTAAATGTTTGCATAAACTCCTCATGATGTTATTATATTGGTCGTTAACACCATGTTTCTCTGTGTATTTCACGGAGAGTGATGAATTTTTGTTGTCAAACTGATCAACGTTAAAGCTGTATATATAGGTAATAGGCAAAGACACTTTGAATTTTGTTTTTGTAGCACTTGCTTGCGATTTTCTGTCATTCTTTTCTGTCTGCTCTTACTGCTGTATGGCAATTCTAAATAATAGGATTGATATTGATATTCCTGTGGAAACTGGAACTTTTGATTGACAGCAGACTTGGCTGCTTACTTGCTGTGTTTGAAAGTAGTGAATGTGCTCATGATCTGTAATTTGCGTGACTGAGTTTAAGAAAAAGAAAGAAAAAAATAAACGTGTGTTTTGATCAATGAGTTATGAATTAAGTACTTAATAATTAAACCTATAGTATGTTGCGGCTTTATATAGATTTTTGTCGTTTGAAATACCTCCTGTTGCCTCAAAATACAGATGAATAAGAATGAACAATCAATATTGTCATTAATGGAAATCTCAAATTTTCTTCTAACTCAAACTCAATAAATTACATATGCACTTAAATCTTAATTAAATCTGCAACATTTAGCTATCCTTTCATATTTATTTTGTTTTCATTGTGTAAAGTCAAAGTGTTATATTATGAAGTAGGATAAACATTATTTTATAACGGTAAATAAATAATGTAAGCATAATTATTGTAATATTATTAAATAATTTTTAATGAACAGGATATTTGATAATTATTTGTAATATTAAATTAATTATTCTATGTTTTTACTAACAATTAGGTTATATTATAAATTATATTGATTGATATGTGCTGCTAAACATGGTGCATGAAATTGCATGTATTATAAAAACAAATATTCTTTTCCTGTTTGTTTTTGTAAAATGTGTTGATTGCAAATATGTGATTATGACTCTTTCCATCAATATATTTCTAGTTTATTCTATCGGACTATTAAAACAAGCATAATTAAAACATATTTTTCAGGATTTAAAAAAATTGGAATTGCGTTGGTTTACAGTCAATATGGAATTCAAAATTTTATTTTCCATCAGTGCAGAATATTTCTTCATCTTGTCTTGAGATCCAAGAAGAGTAAAATATTCAAACACTTTAATTGCTTGTTTTCCAACTTGGTTGTCGAAATTAATTTTTTGTCCGTTTCCTACTACCATGCTATTTCTTTAATTAAACTGCGGTTCTGGAGCTGATGGCTTCTTTTCCTTTTGATGAATCAACTCCCCGTACGCCCGTGTTTACTGATGCATGGTTCTCTTGCAGCCCGAAGCTACCCCATTGGTTCCCGAGGTCAGGGAGGCGTGAGCAAGAGATGGCGATGGTCAAGTGATGCTTGCCGAGCAATTGCACGTCGTACTAATTAAAATTATAGCATCTCACGATTTTATTTATGTTGTTATTATAACCAAAAAGTTATTATTTTAATCTGGTATTAACATTTAATGATAACAATAATGATATCTGTAATTTTTTGTTGTCTTTTGTATAATTGAAAAAAGTTAAATGTTTGTTTTTTTAACTATAAATGTAATTTTGAGTTTATTTAATTTGCTTTTTGATTTATATGTTTCTTTTTCTGCCTGAATTTTTATTAATATTTTGATAAAAATTAAATTAAATGTAATAAATTTTAATAATTAATTTAGTCTATTTTAATTGCATGAAATTTAAACCAAGAGAAATTGAAATTAGTTATATATTTAAAATTATTTAAAAGGAAAAAAAATTATAATTTCTTTTGTTTTGAATAATTGTCCTAAAAGGGAAAATCTTGCGTTATTAAATCAACAAAACCAATGGGGTAGCTTGATTAATGCTCAAAGTTTACTTATTGATTATGAATGTCTTGCAGGTCACGGAAATATTTTAATGAGAATTATTTTATTGATTTATATTGTATTAATTTGCTGAGAGAAAACGACAATATATAATACATATATTCAGAAACTACAATAATAGTTATATTATAGTAGCTATTATTTAGTTGTGCCGCTTCGCTTGATCGCTCCGCGAGAATCAACATAAGAAATTAAATGTCGTCAATGTAATATATTAATATTATGTTGTAAAACTTATGTGCAGTATATTATAATTAACGTTTTTCTTATTTAATATAAAAATATATTGTCATTAACTACAAGCTAGTGATGCAAGCTTATGCAAAACCTAACATAATTATAGCAACTAATTTCAGAAGTTACATTGTGAGGTATATAGCTACTATCGGAACCAAAAATGTGTGCCCCTCTCCTTATGAGAGTTTTATGCTGTTCAGGGGCACACCTTTTTGGTTCCGATAGTATATACATATTTAGCTACATAATATATATATATAGCTTTTGCTACATATACCTGCATGAACAAAACTTGATGGGTTGTTATTGTATCATATTTTTACAATAAACTCTGCACTAGCTGCCATGGACCATGATTGATTTGATTTAGTATAGAAGATAATGATGCAGTTGGTGGGATTAATTTTTATTTTCCTTTTTAAGTACTCGCAACACGTAATATTTATTCGGTTGCAAGGATGCATCGTCAGATAATTAAGAGCTATATAGGCGCAGCTAGGTGATGAAACTGCATGAATGGTAGCTTATAGCCGGAGGAAACGATTTAAAAATGCAAAAAACTATTCCAGGAGGCCTTAATAAATTGCAAATAAATTTAAAAACACTTAAATTCAGATTTATAAGAGACCGTTGTGCAATTTGGTGTGTCTCGAATCCGTCTCGAATCTACATGTTATATGTATATATGATCATTGTTCCTTTTGTGATGCAAATTACTTTTCTCATCTAAGTAATCTAAACAAATTGTAAGTGCTGTTGTCAAAAAAAGATTTCCAATTACTAAAGTTCTTTTGAAACTTTTGGTCGTAAGTTGCAGCCACCTATCTGAGGATTAATTATCCGTGGATAATTTACTAATTAACATTAAATTTCTCGGATAATTCTCCGATTTTTCTAGGATAGGTTGGCTGCAACTTACGGCCATTATTGTCATCATAACTGGGAATATGATGTTAAAATATCCTCCGATATCCTCTGCTTCGAACTTCTCATTGCTTCTCATCGCCTCTGCTTCAAATATGTAACAATTCAAATTTATGCTACAAAATGTAGTAAAAATAAATTACTAATAGATGTCGCTAGTGAGCCAGGTAGCGCGGTTTAGCGCTCGAAAAATTTGAAGAGTGGGGGGATGGTAGACAGCAGACGTAAAGGGCGCCGCGAGGTAAAAGCGGGTCGGCCGCGAGTAATCCAGTCTGAGACGACGACGAAGTAGTGGCGTGGCGCGGCATCCAGGTGCGAACCGCGACCACACAACTGACTAACCGACTTCTCAACAATAAAATTGTGAAATGAAGAAACAAAAATGTGGAAAAACTTTGCGATTTTTTTCCCTTTTGAACTATTACGTATACATAAAAATGTCCATGTTATATATAAAGTTTTAACGGCAAACCAATTATGGTTTCTGTCATTTAGATCAATTTGTGACGTTTGTTTTCCTTTGAGACCGGCCTTGTATAAACCAATAAGTGTTTTTTAGTGAACTACCAATTACATTTAATAAATATGTGTTTTATTATAATAATAATTGTTTGAAATAAATATCGTGTGCATGAATTAACAGTTCTCCAGTGTTGAATAATATATTAATTTTTGTTGTGGATCGTGTGAGATCATGAAGGTCACCGTGTGTTTTGGTCCAGTTCGTGTCGTCGTACCGTGTGGACATGGGGATATGTTGGTACGAGATCTCATGCGACAAGCAACCCTAAGATACAGAAAAGCTACGGGAAAGGTAAGAAAATCAAAATTAATTCTACTAACTTTTTTACAGCAAAAAATGTATGTTTTATTATAATGCATGGCATATATCCAGGAGTTCAATTAAAAATTCAAGGAGAAAAATAAAATACCTTGGAAATTTTTATGAGAAAATGTTACATAGTTTTCACGTAAAAATTACAATGAAGTAATTAGAATTTCCATAGTTTACGTAAAAAAAATAATTTAATGATAGATTTTAATTAAACTACAAGCTCCCACGTTCATGGAATACAGCTAGTATAAAATTGCAGGCTTGCAGAGAGTAACAATATTTTGTATAACCTTGGTATTTTAAATTTTGCAAACAATTTGATATAAAGAGAAATAGAAAACAAAAAGGACCGCATACTATTAGAGCGTATAATGTATATTTTTATATGTTAGGTTACAAAACAGTAAAAAGGCTGTTTGCATGAATAGAAATAATTTATTTTATTGACTCCAGAATTGATTTTTGCTGACCTTTAGCTAGCCGATATTACTTGCGAACCGACATATCCATTGACTTAGGTCAAGTGGCCTACTTGTAAATCAGCTGACACGGACGATGACACGAGCCTGGCATTTATAAAGAAATGTGAGAACATTATCCTTTATAAAGGAGGAGGAACTGCAAGACCTATAATCATCTTTTATTAAAATTTCTTTCAATTGAAAAAAAAAATATGTATTTATATATATATATATATATATATTCAAATAAATAATACAATTACGATTTAAAAAAATATTTCGTAACAAAAATATAAATTAAAATTACGTTACAATATTTTGTCTCAGTAAAAGTCGTTGGTTAATTGCGACCCAAGTGCCACCACCACCCGCCGCCCCCACCCCCTGCGCCCCTAGCACCTGGCTGCCCGTATGGCAACGTCGCAAGTATGACCGTTATTACCACGCGCGTGTTCGAGACTCGAGCTGGTCCTTTTGTTATTGTGATGGCACGCTTGCAGACTCCGCCCTCTGGAGTTGCAACTCTGATGCATCTTCCTCTGACGCTAATTATATTAATTTGAAGTATAATATTGAGGCGTCACTTTTTTATAAATTATAATAATGCAACAGCGCCAAAGTTATATAATATTATTATAAATTTATAATTGCGTGACATAGTGACTTTTTTTTTTTTCAACTTCCTTCCGTTCTGTTTTATTCCCCCCTTATTTTGTTTCCGCTTTCCCCTTTTTTTTCCACTTTATAAAACTTTTGTACCACCCCCTCTTCTATTGATGTTCTATTTTTTTTTTTTTTTTTTTTTTTTTTTTTTTTGCCTGATTGTAACCTAACACTGTTCATCCGCCCACTACATCAAACCCTCCTATAATATTGTCTCTCATCCTTGTTTGCTGTCTAAGCAGATTAGAAATAAAGTTTAAGCACGTAATTTACGAGAAGTTATAAAGCAAAAATCGTGTGGAAAATTGCTTATATACTGTATTTTATATATAGCTACAAGTAAATTATTTATAGTTTTCCGATATAATTGTAAACTTTGTTTACACCAGCTGGACCTATAGGAATTGTTAATTTTTATTAATTAATTCTCACCATAATTTTTTAGTGGTATCTAATCGCAAAAGTATAGAGGGTTGAGGAATGACACACAAAAGCTGTCTGAAGAATGCTGGTATTATTATATAATAAGATTATAAAATCATTTAAAGCTTTATGACTCATAAAAAAAAATATATAGATAATAATTCCATTTACTTTTAACTTATACCATGTGTCACCAAAACACATTAAAAAATGATGTCCTATGTATTTTATCCTTCAAGATAATCCTTTTGGTTATTGTTACGTGTTAAGATTCATCTTATTGTTACAATTTTTTATTGTTTGGCTGCTGGAAGTCTTTCTGAATCATGGATGAATGAATATTGGGTAGACTGTGTGAAGATACACAATCGGAGAAAGTCTGAGGCGTGACTTTGCCGTGACAATATAACTGGGATTGAATGTAAAGGCGCCGTGACACACAAGTATCAACAGTGAATATAATATAACTGTGTGGCTGTGCTGGGTATAGGTCATCGGCTCATCAGTATGGCTCCAGTGAATGTATGTGCATGGTGGATGCACTTGGGTATAATTTCCATACCAATGCATAATCATGCAATTTTAATATTTTAATATGTGAAGCATAATTATAAACATTATTTTGTAACGAATACTGCCTGTATGAAGCTCGTTATTTTCTGAATCTTATTTGCATATAAATTATTTGTTTATTTCATTATTTTTTATAAAAAATAATGTAGTGTATATGCAAAATATATAATTATGTATATTATAAATTTATTATAATTATGTGCTCTGTTACACTCACTGCAACACTGTATGTTTTATACATTGTAAAATAATTACGTATATGATATACGTTAAGATGCGAGGCAATATTGCAATTTCAAAATACATAAAATATAATTATATGACTATTTAAAAAATATAAAAATTATACTTCACCTATATCACAAAAATAATATATATTTATAAAAAATAATAATATAAATATAAAGAGTACAATAATACTCTATACCATCTCTGTCTCACGGTGCAGGATTGCATGTGTTGTAATCGAGCTACAGTCCCCCATCATTCACCGTATTATAATAATATATACGAGTGAGCACCATGAGCAACTTCTGCAGCCTTGGTGCACCCATAGTGTGTCCCTCCCTCTTTTCTGTCCCGCAACCTTCGGGCTATAAGACGAATGCCATCAGCGTGGGAGATAGTCTAGCCTGTGAAAGACCTTACTACCTGCGAATATTATAGACACAAAATTTAGTGATGAAAATTTTACATAAAGTAATATATTTTACAGCAACAAAAATACTAAACAAATATTATTGTCATGGTGCTCGGGAATTTAAAGGATAGGCCAGCAGTTGTGCGTATATAGTTTTGTCAGTGATGATTAATAATTTATAATACAAAGATTCCTTCACACATTTTGAACATGACAATAATGTTGATCAGTCTACGACGTGTGACAAGTCACGTGGTTTGAATATATTATTATGATAGGCTTAGGTAAATTCACGTGTCTTTTGTTGATAGCGTCACAATGTAATGCCAAAAAGTGTACATCTAGATGTTATATGAGAATCACATGGCAAGAAGTTTTATTTGTGTAATTTTCCAAATCTTGGTAAATTTAAATTATACCTGGTATTTTCTTATATATTATGGAGAAATTTAAATAATAAAATATTAAAGCTTTATTTACAGGACTTTACTATTCATAGTATAGGAAAAAACAAACGAATTTCTAGACAAATTTATCGTAATATAAAAAATTCCCATGAAAAAACATTTTTTTTTATGATTTATTGCTGATATTATTCAGGATATTCAAAGAAATGATAGATCAACTTGCATATTAACGAGATTTCAGTCACCCATTCGACATGTCGTTTGCAATTCAATCCGAGTAAAGGCGAAATACTGTAAGGGTAGAAAACTCGTGTAGTTATTATCATGAGGGTCACGGCGTGTGTAGGGTGGAATTATAAGGTATCTCGTGCACCACACGTGCGACATAATACTGCAGCAACCAATGAGGGTTCAAGGGACTATCCAGTGTATAGCCCTCCTATAATGTGACATGCAATATGACCATGATTGTCATTGACACGAGCTTATAATATAGTTTAAGTAAATCTCAGCAGATGGGGTTGTTAGCAAGCAAAAATTTGTACATGCATGGAGTCTATAACTTTGTTGAGTACGAAGCACTTGAAAAGAATCTCATCTCTCCGACCCACCGACAGTGGTATAATCAGTTCATATAGTGACATTGGATTTTAATATATTCATATCATAACCTTATAATAGTAATATAAGAGCCAATAAAAACTTATCTATAAATTAGTACAAGATAACGAGAGTGTATATGATCTTTTATTTTTGTATAATATAATCATATAGTGTTAAAATTTAAAATCTGTTGACTCGCTTGAAATAAAAAATTATGTAAATTATAAAGTGATATATACGCATAAATTATTTATATAAATAAATAAATTCTTATTTACAGTGTTTCAAAATAAACAAAACTTATTATCATCAGACTTGATTTTAAATATTATAGAGTGTTATATAGGCGAGGGGTATAAAATTTGGCTTTATTCAGAAATCAGAAGTCAACATTCAATTTATGCAACGAATGCGGGCTATATTTTGCCCCTGAAATTACAGAAGCAGCGCCTCGTCGGTCACCCATGTAAAGAAGTTTGCATACCTATCAGGCAAAAATGGCGGTGGATGAGACGTTGTAGTTCATTGTAACTTCGATAAGGGATAAGTCCATCATTTTTTTTTTTTTCCTCTGGAATCTGGAACCACATATAAATATATTAATATTATATATAGGTATACATAATATTTATATAATATATAATTATGTGCCACTTTATATAAATATCTCCAAAGACGTATACTACAATATATATATATATATATATATATATATATATATATATATATATATATATATATATATATATATATATATATATACAGTATTATAGTAATATCAAAGGGCTTTAATTTCAAAATAAGATATCTGGCATTAAATTAATTAAATATGAAGTGTAATAAAGAAAAGAAAATCTAATTAGCAAGTCATTTTAATGATGGAGTTATATTTATTATAACATTGTATTTTTTATGTTTATATCTATACTTATAAACATGAAATTTTACCTAAAGATAAAAAAACTTTTTTATTATAATTTAATAAGCCTTATTTTTAATCAAAGTTTCTAACTAGCGTTGCTTGTCTTCTTCTCTATACTTATTAACACAAAAGCCTTCGTCAAGTTCTCTCACTTTGCATTATACGAACAAAGACTTGCTACTCATGCAAAAGTTTTGCTTCAGGTGTTACACCACAGCTATATAGCTACTGTTGTTGAGTCAAGTACCCTCCTACTATGTTTAGGCGACCACAGTTTGTTGAAAGCTAATTGGTTTTCACCTTATATATATAACTTTGTAATGAGTAAGCACTGCATGGCGTGGTCCGTGCAGACACACCTCGTGAGGGGGCAGTGTGACATCGAGATACAAGCACGTTTTGTGTCGACCATACGAGCACGTACAGAAAACGAAACTTAGAGTTGGCATTGACTCGGAATAACCCTTACAACTATAAACTGCTTACAAGACACTAAAAACAATAAATATATATATATATATATTTTTTACTTTGGTCAAGGGCAAGCTTGGTATATATAATAAACATTTTTAATGTTAATTATTTTGCAGTGAAAAGCATTCACTTTAGTTTTAATGTTTAAAAAATATTGGAGTTGTATATAACAAGAGTAATTGGTTTTAGCTTTTTACCATGCATGTATATATTAATGGCTACTCTTATAAATAATATATATATATTTATTTATATTATATTTTTTTGAACTCGATGTGCAGAACACTATTATAATATAAGGTGCATATATGGGAGCATGATATATTAATTATAATAAATTGTAGGAGTTTAGTTCTCCTTTCTTCTATCTTGTATGTTCTTAAATGGCAATATTTATATATATAATACTGTAATATGTATATAATAAATTTATGCTATTTTGAACCATATGTTATAATACGTATAAACCTATTATATACGTTCGCTTAAAATTCGGAAAAATTTTCTTGGTATATATTTTATAAATAATATATAATTCTAATTCTATTCATGCTCTGCATTAGTCTGTGTTTTTTAGTGAGTAAAAAAGCAAAACAATACATCTTTTATACATAATGTTCAGTACACAATACATATTATAAAGAAATCACATAATAAATGCACGCTCCGTTACAGAAAAACGCAGAGCACATATCTCAGCCATTTGCTCTTCTACAATAATAAGTAATTTACAACCACCCCACGTAAAATTCATTAATTATCTTGATCCTTACAATTATTTTTTTCTTGTAGACAAAATATATATTTTTTTCTGGAAACTCGTTAACTTTTTCATCCTAAAATCCTACTAGTATTTTGTCAAAAGTTAGGCTGAGTCTGCTCGCGTGTTGTCAGGTAAAGGAACATCAGGAGCATCTATACGCGAGGAGCTTTCTTCTCTGCTCGTTGTGCATTCCTGGCGTGCGTCTCGCCATGGAATGTGACAAGGTGAGCAGTCACAGAGGGGGGGGGGGGGAGGTACGTCGAACAACCCTCGCACTTATCGGTCTTCCTTGCAGAGGGGGCGTGCTTGCAGTACAAAGCAAAGGAGCTTAATGTCAAAAGAAAAAAAAAGAAGGGTTGAAAAATGCTTTCAGTACATTTTTTTTTGTTAATTTGTTTCTATCTTGATAAAAAAAAAATAGTTTTAGTTTTTTACTTGCATGTCATTTTAACAATAGAATTCTTACTCAAAGATTTTTTTTTTAAATATATATTTTTACACTGCTTATCGTAAAGAAATAGTTTTTAAATACTCTGTAGTTTAGTGTAGATTTATTCATATAAAAAAGGTATTTTAATCTTCATAATATAATTTTTCTAATATAACGTTAATAATAATCATTGTCTCCGAAATTTCTTCTACAACATCTGTCACAAAGAGTTCTACATTTGAATTTATTCGCGCGCATTATATCCAATGCACACACATGCAGCGTTGCCGAGTAATTTATTCCTCGATGTATTGTGGAGAAGGTAAAAAAGTCGTTACGCAGCTTAGTCTCGTAGACAGCTTGGCCTACTCCGCTGAATCACCCGGCAATTGAAAAGCCGGTCAATCGAGGAAGTCAAAACAAATCCAATACATCAGTACTTCATGCAGTTTCAGAAAACAAATAGCATTTCAATGTAGCAACAAATGCATTATTTTTAAGAATACATTAAAATATATTTTTTAAATAATTTTCTTACAACGCAATTTAAAGACATGTTCTGAATAAGTCCTACTCATTTTCTATTGTGATTCATACATAAGCTGTAGCAAGAAAAGCTACCCACATTACAAAAGAAATATTTAGTCGAGATAAAAAAAGAAGAAGAAAAGAGGTTACTTTTTTTGTTATCCTCTTACAGAAAAAAAAAATAATAAATTTCTGAGTAAAGTGCATTTAGGATTCTATTCTAAACCGAGTCTCACGAAACTCTGAATACAAAAACTAGATCAACAATGTCACATAATGTTGTTACCGATACATTGGGCCACAGTATAGGTGTGTGCATGGTTATCAGGATGGGTCCCACCTCCTTATGTAGACTATAATGTATGAGTGACGTCACCTTGTTGATAGTGTTGATCCTAGCTATGATGGTGATAAGGTGAAGGATAGTTCGTTACTCCTCTTTCCGCCCATGTCATTGTATAGTAGATATGATAAGACAACACAATAGCTGATAACCCACACCACGTGTCTACATTTTGTAATGACAAAAATTACAATCCATTTTAGTATTGGGTAATAATTTTATATATAATCTATATAATATATGTCGTACAGTACAAGGTTTTAGCTAACAAAAAAAGTGTTATCTTTATATTGAGATTTTTTAAAAAATTATACATAAGAATTGACAATTTATGATTCAATTAATATTGATAAGATAGTATTTTGTAAGATTATAGAGTATTAAATTTTATAGAGTAATATTTTACGTAGTAATAGATTAATACTGATCAATCAAACCCAATAATAGAAGATATATTTAAAAAAAAATAGTCACTCTCCGTGGCAGAAACTTATAACGAAAAATAAGCAAAATCCGTGACATTATCATCAACAAAGTAATATATATAACGACACTAGCTTATTATTATGGTATTAAATTCTCCAGATTCGATGATTCGGGGTTCGAAGCCCGGTGGCAACTTCTTGTATATATGAGTATTGAATTCAATTGAATTTTCATACTGATATTTTTGGATTGTAAAAAATATAGGTGACGAAAAAAGCATATTCTCCAAGTTTAGCTTATTATTATTATTATTGATTTAAAGCTAGCTTAACACATAATTTGTATGAGAAACGTATTTATAATAGTTTAATATACGTTTTTGTGGCTTCAAAAGAAATTTAATTTTCTTTTAAATATTGCATTCTTTTTCCTTATGCCATGGACATCAAAAATAAATTAAGGTAAAAAATTCTTGAAATTCCAAAGCTCCATTTCATTTTATTATGTTTTTATTTATCTACTAACATTCATTATACGACCTTTAGCTACTATCTTGACGACTGTGAGACTATCTAAGAAATATTCTCTCAAGTTTTTAAAGTCGGCTGTTTAATATATAAGTGTCAAAGAAAAAATGCAAGCCACATGTGTGCATCTGTGCATGCTTTGACGTAAAATGTCATCTGGGGACGCAAAATCGACAAAAAAAAAAAGTTAGAGCAAGCTGAAAAAATAAGACATTTTTTTTTTTTTTTTTTTTTTTTTTGTATGTGCGGTATATGCCGATGAAGATCGTATTATATAAGATAGAAAATATTTTTTTTGCTCGAGATTTAAGCAATACGAGGGATGCAGGTGCAGGTCCACTGTTGCATTGTTACGTCTGATGCCCTCTCCTAACTCACCTGATGAAAGACTCGTGCAGGTCGTGCATGCATGCGTGCATTATTCAACTATGCAGCAGGGCCGCTGCAGTGAAAGGAAAACTCCCTCCCGTTCCTTCAAGTTTCCTAGCCCAGCTATAGCAGCTGGTTCCACTTCAAAGTAAGAAAATGACCAGGTACGTCGAACTGCAAGATAGTTCGAACTATCAGATCAACAGATATTATATAAAAATTAACCGCTGATAAAAATAAAATTTAGATATTCTGAAATATTACTAGAAATCGAGAAACTTTGCTCATCTTTTCTAGTAATTTTCTTGATATCCGTACGCTATATACGTAAAAACCGAGGGAATAAGTCTTTAGTAAAAACATTGAAATAAAGTCATTTTTCAAATTTTTAAATAAGAATTTATTATATTATATAGCTGTAGTTAAAATGCTTACCAGGATACTGAATGCTATATAAATGCAATGCGATTTTACAATATCTATTACAGTTTATTGATTTATTATAGGATGTTAGACAAACGAAATTCGTTTTGTGTAAAAAAATAAAAGGACCATCTTCACCCTCTATATAATCTCCATAACAATGTATTTTCAGTAAAAAATCATGCAAATGAATTCTTTTTGAGGCAAGTTTCTTCTTCGTAACGGCACCCTTGAGTTATAAAACTTTTATGTTCTCGTAGTAATCCCACCAAGGATCCAGATCGTTATTTGATGTACCTGCTTACTGACAGGCCGTGTTTCGGTTACACCTGCTGATTCTGTGAGGAAGAAGGGACGAAAACTCTCCCTCCCCCATCAGTGAACACTTCTTCGAGTCTTTCTTCAAGACCCTCAGATTTCAGAAATGTATATTCCTTTTCATCTATCCACCACATGTAGTAGTATCGAATATCATCTGGCTCTCTGTAGCACCAGAATGTAGCTTTTCGGACGTTTCCCGCCTTTTACAATATTTTATATGTGTTCCAAAGGGATTAATTTTAGCTTCAACAAGGAAAGTTGAATTAAAATTAAATATTCATGAAAATTTTAATGGTTTTGAGAATGTTTATTTACAAAAGTTGTCTGAATTTAAAAAATATATAATTTTATTATATAATAATATTTTTTTTTTAAAAAACAAACGTATGTGTGCATGTGTGATAAAATGCTACTTTTGGAAATTCATTATGAAAACAAAATATATTATCTATAGTAAAATTATTTATATTTACTATATATTATTTAATTACGCTGATTACAAGCAATAACAATAAAAATAATAATTATAGATCCGTATAATATACAGACCCGCATTCTTTTACTGTATTTTTTTATAACACTATACAATATTGCAGGCTTACTATTTGCCATCAATTATTAACAATAAAAATACTTGCAAAATATTTTTTTTAACCTAGATATATATATAATATATATTTCTTTCAACAATTTTAACCAATTGGTTCATTTTTTTTTTTTTTTTTTTTTAATATCCAATTTTTATTTGTTTTCAAGGTTGTTTGTGTCATTAATTTTAATTGTAATAATTTTTCATTGCGTTGTCGTATATGGTATCATAATAATTGTAATTAAATGGTATATTCTGACATGTTTTTAATGACTATGGTTGCGGCTACTGTATATGATAAATGCAGTAAATATTATAAATAAAAAATGGTAATTATTATTACTAAGAGAGACTGGGGGCGTTTCTATATAATATCACTACCATGTTTTGCTGCGACGACGACGTATTGTATGGCCAACACACAGACAAACACCGTATGTATTCATGCATGTTATAATGTCGGCGGCGTTTCAACGACTCCCGTGGGCTTATCAAACCGCTATATATATAGCTATAGTATATACTGCAGATATCTTCTCTATACAGTATGATGAATGTAATGCCTTGTAGTACGATTGTTGCTGTCATTGCTTTAAACGTCCCAACTAAACCACAAAGGTATAATATACAGTACATGAGACTAGAAATATATAATGTTCTATATTCAAATGTAATTCTACACTGCGTATACACTGAGAAAATTGTAAAGCAATAAGAAATTTAATGCGATAATATTATATTTTTTTTTTTCAGTGATTCAAATATGTATAGTTTCTAAAATAAATTGTATTAATAATCCCCTTACATCACATCATGTAAATACAGTTCATTATGTAAAAACTGCCTTGCCCAACATAAAGACAAAAGTAATTGTTTAAAATAAGGCTTGTCACTCTCATTTCTTCCTCCTCAGCTTTAATAGCAAATGTTAATAATAAGAATAATTATGAATTATGTATAAATAGTGTAACGATTACAGACCCCAAACTAATTTGCAATTTATTTAATAATTTTTTTGTCAAGAGCATTGAAAATATAATAACAGAAAAATTTCCTTTTAATTATTCTAATACTTTAATTATTGTCGATTCTGATAAAATTAAAACGAAATTAAATTTTAGTTCGATAGACCCGATTTATATTTTAAATCGAATGAAATCCCTTCCTAATAAGTATGCAGCTGGCCCAGACGAAGTACCATATACTGTTGTAAAATATTGTGCTTCTGTTTTGTCTGTCCCTTTATCTAATTTAATTAACCATTCAATATCAGATGGTATATTTCCTGATTGTTTAAAGGATTCTAAGATTTATGCAACTCATAAAAAAGGCCCAACTTTCATTATTGATAATTACAGACCAATATCAAATACATCTGTTTTTGGCAAATTATTTGAGAATACATTAGACGATCAAATTACTGATTATCAAACAGAAAATCATTTAATTGCTCCCTGTCAACATGGATTCTTGAAAGACCGTTCTACTGATACAGCACTATTTGATCTTTTAAGCCACGTTTATATGGCAATAGATAATAAACTATTTTGCGTTGCAATATTTTTTGATTTATCTAAAGCGTTTGATAGTCTTAATAAAGATGTATTATTGAATAAATTTGATAACATGGGAATAGGAGTTTTGAGTCGTAATCTATTAGATTCATATCTAACAAACAGACAACAATATGTTGAATTAAATTCAAATGCTAACGGCCAAAATATTACATATAAATCAGACAAATTACCGATTACACTTGGAATTCCTCAAGGAGGAAAAATGTCAGCCACATTGTTTAATACAGGAACAAATGACTTATCAGATCATGTCAAGAATGCGGTATTAGTAAAGTATGCTGATGATATTACAGCTATAATCACAGCAGAAGCCGAAGATGAATTAATTCGTAAGATTAAACTTACTATTGAAGAGGTACATACATGGTGTACAAATAATAAGCTAATACTAAATTCAACTAAAACCGAATACATCCAATTTCATTCCCCTAGACAAATCCCTTTGAATAGTTATTTGTTGCAATTAGCCGGAAAAACAATTAAAAGAGCAGAGTCTGTTAAGTTTCTTGGTCTATACATTAATGAAAGTTTGGATTGGTCTTTACATGTAAATGCGATTTGTAAGAAAATAAATTCGGCCAATTTTATGTTATATACAATCAGGAATCATGTATCTCATGAAACCTTGCTAACCATATATTATGCGTATGTTTATCCACATTTGGCATATGGCATAATAAATTGGGGATGTAAATCGGAACTATTGAATCGATGTTTTGTTTTGCAAAAGAGAGCACTTAGAACGATTTTAAGAATACCAAAAGGACAGTCGTGTGTTTCACATTTTAAGGCTAATAAAATGTTAACTGTCCCTTGCATTTATATTTTAAATTGTGCCTCATTCAAAAAAAATCACCCAAATTTTTATGTTCAGAATGATGGCTATCATGACTATAATACTAGGAATAAATCGAATGTAGTTACTGAAAGACATAACACTCAATTTTTCAAAAACTGTGCAATGTATCAAACAGCAAAATTTTATGAATTTTTACCAGCATGTTTGAAAGAAATAAAAACCAGTAAACTTTTTCGCACAAAATTAAAGAATGTTTTGATCAATAAAGAGTTTTACTCTATTAAAGCTTTTGAGAGTAATAAAATGTCTGAAAAAGTATTATCAGGATTATAAAATAAACAAAATTATAAATTTACATATACATTGTATTGACTGATATATATATGTATATATATGTATATATGTATGTATGTATGTGTATGTGTGTGTATGTATATATGTATATATATATATGTATATATGTATGTATGTATATATGTGTATATGTATGTATATATATATGTTCCATATAAACTAAAATTTATCAGTATTAATGGTGACTTTGGCTTGTATTTTGTTTTTATTATTATTGTCAGTGATTGTGTTTGATAGTGTTAAATAACTTATGTAAATGTGTTTAAGTTTGATGTATTTATGTTGTATTTTGTCCAATTTTGACTTGAACATATGTTTGTCTTGTACAACCAAAAAGAAGTTCCAAAATAAAAATAAATAAATAAATAAAAATTGTATGCAAATTATAAATAATTGTGATTCATATATTCGTCTTATCTATAATGCAGTATTAATTAATTAGTTGTGTTGTAATTACCATGCATGAATAAAATGAAGGCAGTTACGAATAATTATAACATTAAATTTAGTCGTATAATTGCATAATGCGTGGGTATATTCTCAGCTAAGATCCCTTCAAGACTCATCACCTGTCTACATAATAACACAAATCCCACGGGGGATGTGTCATCTTATACTCTCATGAGTAACCTGCTGTCAATACAACATAATATATTTATATATATACCAGACCACAGACGCTTGCATTATGCACTTTATCCTGACGCAATAAACCGTGCAAATACGCAGCAGATAATAATTAATCTTTACATTTCTTACACGCACACACAAAGAACTTGCTATATCGTTGTTGGTGACCAACAACGATATAGCAAGTTCTTCAGTTGGTCAACATTTTCTTGGCAAGATGTGACTCAGGTTGATGATTTATTAATTTTATCATCAACTATTGTTAATAAAATATTTTATTAAAATGACACATTTATATATTGTCATTTCTTTCCGACTGATTTCTTTCAACAAAATTTTTCTTTCAGTATTTTACAAGTACTTTTAGAATACTTTAGCAACCATATTGTACCTTTGAAAAAAAATATATCCACCGGAAAAAGGTAATCTTGATGTATCCATAAGACTCCTAATACTTACCTGGCTAAATGGCTGTGGTTGTCATAAAACTTTGGCTGGCCATGTTCTAGCAGAGATTAGAACGGATCAGGCGCCGCGTGGCTTGGGGGGGAAGGGGGGGGGGGAGCACAGGTAAACACAGGCCCGCACGCCTCGCTGCACCTCGCGGAGTGGCTTGCCCGCCGCTGTGTCCTCCTCGCCTGCAACAACCTCCTGTGTGTGGAACAACAGCACGAAGAGGAGGAAGCATGAGTCTTATTACCTGTTCAAGCAGGTATCAAGTGACCTGCCTTAGAGGAAGTTACGGAGGGGATTCTTGAAACACAAAAATTTTGTTTTACTAAAAATTAAAAAATCGAATTAAAAGTGAGAATCGAACAAGAATCTCTAGAAGAACACGCTTGTACACCATGCATGTCAATGTTCGGAAAATGTGTTTATTTTGCAGCTTGACCTGCATGATAAAGAATCATACATTAATGATGACTATAATTTATATTACAACTGCAGCAACTAATATGCAAATTTTAATCTGCATATAAATCAGTTTTTTTTTTTTAGATACAAAATTTTCCTCTTTTATATTGATTACAAAATTAATTTATTGGTAACCTAAGTTTAAAATTCTATCATGCATGCATATTTATGCAGGATTATAAAACAAAATAAATTGAAAAAGAGCTTACAATGATACATTAAAGATTATTTGTGAAATTGATTTAGCTATAAAGGTATATGGCAGCTCAGAGCCGGGCTGCGTGCAGTAACGATTGAGTTGATGCAGAGAATTAGCGAGCTAGCGATGCGCCTCACTAGAAGTACTATATAAGCGGACGGACGTTGCGTGCTATATGCCTCGTTGCTGGCCACGGGGATTCAGGATTAGGTTCTATAGCATGAACGAAGTGACGCAAACATATCGGCCTTGTCTTTAAAGCTGATATTCAACTAATAACAAAATTATACAAACTTTTAGAAGAATACTGTAACTAATCACTTTTAAAACAAATGTGATGAAAAATTAATGCCTAAGGATATACCTTTATGTTAATTTTTCAATGTTTTTATATAGATTTTTCATTATTTATATAAAGAATTAGGTGCCATCATAATAGAGACTATATTCTCTTAAATATTTAGTTTTTTTATCAAAAAGTGAAAGTTAAATTTACTTTTATATAAACTTAACAAAACTTTTAAGTAAATAAAAGAAGGGAAGGTTGAGTTAAGAAAAGTTTTAATTGGATGTAATTAACGTAAACTGTGGCTAAACTTTTTCTATGAGCCCTAAAAACTTAACGTTCTTTTTATCAGAAACAGCCATAAGATGTGGAGGTATTGAAGGAGATAATTTAATATAATTTAGACTCGCACGGGTAATTTCATTTTTGGTGGTGCTCATTAGCACTGCGGACGAGGTGCATGATTCAGTTAGCCGAGATGGTTCCTTTCTCACGCAGCGGGGGCCGGCGCCCAACTCAGCCGACCCCCTCAGTCGGAAATTCTTCTCTCGCTTGCTTGAAACTCGAGCTCGCCGGCAGATGCAACAGCAGCCAGAGATGCATCTTGTGAGGATGCTGCGCTGGAGCAAAGAGATAGCAAACCGACGCCAGGCTAACGAACATAGCGACGACGTGAGACAAAAATTATGACTCAAGCTAGATTATTACTTTTTTTTTTATCATCATAAAAAATTTTCATTCCACTAATACAGTTTTAAGTTGACACTCATGACAAACACTAAAGAGGTTTTAGGTTTCGTATAGAAATGACCATATTAGGATATCAGAAATTAATTTTTAATGCAGGATTTACGATAGCATTTCCTTGTCCTGCCGATATGTTATACATGCAAGAATGGGAATTTATGTTACTATATACCGTATATTATTCAGATAGTCTGATATAAAAGTGTTGTGTGAATAGTTCATTATAAATTTAATGACATTAATAACTGTGTGTTTTAATTAATTTTATCTTACGTTATTATTTTGTTTGTTTACCGAACTAATCTTTTTAATTTATTACGGCATATCATATTATACAACAAGCATGCAGCATTTTAAATTAGCTTACTGCAAAGTTTATATAATTATACTTTTGTTCTTTCAATTTCAAATTCGTCAATTCCAAGCCTAAAAAAAAGACCATTATATCTTGAACGTTATAATATATAAATTGAAATCATTCAATAATAATTATAATATAAAATATACAATAATTTGAATAAATTTCATAATACAATTTAAAATTTTATAATAAATTTTAATGTCGAGGACATTGATTTTACAGTCAATTGATTAAATTTACATTAATAAAACAAAATATGATCAGTGCTTTGTATTGTTCACTTAAATATACCTCAAGAGGGTATACTGTTTTAAAACATAATTTTCATTGTTCAGATATAATTGCTATTACAATAAAGCAATAAATATTTGTTGCTTCCTCTTTTTATTTCTGCTTCTTTTTTTTTACGTTGTGGACAACATGAAAAACAATTTAATTTGACCTGTTGGGCGTTAATGTTAAAAACAGGTAGTGATGCATCAGACATATATAAACATTACAGAGCAAAGTTAGGTGTGTTGCGTGTGTGACTGTTTTTGTTATCGTAATCAGCTGTGTTTCCGGTCTACGCCGTGACACCAGCAGACCTCGAGGACAAAAGCTGTAATTACGTATCCATATATGAAGTAGCTAGCTAGTGAGCCAGTGGAACTTACCTGTGTAATAATAAGCGTGAGAGGTCTTAAGACACTCGTGAGCATAAAAAAACAATAGAATTTTTCTGAAAATTGGTTATGGTAAAAGTGGTTTGGTAATGTGATGCTTGGTTCTCATAAATTGAGCTATTCACCGTGTGACACACTGTATATATAGTAATGTCATGTTTTTTATAAGTAAAAAAATATCTTGGTGATTTTTTAAATACGTGAATTGTTTGAAATCAATTTTGTTTTACGGAAACACCAATACGTAAAAATTACCAGGATTACTTTAAAAAATGAAACTGTTACAATTATATATTTAAAATATTAAATGGCTTATCATTAATGAACATGACAGAAATCACAGAAAGAAGGGCTTACATAAATTTTAGCCTAAAGAATTTTTAGTAACAGATATTCTGTTGGATTTAGTGCTAAAAATTTGACGCTAATATATTATGTAAGCTCTTTTTAAATACCGATTAAAAAATATTGCAAGGAGATGCTGTTGAAACTTAAAAAAAATCAACTTTTTAGCTTTCACATGATACGCGTATATTAATTATTAATTTACTTTTTATTTTGACATTTATTTTAGAAATTAATATCAGATGTCTATATTTTTTTCAAATTTTCCTGCAATTTCCTGCACGGACATAACAACCCCACATCTTCCTCTGTGCAGATACACTTGAAGAATATAAAATTTTTGTAATGAAAAATTCTCATTCTTATCAAGGAATATACATCCGAATGAGTTTCTCTCGACTAGATTTTATTATTATAATAACCAAAATGTTTGTAATAGAAATCACATTACTGATGCAAGAGCTATAACAATTCGGTAGTAACACAAAGCCTGTGTATATAAGAACAATCGTACGAATTATGTTTTATTAATGACAACACAACAGCAGAGGCATCATTGTAAAAACGTTTGGCAACTCTTTGTTACTCTCAACAGCGTGGGTGGAAACTTTCTGCCGAATTAACGTGCGCATCTAGCCACGAGATATAAACGCCAATTTTATGCACACGAGAGCTTGCAGTCTCTGCTAGAACCAACAAATCCTAATTATGACGTACATTAAAAAATATTACTCATATAATATTTGAGTTGTATTTTAGAGGCCATATTTTATCTTGTTTGTGTAGAAAAAAAATAATAACCAACACTTGACTTAAAAATTATGAGAAATTTTCTTCTAGGAAATTATTTTTTAAATTTAATAACCGAATTTTTTTCGCAAATCTAGGTGGTGATTACAGTATGACGATTGCAAATATTTCTGTAATTATTTGTAATAATGATTGTGATTATAAAAGGGATTATATAATTCTCAATTAAATTAAAGTTTATATAAAAAATAATATGTTTTTTTTTTTATTTTCAGTTTTAAATATAAAAATAGTAAATAATATAATTCATGAATTATGTAATTAAAGAAGAAAAAAAATCCGATTGAAACTTGAAGATTTAATGCATACAGAATCATGCTATAATATTTATATTTTTAATTTTTCTTGTATATAATATTGTATTAAAATGTAAACCATGTAATATAGTAAATTGATTACCATCTAATATGCATGAATTAAAAAACCATATTATTAATGAGAGCCTGAGCCATATTATAATAAGATCATAAGACTCGTTTCAAAACCTGCTATAATAAATTTAAAAAGAACAAAATACGCTTACTTTAAATTATTAGGTTACGAATGTTTCTTATTAGCATTTATAACCAAATATATTCTCAAATTTCGTGTTCTTTATATTTTTTCACTTTAAAATGCAAGGTTAAATTTGTCTCGTGTGTTCAGAATTTATTATCTTGTCAAATGTATAGCTGAAAACTTAATAAAAATCACAAAAATCAGGATTTAAAAAAAGGAACACACAGATTTTGCAGCATTTCAATTTTCGTACTTATAGAGGATTTTGTTTAGGAAACGGTACTTTGTTTGTAGCCCCCGGTGATGTGCCAGTGAGGGTCATCCTGCGTGCGTTACTCCTCACTTTCACTGCACACATCTGAATGAAATGATGCATAAAATATCATTGCAAACACTTGCTGCATGTGCTGCTGATAAGAGTATAAAATGTATGCGCCTACACATTGCATCATTGAAGGTTGATGATAAACTCTGTTGATAATAAATTGTGACTATTTTCATGATTCATAAAGAATCATAACAATGCTCTGATTCAATGTAAAGCTAATAATTTACTCACCATTGCTTATTTCAGAAGAAATTTTACCTTTTTATACTTCATATTAAATTATGTATCAAAGTACATGTACTTTATACAATTAAGTTTTTACTCAATGGATGCATGATACCAAAAGTGCATGTATCTTGGAACTGAAATTGTATAAAAATAATAATTAAACCTTGATAAACGTATCACATTACAGTGCTATAGAATTTCGATTTTCAATCACATTATATCATATAATATGATATTATAATTATATAGATGGTGACCAATACGTGGAAAATAAGTTTAAAAAAATATGATGATAATTTTTTTCTTTATTTTCAGTGTGTGCGGTTTTTCTCATATTATGAATGAAATATAATATAAAGTTTCTTTTCGATTTTTTTTATCTACCTGTCTATTTATGACCTATAAAAAACGATATAAATGTCTTTTCGTATGTACGGCACAACTCGACGCATCACATTCATTTAACGAAGTACTATACTCTCTGTTAAGTGCAACTGCATTGAATTGCATATTTATTTTATATAAGAATATACATACATTAAAACAATAAAACTATATGACATATATAGCTTCTAAATGGCTATATAAGGTTTAAAGTTCGTTTATATATATAGAGTTCAATGCTGCATGCATGAGAAATCGATTCGTTTATTCTAGATTATAACATAACATTTTATATAATATATTACATAGTTTCTTCCACGACATCGAGTAATAAATTCCACTGCGATCTATTTCCAGAAACATTCGTGACCAAATTGGTGTCAAAAAATTGAGTATCCTCTTAATGAAGTAATAAAATTACTATAATTTTATTTATTTGATTGAGAGGAGTAAAGCGAGTAAAATAATTTATATTTACGATTTAATTTATAATAATTATCAGGTAGACCAGGTAGTTAACTCTGTCATTTCAGCTTGATTGTTATGTAAGCAAAAATAATACTTTTTTTGTGTGTTTACCAATGTGATGCAATTAGTCACGTGGTTGGTCCAACTCGAAGCTGATTGGTTAAGAATTTTTAATCCGTACTACTACAATGTTTCACAACAATCATTCTTAATTATACTAGCTACCTACGTAAAATGTAAACATATAATAAGATCTTGCCATACAAAATTACAAGTTGTTTTATTACATGAACATGCATAGGAATTTATGTATTTTATTGACTGGTAAAATTTACTACCAAATATTATTACTTGACATAATTTAATTGTTTGTATAGTCATAATAATTTATAAAAATATTTTTTTCTCAACATTAAATTTATCGTCTTTTGAAATTATATTTTAAATTAAAAAATAATTACGAATGATATTACGATAACGTATTATTTATATTATTTTCCTGGTGATAAATGCATTCTATAGTTCTTTTAAATGACGCATAAACTTTGCATGAGTTGCCTACGGCGTGACGTAGTGAATCTTTTACAATACTTTCATTTGATTGGTTAAAAGAACAGGTAGGTGCAGGTGTTTTCTCGCGCCTTTAAAATAATGCCATCTATTAAATAATATTTCAAACTTATTTTTGTAACTTCTTACTTGTGCTGCTACCTAGTGAGAAGAAAAGTTAGAAAATTGTTGTGTCTTGAATGTGCTGCACTCTATCGTTGGATTTTTGATTCTCAGGAGCATTGAGTATGCAGCGTATGCAGCCCGCAACACTTTTAAGTTAAAGCAGTTGCCTATCCTACCTGGCGCTTAGAGAGGGAAATTTTAATACAATTATAATTAATTCGTTTACTCTAACCAAAGGAAAACATATGTAAATTTGTCTTTATTGGATTACAAAAAGCTCTTATCAAATTATTCTTGACACATATGGAGAAATGAAATTATCCAGTTTTTAGGAAAACATTAAAAATTACCATAAATTTGAAATTTGCTTCAGTAGCTGTCAGTAAAATGCCAACACTGTCAACTGAAAAAGATAATCAATCAAAATTATTTAATATATTCTTAGCACGATGAAGATTAGATTAGTTCTGAATTTTTCAGTTTTTTGTTTCTCATTCCTAATCAAATTGATCGACATACGTATAATTTGTAAAGCTCCTATGGAATATATCTTATCATATTTTTAAAAGTTTTTAACGTTTTAGAGTCGAAATCTAATATTTCAATCTTGATATTAAAATATGTCACTATGTCACTTTAGTAATCAAGAAGAGAGCAAGGTCATCCACCTCGATCAGGACGGTGGTATATGTTCTTGCAATGTTAATTATTAACCAATAAATATGCCGATAACTTTGAGGACGAGAATTAATTATTCTCTTGTTTTAAATTGAAATAGGTAATTTAATGTTTAAAGATACAGTCATTTATTACATAATATAAACGATCGATGTCGGTAAAAACTGAACTTCCTGTACAAAAAGTGTACTGCTGGCACAAATATGTTCATGGGTAGTTTATTATTACATGAATTTTCACCACATCCTGCAGTTGATGTTCATTGATTTTTATAATTGAACTAGTCTCATAATTTTATTAAAATTTGATCTTGTTATGTTAGCACTAATAAATATAATTTTGCTTTGAATTTTTTTTTTAAAACAAATTAATTTACATGGTGTGTAATTATATTGAAAGACGTTCTCTTAATTGAATATTGAATTTTATTAATATTTTTTTTTTATAAATAAACTCGATTGAAAAAATAATTTTATTAAATAATTATATTTATTTACTGCCCCTCAAAAATTATTTGTTGTATGCCATGTAACGTTTTATTTATATACTTAAAAAAATTAACATTATTTAATTGGCTTATTTACAAAAAACTAAAAGCCTATTACTTCACATAACTGCATCCTTACATATTATAAAAGTTGAAAAAAAAATTCTACGTTCACCAATCATTTTGTGATAATGTGTTATAGCGGTACTCTAATCTTTCCTGCTGTAAAGTAGATCTTCTCGGTTGGCGATGCTTGATGACAGGTTTACAATGTTCCGTACACCGTGACCACTGGGACAGTCGAGGGAGGACACTCCAGCTGGTCACCATTACATTCAAATTAATTTAAAATACCTACAAAAAATGCAATGTTTCTACCAGTCATTTTTTATTTTATTTATGGTCTGAAGTTCTAATGGAAGATTAAAAAATATAGTCACTGTAGTAATAGCCATCTATCCAACGCAGTATTTATTATTTTAAACAAAAGGAACCATGGAAACTTTAGTTATAGAATGGTCAGTGTCAAAACAAGGTCGTACGTCTACGTAATAAAATGAAAATGCAGTATCAGAAACTATCAAATAGTAAAATTAAATTAATTTCCATGAAAAACATAATTTATTTTTATACACCTGCCCGCTTTAGTGAGCAGTGCGTAATAAATAGTTTTGTGTGCTATTAATAACGTAATGACTGCTATATCCTGGCCTATACACTCCATATTGAAAATCCGATGCTCTACTACTGAATTATACTTCCGGTATTATTTTAAATTAATTTAAGTGTAGTAGAGTAAGAAGCCTCAAATTGGAGAGGACATTCTCTGTGTAGGCGGAGGTGCCAGAGGGCTGCTGATGCAGAAAAACTGCTGCAAATTCTTCTTCAGTGCTTTAGAATGGAAAATTAAAGCTTGCGCACCAACAATATCTTACAGGTGCACGATGTTCACGATCAAACTGCGTATCGAATTATCCAATTACTGCCTTGTAAGACGAGTTTTCCGCTATCCACAAAAATCTAGGTAGTTCTAAAGATCACGATTTTCCTTCGTTCCGCATTAATAATTTTGAAAGTTTTACAGAAATTTCATAATAAAAAGAATAAATGATATTTAAATTAAAATTTTTATATATTAAATTTCCAATTGACTGTTTATTTAAATAATTGTTTAATAATAGAAATTTGCATTTGATTGAACACAAATTGGAGCTGCCTCAGGCAAGGGATATAATATTAAACAAGTCCATATTTAAGCCTCAGGGATGGTGTTGTTTTTGCGATTACGTATTCATGATGTAACTCGAGGATCACGACTCGAGTCTCCGGTCACGTGACCGTACTCGCGACGTCACTAGCATCGAACTTTTGTACTGCATGAGAGGAAGTGTTTGCTGAAATCACGTTACATGGACGTTTTGTTTAATATTATGAGACTAATAACAATTTTCAATCTCCATCCTCGTTCATGTCAATCATGGGTATTTTCAACCACAAGAATAATATATTATGAACTGTAAGGAGTATTTTAAGGTTTCTGAGGTTTTTCTGAGTCTTTTTACGAACAATATTTCACATACAGTATACTGTACACTTTATACAATCGAGTTATCCCATAAATTCAAAATAGCCACGGAATCGATGCCAGTCATTGAGCATTGCATGATATAATGTATTATAAAATACTATATATAAAAAAACGATAATACACGTGTATGCAGTAAATTGTATGTACTCATTGTACTATATTATAATATACGTAATTATGTACATATTCCGGTGCAGTTGATTCTTTTAAATATATTTTTTCTACAAGGTACACTGTTATCTATATAGGTAACGAAAACAGCATAAAAAAGTACGGGGCGCACGTGTGTTGTATCAATATTGGGCTCAGAGCTAAACTAAAATATATATCACTAACTAAAATTTTCTATGTATGTTTTATAATACTGCAGAAACATTTACAACATTTTGTTGTTGTTTTCATAACCTCTTTAATTTGTGACTTAAACCAATATATCATCAACTCGATATAATCCTACGCTAAACATTTTACAAAAATTTTACCAGTCGTAAATTTAAACTCAACAGTGTATAGGAGTAGGAAATGTATTGTATCGTTTCTGTCTCGAATACTATTATAACATCGCCGTCATAATTATCTACCTCTCTCCTTATGGAATTTACTTGTTAATCAGAAGTACACGATTACGAAGGCGATAGTAGATGCCAGTTGGTCATGGGAGGATGCTCCCCGTTCACATGCGCACTGGACATGGTAATAACATTGCGCACCTGGCAACAATATTATACTGTAGACCTCTCGTATGTACAGAGTGTATATTTATGTGTATATTATATACAGCCGGATACAAAAGTTACAAAATAGACGCATTAATGAAGGTCACATGTAAAAACAGACTATTATTTAAAGTGAAGATGGTGTCTTCCGTATAATATGATTTGCATAAAAAGGAGAAAAGGTTCGTAAAGTGAATTTTATTGCTTGTTTTTAAATAAAATTTTTAAGTAACTTTATACGACTTTTTTTAAAAAAAAATTGAAAACGGGATTATTTACTATCATATATTTAAAAAGCATTTAAATATCAAACAGGCAAGTCGCAAGTTTGTCTTTCATTTCCTGTTTTTAAATTTTTAATTTGGACCAATTTATAACTAACTTTTGAGTAAAATGTTGCTTTGGTAATTAAAGTTAAATACACATCATTTTACCATGATCCGTATTTTAAAATTATGTGATAAAAACGATCATAATTATATTTTTTTGTTACATAATCTTTCGTGTTTTCAGCTTCCATCGCTATTTCTAATATATGCAGTATTTATTATATTATAAATATCCTTGTCTCTAAATGGACAAGAATTGAATTCATCTATAGCATAATACCAGTAAGAAAATCGTAACAAAATCATGTAGAAAATGTGTTTATAAACATAACAAAATTAACCAGAGAGCAATTATTACATTGTATCCAAAACTAATTTTTTAACATTTTAGATCATTTCATTAATTTGCTCATTAAAAATATTATCTTATCATATACGTATAAGTGTCAGAGAGGATTTAATTGATTTGAGATGTTTAATGAATGGCGGTGGCTCACACACGGGGGTGAACGACCAGGAGCGACACCGCTGATGGCGTTAACAGGAAGGGACTACTGTGACGATGGCATTCCGAGCCTTAGCAGTCCAAGATGGACTTAATTGGCATGACGCTGCCTCGGGATAATTCTAAATATTGATGGGTTGACATGAAAAACAAATTAATATCATTAAAACATAGCAAGGTGTGGTGAAGAGACCGAGGAATCTGGTTTGAACTACTCGAAATTTGTATGATGAGAACTTTTTTTTGTTAAATTTTCTGTATGTGAGAACTTTTTGTGAGAATTAACAAAATTGTTGGTCTCAGCAAAAAAAATGGTTCTATTATATTTGAGGAAAAGTTCAAAATAATTTAATACAACAATGTACTTTTTGTTAGACTCTAAATAAAAAAAAAAAGGAAGTTGGTTTGTTTAATGAGCCAAACTAATTTACGATTTATTTCTTTTATACTTACATTATATTTAATATGCAGTATAACAATTGCAACGCAGCTTTCAAATGTTTTTTCTGTACATCATGTTTAGTCAAGCAATAAATGTTTTTTATTTAATTTTATTGTTTAGATTGTGTTTAAGTACTGTATTTTTATAAAAATTTAGCCAGTAACTAACAGGTCATAGACATCATAGTATTCTTTATCTTGATTATCGCCTACTTAGAAGCTACCACTGGACAATGGTTTACCAAATAGGGCATTGTATTTTTTTCGTGACGTCTTGGCAAACAGTGAATGAGCAAGACGGTACAGTTAAGAGTGTTTTTGGCTGCAGTGTAAACTGCAGCGATGTCCTCAGTTAATAATTTAAGTGACGTCGCACTTCAGTGGAGCCAATTACTTCACGAAAAAAATATAATTTGGGGGGAGGGGCAATTACGTTTAATACATTATAGCGAAGGGAAAGATCATTTGACTTAATATCTTAAATTTTTAAAATACATTATGTTTTGGTATGGTCTAGCAGATTGAGATTTAATATTATAAAGAGATAGTTTAAAGTTAAAGTAAAATTGAAATAATTGAGGTTATTTCGACTGAAAGTAACAAATAGCTTCTTTAATTCGCTTTAACGCGTTACCTTGCATGTATATCTCAATTTTATAGCGATGAAGGCGTGTACCCAGAAAACACTTCAGAGATCCTAATGATTTCTCATCAGGACAAGCCGAAGAGAAATTACCTACACTTAATCCAAAATATCTTGGTTATAAATACTCAGTCGTTTCTAAAACAGAGTGGTGCTTCTTTCCAGATATAATACAATGGACAATTTGCATCAACTTTTTTTAGTAGCTCAATCGAAAGAGGAGGTCGAAAAATACACCTGTGAATTTTATGCGATTTTTATTCGTACTGCATCATGGCTAAAAGAGAGGTCACGTGACCTGGAGCCGGCGCCCGTGTCGCCCGTGACGTCACTTAACTGTTCCGTCAAACAAACGATCGACTTTATAACGCTTGCAAACAACCACGTTGCTATGGAAACAAGCAACAATTAATTTATTGTTTACAAGCGTTATATAGACAATCGTTTGCTTGACTAGACAGTTTAATGACGTCACGGGCGACACGGGCGCCGGCTCCAGGTCACGTGACCTCTCTTTTAGCCATGATGCAGTACGAATAAAAATCGCATAAAATTCACAGGTGTATTTTTCGACCTCCTGTTTCGATTGAGCTACTAAAAAAAGTTGATGCAAATTGTCCATTATAATATACTATAATATAATAATATTATATATATTATCAAAGAACAATCTGCTTAAAATATTATATTATTCCATATACAAATGAAAAAAATATTTCTATATATTTTTAGATTTTGGTGACTCTGAGACCTTTTTTATTAAAAAATAAAGTAAACTTGAAAATAAATTTAAATATAAAAGTCAAAGAACCATTTATTATATGATAAAACTTTCTAAGCTTTTTTTTTTTTTCTAACAAAAAAATAAAATAAATAGCTTGGCTATTTATTATAACTATATATTACATATTTTTATTGAAAACCATTATCTGCATGCTGCATGTGCATTACCTGGAGTGCACGTGTTCAGGTGTCAGAGTGCCACGTGGGCCACATCAGCTGATTTTCTGGAGAGTTGAGGAGAAAGCTAGCCTCGGGAAGATTTGCACCTCTCGACTCTCTCTCGCGATCTCCGAGTAGGGAAATTAATCAAGTTCATGTTGCAAAGTTGATATTATTATTACCACGTGATGGTATGTTGATTTATTGACCTAGAAGCGTTTCAACTTTATTTAATATTCAAAAATAGTGTGCAATAATAAGCTTGTTTATAGGTGCATATAATACACAGTGAATAATAATAAATTGAACATTTTTATTTATAAATTTTAACTCAAACTTAATTGTACGAAAAAAAAATGAATTTACAATGAAATCTCTTCAATTGCAAATGCACATGTGAAAACATTACAATAGAACTGATGCATTATTATTAAGTCAAAAGTAATAAATTTTTACTGTTGATTTTTATTTATATAAGGTAAATTCAACAGTTAATTAAAATCAAAATCATCAATAAATCATTCCATTAAATGCATCATTATAAATGATACGTCAAAGTTTTATTTATCATTTGATTTTATCGAATGACTTGAATAATCTATTGCTCCATTAACCGAGATATCATCCATAATAATAAAAAGAAAAAGTATAAAACTAAAAATACGACATATTATTGACTTGATATAAAAAAATAAAGAAAGTTTTTATTTTTTTATGTGATATACTTGGAGAATGTCCCACAATATTTAGATACATACAATGGTATATAGTGTCACTGTCCTATATCTAGTTTGGTTTCACCTGCAATGATGATAACACCCGCGCGGCTCGGTGCGTCGTGTCGCTAGCTGCAGTGGGGGGCAGCAAGGTAGAGAGAGGGGCGGAGGACTGAGAGGCGCTAGGGACCTCCCGCCCGCCGGCCCACAGTGCGAGCTGCGCTGTCGCCTCGACCACCTCTGGATTATAATGTGCACCAACGAGAAAAAAAATTGCAACTCATAAAGAAAATCACAATTAAAATTCATTTTAATTATGTGTTTTTTTTTGTTATTAAAAGTGTTTGTGTTTTTTAAAAAAAATGTTTGATGCATGTCGTAAACAAACAGGTGCAAATCATTGTACTGAAGTTGCTGAAAAATTAGTTCAAATATTTGGTTGGAGACAAACATATTGTGTTGAAAAATTACAAAGGAATGTAGTACATACAAGTACACTACATAAAGTACAACAAAATGCTTCGGTAAGTAATTTTTATTATTTTTATATACACAATATTATACTTATTGTGGTGTAATTATCTTGGAATGTAGTCAGAAAGGTATTTCTTAGTAATGATGTCTCGTATCGATGAAGAGAAAATATATTACGATGATTATTTTTAAAGACATCGGTGGAACTATATATAATAGTAAAATTTCGTTCTTCGTCCTTTGATGCTACGTATATATAGCTTATCAGCACAGTCACTGATAACCAGCTTTGCAAACCTTGTGACGTCACATCGTACGCCTGATAGCCAAACTTATTTACGAACTTAAATGAGTTAGAATACCTTTATTAAGTAGTCAATAGATAATCTTCTGATGACAACTAATAATGAATAAGATTTATCTATAAAATATATTAAATATTAATAGAAAATTGTTTTTATATTTCTCCATTACAATCTTACAATAAAAATTACTCTTCATTGTGAATTTAATAACAAATAATAATATAAATGATGTTTTTCACCTAAATTATCTTCATGCCTCAAAGCACAATTGAAATGCTCTAGATTTTATCTTATTATTTTAAAATCACTATACTATAATTTAACTTATATGTATATTTTAAACTATATATATAATCAACAATTAAGGTAGCGTAGATAAAAAGCTTGTTGAAGCATTTATCTATCTGTCTACCTGTATGGTATGCATCGTAAATAGTATATCTAAAAGTAGGTGATATCAACAACAGGGGAAACCTATAGAGCGTGTACAAATGACGATCCAAGCTAAATGACCCATATAACGCATGCATGCAGTATGTTAATGGTCGCGTACGTATATCTTCACGTACTTGAGTCTACCTTGACCGACCACAGTAATGCATATATGCAAGCCTACACCTGAGCAAAGTACCTTTTATATGAGTCTTGATGGCCGTGAGAACAACAGGTGGTATAATATAAAACATAGTAAGAAAATAACATTTTTGCATAATATTAATAAAATGGAATTTGTGAAGTAATAGTTTATAATCAATAGAAAAATTTACATAAATTTAATATAAAATATTTTGACAGGAGTTGGTTTAAAAATTAAAAAAAAAACGCCCATCAAAATTGAGAAATATTAAATTTAATATTTTATACATATAAAAAACAATATCTCATGAATAAATTGCTATAACTGTGAAGTTGATTTCTAACTCCATGCCACTTATAATATTTCTATAGCAGTAATTTGTACATTATTCACTAATGGGTATTGTATATTGCACTACCCGGTAGCCTAAAGTTCACAAGACTGTCGAAGAATGCAGGTGGCCTGCAGCTTGTTCTCCAGCAGACGGTGCGAACTGTGCCACAATCGAGAGGAGTTTCATTCACCACGAACCTTCACATTTATTATAAATCGTATAGTCGTGTTCTTTTACTATAAATTTTGTTATTATATTTTAAGTTCATAAATTTTAATGTATCTTCTTTATATATGTATTGATATTATTGATGCAAGAAATATAATGCAAGTCCTCACGAGTAAAGAGCAATAATAATTTCGGAAAGTTTATTTTTAAATATACAGTACAAGCGTCTGAATTTTGCTTAAAAATATTTATGTTAATAATTTTGGGACTATATTTTGCAATATTTTGAGACCATTGGTCTTTGATAGTTCAGTGAAAGAGCATTTGGAATTTTCTCACATATGACTTGATTATATTTTTTTGGCACTCACCATTTTTTATAGATAAAGTATCATGTCACTAAAACGAATTAATTGCTTTATTATTGATAAGAAAACTCTTATTGCTTTGTTTATCAAAGATTTATATCGAAGGTCCCTTTAACCCTAAGCAGTGGATTTTAAATTTTAAAATATACCACGAAGCAATGTTATATACTTTCATTGGGTTGCTTTATAATAAATATCATTTGCTGAATATAAGGGCGGTGTATACACAGTCAAAACGTCACGCAGCATCGGATTACTGCAACTTTTGTTTTAAACTCACAGGAAATCAACCAGCGTGCGACAGAGAACGTATAATACACAACATATATTATAGTATAATACCACGTATAAGATACGCTAGCTGACTTTTGCTTGCTTTCTTCTGTCATAAAGCATGTATCTATTACATTACACAAGATGAATATACTTACTTTGAAAGTAATCAGTACAGTATACATTGTTATTGCATGCAATGTTTATGTTAAACAACATGCATGAATAATTATGAAATTAGCATACAGTATTTTAAACAAATTTTAATATTCTGATAATGTTATATTAAATAATAATGATTGAATTGAAATTTGTTACGCACACTAAATTTTATAAAGTCAATGATTTGATACTAAAGCAATTAAGATTTCTCATGCTTGATATTTGATTCGAAAATTCCTGTATTTGTTACGAAAACTTCAGTTATTCCTTCTAAATTAAATCTGACCCAAGCTTTTAGTGGGACATTTAGATAAAGTTCCGCTGCATTTCTGTTGACAGTTATGACATGTTTCATATATGAAAATACATAAACTTTTCCCAACGTTACGTTACATTTTTAGAGACTTTATAAACTTCATTCTCATTCTAAATAATAGAAATATCATATTAATTTAAATTTATTTTCATGACAATTTCCATTATGTGTAAATTATATTTTAAGAAGCACAGAGCTGACACGATTAAAACTTAAGATATAATAAAGTAAATTAAACAAAATTCATCACTCTTAAAATCAAACTGCAAAATAATATATTAATAGTTTGTATATATAAATATATATAATATATATACAAACTATTATATAATATATATTATAATTCTGTTTAATTATATATAGCAATTTATTAATGCATTATTTGATAGGGTAAGCAATCAAATTGTGATTTCTTTTCGTTCTGTACTACAGTACAGTATACATTTTATATATTAAAACTGATACATAATTCATAATATAGATAACCTGTACTCCATAGAAGTCAGATTATATTATAAAAAATGAACATAGCGAGCACACCTCCAATTTGAACAGAAAGTTTCATGAAATTAATTATAAAATGCCTCGCGTGTGTTTGCTTTTGCAGCCTTGAATTTAACCCAATTGGAACACTGTCACAGATGTCACCTATATTTACAAAGACAATTATCTTAATTACTGCAAGGTAACGTGTTATAGTTAACGGAACTATGGAGTGTGCTGCTTTTGAAGGTTTTAACATGCAAATTCACTCGATGATTAACGCATGACAGTCAACTGATCTGGAGGTGTTTAAACATCAGATATCACAAAAAAAAATAACACTATCCTATCCAGACAATGTTGATTTTTTCTTATTTACTTTTTTCATTCAAAATTGAAGGCCATAATGGGGAATTCTCTTACAACTCAAATTTTAATTTAACTACTATATTAAGATAGGGTACATATTAAAAATAAGTTTGACTTAAGTTTCAACTTTTTAAACTCAAATTTGGGGACTCTGAAGGGATTATTAGAATAGGGGCAAAGTATGCAACCTGCGCGCAAACCTGAAAATTGTGACGTAGAAACTCCCTATAGTTAACACACAACAACTGCCTGATATCATAATTTGAGCGTCAAGGAGTGATTGGCTATAAATTTTAGTAACACGATCGAAATCAGCGGGTTTTTCTACCCTAGTATCAATAGTTTTGTCTCCAATATCAGTTTATTTTAAGAGTGATAATCGAAAATATTAATTTATTGCAGGAAAATTTCGCCTGCTAGGCAGTTTCTACGTCACGTTTTGGCGCTAAATTCAAAAGAATGAAGATTTTTAAAAAATTCCCTTGTCTCCAATTTTGAAGATTGAAACTTTTTTGTTTTGGGACATTTAATTTCAAGGCATAGAGCATCTGAAAAAAAATTAAAATAAATGTAGGAGAATTACCCATTACTTTTACCTATTAGAAATAGGGCTATATAATCAAAAATTTAGATTTAGCGTCAATTATAAAAACGTTGACGCTCAACGTGCCATACTTTATTAATGAAGTATAATTTGAAAAACTTAAAGAATAACCCAGGGAACA
This sequence comes from Siphlonurus alternatus, assembly GCA_949825025.1. Classification (NCBI taxonomy): domain Eukaryota; kingdom Metazoa; phylum Arthropoda; class Insecta; order Ephemeroptera; family Siphlonuridae; genus Siphlonurus; species Siphlonurus alternatus. The sequence continues at coordinate 43,905,280 of OX463780.1, read as the reverse complement.
TGGAAACCTCAGTTACAAATGCAGTACATATATAATATAGAGTACACTCCTATTAACAGTATCAACTCTCTTTGAGCAGACTATATGGATATAGTAAAATATTCTCAATTTATTTAGAGGAGTTTTCTCAAAGGTATAAATTATGAAAGCCATAAAGAGCAATGACAACACTAATTCTCCAAAAAAGCTATGACTTAATTTAAGATGACACCAAATGTAAAAATGCCTCACAACAATTGTCACTAACAATAACATAATACTTGCACGTAGAAAACGATATTTTCATTTTATCAGAACATTGTTGACTGCACACTTGGATGAACAGAAGCGAGAAAGTGGCAGGCAATATAATAATGTTATCGTGCAGCAAGCCATTGTTGTTCGCCATTAGGACGGTGCAACAATCGACGAGCCTCAATGTCAGCGGGGCAGCACGAGTGAAACTTCGCATGCAGGCAAAAAATATTTATGACAGCAAATAAAAAAAATTAATTATCATTAACTATTTAATTTTTATCGCCTATAAAATTTATCAATAAAAAATTAATATATAAAACGTTTAGAATCTTAATTATTATTGTCAGATTAATTTAACACATGATGGGAAAGGAAGTTGGACGTTCTAATCATTATTTGGTCATTTTATATGCCTGGTTGATTTTTATAATAATTTCATATCCTCTTAAACTTTCATAGTTGTGATGTGCCCCATTAATATTCCACGTGAAAAAACTTATTTGTATGGTGAGATTGTAACAGCTGGGATAATGCATTTTATTAATCTTTCGATATAAAAAAGTAAATAAGGTCGATTCATTAGATCTTATTCTTTATCTACATGAGGAAAAGTTTTTTAATTTTATTTTTTATTATATTATTATTATTCTCACTTTTTTTTTTATTTCTTTTCGACCCCCCTCATATCCTCATTAAAGGCCAGCTATTTTTCATCGAAAGAAAAAGTGACAGTAATATAGCTTGAATTACAATGAGTGATTGCAACAATTTCGCTCATCACAGGAAAGTATGACAGTCACTCCATTCTCTGAACGCTTGCAGCGTTTTCATGTAAAAAATAAGAATGATTTACTATAACAAAAAATGTTCTTACTGTAGCGAAAATTGCTGCATTTATAATATCGCAAATTAAATTTGAATATTATTTAAAAAAAAAATAAAATACTGCTTTCTGTTATAATATGGATTTCAGTAAACTTCAACGGTTTCTCTTAAATTATTTAGTCAAAATAATGTGTAAATGATATATATTAGTATCTACTCCATATTTTGTGTACACCTTAAAACAGCACTCTGGTATATTTGTGGGCGTTGTTTAACACGCATGCAGTCTATGGAGGCGTAGTGAACTTGACATTTTTTGTTCTCCAATTTGAAAATGTAACTCTTGGAGCTGCAGCTTCAGCATTATATCAATCAGGGATAACGATCAAGCTGTCCCGAGTTGAATGAACCTAAAAGTCGTCACTTATTATGGAGATTTATAATTCTCAAATTTGCCTACGCGTATTATTTTCCCTTTCACTTGACGAGGCATGTATACGCACCTGTCTACCTTGCTGGCTGGCTGGAGGTGTCGTGCGGGCGAAGACCACGAGGAGTTGGTGTCCCACATTCCCCAGCCGCCGCTGCCACTTTCTGTTTTGGCTCTCGAGCCCCCCAAGCTAGGGAAGCTGCGGCCCGTGAAATATAAATAAAATATGGCCCACAATAATAATAATAATAATCATACAGAACTTTTGTGAAAATACCTTGACGTCTTTCTGAAGGTTTATTCATGTGAATCTAAAAATATAATTCTCTAAAATACAATAGAACTTTGAAGGAAAAAAAAAAAAAAAAAAAAGATGAGAAAAAAAAAATTAAAAGTGACGAGCAGAAAATCTTAACTTTAAATCTCTTAATTTAAATTCTTTCTCATGTTTAAAAGTATGTAAGAAAAAAACGAAGCTTTTAAAGGTCAAAGAAGACATTGAAATCACAGCACTCTATATTCCATTTCCTGTCACAAAGTCTTAAATTACACTTTAATATAATGATAGTATCGCAAAAAAATACATTACATGACTCTTTTCTTTTAACATATAATTCAATGTGACTCAGCACGTATAACTTTTCTTACAATTTCCAAATAATAGAATATTTAAAAGGCATCTCTTGTAACAAAATTTAAAGGGCTTTGTTAATGATAAGACACGAAAAGGTTGGGTTCGGGTGGTGAGAGGGGAGGAAAAAATGTCTGCAAAAATACAACGTAGAGATGAGAGCTGTGATTTAAACTTCAAGATTTCACGGTTTGCATTAATTTAGTTAAGGTAACCAAAATAAATAAATATATTAAATTTGATGTTGGCAATTTAGATACGCACACGTGCATGTTGAATTTGTCAAAGGATTAAATTTATAATTATCGAATTATCCCGATTAAAAATCAGATTTAATTTCAAAGTTTAAATTATAATTTTGGAGATTATAAAAGATTAAAATATAACTCAAAGAAATTATTGGTTAATTAAGTTTTATTAGCAATAATTAAACTTCATAAAATTTCCGTCAGATGTCAGAGTATTCTTTTATAAATTATTGTCTTGGAAGAATAACCTCCAAGAAAACTGAACAACCTCTCACCCTGGTGCTCATCAAGGTTGCTGGAGCCACCGCCAGGTGTCATGGCAGTAGTACGCCTCTAAAGTTCGCTCCTTGGTCTTGCCAAGGCCAGCAAGGAGGGCGGGCAGACGGTGCTGCGCGGGGCAATGCCCACCTGAGGCACCTGAGACCTGGGAGGGGCCCCTTCCAGCGACCAGCTATATAGACCTTAAGTTGTTCCAGCATCACGTCATTGTGTATAAACAAATCCCTAGCAACGTGCTAAAACGATTCTATCAAATAAATATTGAGGAAGAATCTTTTATTGAAAACCTGAAAAATTCATCCTCCCAAAATTTGCAATCTGACTCATACAAAAATCAGTAAAAAATTTCATGGTTAAAAAAACTTTTTAATATTCTGAAATTTAATAATTTATCATTTATAAGTAATTTAAGCATGTAGCACATGCAGAACAAGAGAAAATAGATAAAAAAAATTTATCGATTCTGACCTAAATTCATTTATAAAAACGTGCTGTCAAATTATTTTTCATAATAAAAAAAAATTAGACTATAAAACAAAAGTTAGTACGTGCATGCTGTCTGAATGTGATTTCAGTTTCACGCCTTATTTTGTAGTTTAACTGCATCAAAACGTATGAGAATCATCATATAAGATATATCTCTGGGGAAATATATAATAATGTTTGCTTGAATTCATGTAAGATCGTTCTCTTTACCCTACGGGCATTAAAAAGCCGTGAGGCACGCTCTCTAATATTCTCCTCCAGCGCTTCTTAAGTCCTTTTCCCAAGATTTAACAAAACTTTAGGGCCGACAACCACATAAACTCTGACCTTTATGCAACTTCAACTGGTGCACACACAGTGAGGTATATGTCAGTACTTCAAGCTCCGTGCTCCATGGTCTATGACACCCACATGGTGACCAGTCACCAAGACAGTATTACCTGTATTTCTACCTGACATGTACCTGTAACTCTGGTTCTCCACCGCCACCGCCGCCGCGAGGCCGATTCTCTAGCTAGTCTGGCCGAGTGCTTTCGACAGTGCGGAGCGGCCTGCCAGGGGCTTTACTGCTGAGTGAATTACTTGACATGGATACTTGGTGGACACGGGGAGATGGACTTTATGTACCATCAGGTTACGTTGCACCGAAACATCAACCAGTTATGTTTGTGTCACCTTATTCCAGAGATCCAGCATCCCAAGTTAAATTGGCTAATATTCAGAGGCGTCAGGTGAGACACGAGATACTCATATGTAATAATTAAGTACTAATAACTGTAGAAGTTTATCTATAACTGTAGTAGATTCGTAAAACTATTTATGGTAGCTATAGATATCGATAATCTCCACATATTTTAATTGTTTCAAGTTTCAAGACCAGTTGTATTTACAATTCAAATAACAGACTCATCCCTAAGATATATTATAATTTTAAATACATTGCAAAATACAATAATTAACTCTGCAAGAACAAGATTATTAATTAAATATGAAATTTTTAGTACATGTAGATGGCAAATTTTCTGAGCATGAACATGAAAGTGCGTTTTTTTTTTGTATATACGCTTATGTTGCCATGGTTACACGTATATTATAAATACTGTATTGTATAAATTTTTTGTTTGTTTGGTTTCTTCATCAAAGAAATAATACAAAAACTACGCATTGCGTTATTTTTCTTTTAAAATCTTTTGAAATTCTTTTGATTTCACCTATTATTATAAATATATTTTTTAATGCACCGGAGACCGCAATGAGCGAACGCATGACATTTCTTTTGTTGCTACGTTCAAAATTTCGGTTTCAATGGCATGTCGTCGTGATGTTTTTCTGCTCTCCGGAGACGACGCCGGTCGGGTTTCTTGGCCTTGGATGGCACACACCGTACACCGGCGAACCTGCACATACACAACAAGCACATCTCGCGGAGTTTATTCTTTCTGCTGAACTGACTGATGCTACGTTATAGCCGTGTGAGAACTTTGAACTCTTTTCTTTACTTCTCAGATATACCATAATGCGGATGTGGAAAATAAAAAAAAGGTGTTTTAGGAAATGAATTCACTATTATATCTAATCTTTTTGAAATGGAGGGGGCAGTTTTTTTTATTTGTTTATCAAAAAAGCATCGAGTGATCGTATAAAGTAGCTGCGCTTCTTGTAAAAAAAAAAATCTTTGTATTGGAAATTTCGTACTCATTTTATATTTTTTTATAATATCAAAATTCATTTATTAACAGCTACATCATCAATTTATGATAATGTTTTTCTCCATCAAAATGTAATCATGCGATTTTTTTTTTATCAAATATTTTCACTTTTATTTTTGTAACAAAGACTTTATTGCAGTTCTCTCTTTTTCTATCACATGCATTTTTTTATATGAATTGGAATTACTGATATTTGAACAATACACCTATGGAATCTGCAAAATTTTCCCTGCTGTTTTGTAGTTACGCTTGGTTGCAGAACTAAAGTTAAAAGATCAAACAATAGTATACCTATAAAACTAATGTTATTTATAGTTTCTACTCTTTTTTTTTTTTTTTTTGTAGAGAATATTTAATTAATTTTTCCTCAATCCTGGTGTGTTTGTTGACATTGCGAGCTTGCAATAATGAGAGAAATCGTGTGACAGACTTGATAGCTATGTAGACTGACAGCAGCTCTGCAACTAGCCGGCGAACGAGTGGCCAGGTGAATGTTTTACCTGGAGTTGAGGCAGTCGAGCGTGACGAATATCGTGACGTCACAACTACACTGGAGTTCATGGTGACGTCACTTGGAGAACGATGTAGACAAGGAAACGAAGTTTATTTTTATTTAAAAAGGTGTCATGTATCCTTGTGAAGGTGATTCAGCTTACTAAATTGCTTTATGACTGTACCTCCATATTATAATATTATATCGCTCTGTAACAGTTTTATATCAATTATATCAACGTATAGTTTATATTTATAAATAGCTTTACTTATTTTTAGTTTATATTTATACAGTATTAATTTTCGCTTCATTAATAATATTTTATCTATTTTTTTCAATTTTTCGGACCTTTAATTTTACACTTAATTCCGTTTTAATTAATTTCATTATTTAAACTAATATTTTTATTTAGTTAATATTTAGTAATAATTTTGTCTTTTGTAAAATAGGAAGTTTGTTTTGTGCATTTGCACGAATGCTCTGCAGAAACTGCATGATATGCACTGTTGCAAAACAAGTTCATTTATTTATAAATTTGACTTCTAATGGCTGCATCTGCTTTATTTGCGTTCATTGTGGCGGAACTTCGTTAGGACTTTATTAAAACAACACGACAGAGGATAGAGACATCTTGCTGGAAATGATGATGAGGCACATTGGAGCTCGTCACGTTTATCCTCGGGCTAACAAGACTTCTACCTGCTGCCCTGGGCAGTAAACACTGCAGCTGAGATTGCAGATTATAATACGTGATGATGGAAAAGGACACGTTTGCAAGAGGAGAAGTTTGTTTATTCTCTTAGATTCTCTTACAGCAAACATTGTAAAAAAAATACATTTTACTATATATATTAATTTTTTAAATATGAAATTATTCTAATTGAAATAATTTGTATTAATTTCAAATTAATTTATTTCATTTTCCCTCTATTTAAAACTAATCAAAATACACATAATATATATATATGTATATATATATATATATATATATATATATATATATATATATATATATATATATATATATATATATATAATATATTTAATTCATATAAGAGTACAGACATCGTCAAAATTAGTGGGAGAGTGCGTGCACGTTGCATCTTTCCCATACTTTATTAACTTAATTATTACTATAACTGTGTTCGTTGAAAGATTGGTTTTTAATTTAAAATACATTTTAAGGTAGCAAATTTTTTTTCCATGTTCTCCAATTTATTGTAAAAGTTGCATTTGTAATGCAATTTAAAAAATACAAGTACTTCACATAAAGATAAATTATTTCCTCAGTTGGATGAAGTATATTATAAAAGGTATGGTTTGATGCAAGGTCAGGCTACGGTTAATCGAGAAGTTATGAACACGTAGGCTTACAACACACCAAGATATATAGAAGGGCCGATATCTTCCTTCATACAGAAAGCCGCTATGGAATGCTCGTAACTTTTTTTTTTCTCTCTTACTGGAAACCTCATCCCTTGTAACCCGCATTGCTTGTGTAAAAAGAAATGAAAAAAGAGCTTTAATAATTACCTGCATGCATGTATACACGTTTCTGCCTCACTGCTATTTCTTATACTGATTGTATAACAAACAATTGAAACGTGTTTCCTGCACTAAAGAGTATAATAATTGACAATGTACTGTCGGTAATAATTGGAATTTATATGAAATCAGAAGTACTATTAATATCATTGTTTTGTAAAGTGTATGATGTAACGAGCGTCTTTTTTAGAATGCAAGTTGTTCAGGTCTCCATGCAGGCTTACCATATGGCTCTTGTCTCTTTCTAACAAATAATATAAGAAAAAAGCACTTCTCTGATCTCTTAAATTGTTTTTAAAGTTGAAGATGATTATTGATTACTTGTTTTTCGTTAATGAAAAAAAAAAAAAAAAAATCAGACGGCTCTCCTCCCCCATTTTAATTTATTGAGCTTTTAAAGAAATAAGCTCTTCTTTTTTTTCTTTTTTTTTCTTGGCACCAGTATTGATGTATAGTAAAAACTTGAACGAGTCTCTCTACTGAGTGGCCGCGCAAGCAGCCAACAATCGCAAATTGTGAAGCAAGCAAGCGCCGTGCGGGTCTCGGGCCACTGCCCATAAGAATGACCTCGACTGCTGCTGCTAAAGCCGTGGCCAATTCCTCCTACATACCTTGCTTTGCTTTTAAAAAAGCAAGTCGTTTCGAATATTCGTTGGTTTTTTGTTAACAAAACTTTCATACGTATTTTTTTTTCTCTCTCGTCAATCGGCATCGTATTTCTATACAAACTAATTGATTATACAATATAAAAGTCACTATTTTTTAGTATAACAACAGTTATAAAATTATTATGAACGTATTACTTCATGCGTAAATTATGAATATTTTTACTGTAATTTTTATATAACATATACGATAAAAAAAATATTCACTGGAGTGCATCTTTTATAATAACTTTAATTATACTCTCTTTGCTATATATACTACGGTTTTTACTTAATTAAGATTTGTCTCATGAATGCTGACGTTAATGTTTCAGTCTGCAAGCTCTTGGTTGGCGGTTCACAGTCTCCAATCTCAATCGGACGGTGGTCTACTTGACCCTGATGACCGCGTGTTGGACGTAGCTGATGACCGAGAGCAGATCGTAGCCAACTTCGAGGACGATGAGGCGGGTTCTGGGGTTGGGGGCGTGACACGTCACGTGACTGGGGGGCCGCACCATCACCACCACCATCTTATATCGGGGGACCGTGGAGACGGAGCAAGCGGAGGAGGTTCAAGCGTGGGATCAAGCAGTGCTGGTGGTAACAGTCCAGAGTTGTTCTTACCACATCCGCATCATCATACGCCCGTGAGTATTATAACATTGAAATAATGTTAAAATTATATTATATTAAAAAGAAAGTTTAATAACCTTCTATTTGTTGCAATGGTTACCCAGTTAGAACATTAATATGAAAATTACAAATATTAAGTTGATAACATCAGGTGATGTAGTTCATTTTTATTTCATAATTATAAAAAAATAAAAAATGTCCATTTTTGTTACTCAAAATTATTTTAATTATTATTCACATTTGTTACTTTGCACATGTTAATTTGCAGACTAATAGCTGCTCTTATCGGTATACATCATGCTGCAGTAATACTTGTATGCTTTTTTTCTCTCCAAATCTTTGGCTATATATACATGAATATTATTCTTGCATAATTTTTGCTATTCACCAAAATATTTAAGTTCTTTTGGGCCTTTTTCCCTTCTTTTTATTATCATTATTTTTTGAAGACATCGTTATAAAACTTTATGGTCGCCTATATTTCAGCTATTTATAGGCTTATCTTTTTCAACTTTATAATGGAGAGCTTTACAAGCTAAGTGGCTATACACTTTTGAGTTAAATCTATATCGCACAACATCACATCATCACCAGCTCTCCGTATTTTGACTCGTGTATTGCTCATCTACAGTTCGCGCAAACGGACATCGAGGTGACAGGTGAGCAGATGGCTGCGGCTGGTCTTAACCCGCTCCAGGTACGCCGCGGCAGTGAGCCTGCGCTCAACCAGCTGGCCCCCGGACCTCTGCCCCCACCCTCCGCGAACTCCCCTGCCGCGGACCCCACCAAGCGATGGTCAGCAGCGCCGCTCATGGACGACGATCCCGCGCCGACATCGGCAGTCGCACGAAAGGCACAGCACAGAAAAGTAAGGACATTTCTCGTAAATTTTAAAGAGATTGCAATCTTATATTTGCATAACGTGAGAGAAATCTAAATCAGAGAGAACATGTAGCAATGTTGTTGGAAAACTTAATTTCAAGGCTGCAAACTAATGACTATATACTTAATAATTTAATTTACTAAATTATAAATTATTGCTGATTATAAATTTTTGGTTAATAATGCTTCTTGATTTCTGAGAAATGTTTTCTGTTATTGCATTTACTTTAACATGACCAATTTCTCTGATTTTTAGGAGGGTTCAAGACAACGACGGTCTTCGGAGAACGGTCACTTGTCTCCCACGTGGGGCGAGGAGGAGGAAGGTGGAGAGACGGGACGTAATGGCTCTGCATTCTCGCGCTTCGTGAGGGACTCGAACCGGCTCTCGATGCAGTTTCTGGGCGAGGGCGCGGTGAACGGCGTGCGGTGGGTGGAGGCGGCGGAGCGAGCAGCTCACGAGCACGGAGCATCACCTGGCGCGCCGTCGGCCCCGAGAAAAGAACCGCTCGGTGCAAACAGCTCCAGTCCTGTCCTGCCACAGCACGCGCGAGTACCTGAGTCGGACGTGGATGACGACGCGGCAGCTGATGTGTGAGTATTTTTTTTTTTTTTTTATCATGACGAGGAAATTTAATATTTTATTAAGTGACGAAAATTTTTAAAATTGTTCTTTAATTAATTTTCTATTGATATTTTTTTTCTGCAGCTTGGAGTACGTGGTATTACGCAACGAAGAAGGACCTCTTGGGATTCACGTTGTCCCAGATTATGACAGATTGGGACAAGATCGTGGTTTATTAGTACAAGGCATTGAACCTGGTGGTCGTATTGATCAAGATGGAAGATTAGCTTTCTGTGATCGAATTATAGAAATAAATGGCCATAATCTCATAAATATGCCTTTCCAAACGTAAGTTAAAAATTTATTAATTTAAGTTTAAATGCATAATTTTTTTTTTTTATACTTTACTTTTTATTTTAGTGTACAAGAAATTTTCCGAGATTCGCTGCGAAGTCCGGAGTTGCAGCTGCGTGTAGTAAAGCACCGCGCCGCACAGTCAAGACGGCCCCCCGCTCCTGTGTTTCCGCGAACACAGCCGACACAACAGGGTCACAGGGGTCACTCGGAGGAGAGGGACAATGTCGCCATGGTCGAGGGAGAGGAGAAAGGTAAAAAGCAATGTATATTTTTTTAATAAATAAAAGAAATTATATGGTATAATTTAAAAAAACATATATAAGAAACTGACCTGGGTCAATGTCTAGACACTGCGTCTAAAGTATGTAAGTCTAGACTACTCTAGACATTACACTACATGCTGTATTAATTATACTGTATTATAGAGACATCACGGACTGATCCCGCTGATCTGGATCTAGGGAGGGGAAATATATTTTGTAAAGAGGAGGGAGAAATGGGGAGTGTTCATCCCCCCCCCCCTAAGCAGCTGATTTTTGTTTACAAACATTATATATACGAGAGATTCGCTACTTTAAACTAGCATCTGTGCTAGTATAATATATATGATACTGTGATATAATTAAGATTTAAAAGATCTCATAATATACCAACGTTCCTTTAAAGAAACCTTGAATATACATGAGAAATATGCATGTAATTATAAGATCTGTATATTAAGTACGTATATTATGCATGCATTATATTTTACAACTTTATGCATTTTAGAATTGAAATTACAATAAAAATTCATTAATTAATTGCTCAAGATGTATTTGTTGAATTCAGAATTTTACTTTCAGTGCCAAGTGTTCACACAAAAGTTGCTACTGTATCTCCAACTAAGAAAGTGCCCTCAGTTCACCCAGCTTCAAGAAATGCCAATATCCTTCTCACAGCGAATACACGGAAAATAGGTCAGTATTTAACTAATTTTTTCTTCAATATTGCGCTTCATTGTCTCTTGATTGATTCTAAATTCTAACGTTGTGTAACTCAACTGCAGGCAAGAAACTGGAGATAGAGCTGGTGAAGGGACCTCATGGCCTTGGCTTCAGTATCACAACAAGGGACAACCCTGCCGGAGGGAACTGCCCCATCTACATAAAGAATATTCTGCCAAAGGTATGCATACAGTAAATTATACAGTACTCTGCTATAAATACAGAAGAACAGAGGGGTTTAATTTCTATAATAAAATACACATATATATGTTGTGGGATATAATTTTGAGGAGTGTTCTTTGTCCTATCTTTTATATTGAGCTCAGTTGGATGAACCAAAGGTTTAACTCTGCCCCCCTTCTTCCCCTCTCTTTCCTTGTCCCCGCTACTAAATTATTATTTTGATAGTGTAATAAATAGCGTATAGCATCTTATATGCATGGTCTTTTTATCAATATAGTTGCATGCACAAAATCCATAATTGATTTTGCATCAATATTAATTAATTTAACTGTTGATCGAGCCTAGCTGTGATCCCCATCCATCAGTGAATATCTAGTATAGCTGGTTAACTGAGACACGATGCTTGCAGGGAGCAGCAGTGGAGGATGGTCGATTGAGGCCTGGAGACCGGTTACTAGAAGTGAACAACGTTGCAATGACCGGCAAGACTCAGTCCGAGGCCGTGTCCATCTTACGCAATGCTCCGGCTGGAGGAAAAGTCTCTCTTGTGGTGTCTCGTCAGGAAAAGGGCGATGAGAGTCCTCGACTGCCCAGAGAAATCGTAAGTTTGTCAAGACTCTTGTGTTAATTTTAATATTTTTTTATCTTTTTAATACTTAATTATAGGATTTTTTTTATATAAACTGGTCAAAAATTCTGATAACGTCGCTGTTATTTATGCACAGTTGCAATATCGTCATAAACAGTATACTGGCAAGAAATATTTATTCACCTTATTGCAACAGTATGTAATTCAAAATTCATTTAAAATTATATACTAACAAAATTTTAGTGTCATTGATAAATTTAAAGATTGGAATGCTAGGAGGAAATCTAATTGGACTACTGCTATACATATCTGTACACAAATATAAGTGTGCGAGACCAACAATATTATGTATTGTATGTGCGCTTGTGTGTGAAAATGTCAAGTCTGCATGTGTGCACTTCTTGTGAGTCCAAACTTTTTCATTATTATAGTTCTAATATTTTATAATGATATTTATAGATGATATTCTTGTACTCTCATTTTTTTAACTTTTTAGTAGATTAGTAAAAAAAACTTACTGCCTGATTTTGGGTGAATTCTCTTATTTATAAATATTTTATTTTCATTTTTTATTATTGTAATTTTTTTACAGCATGCCAGGTTTAGTAGTGTAAACTTATTTTTATGACATGATTATATAATTTTACTGTTCATTTCATTTTGTAAGCTATACTTATAACGTAATACATTTTTTTTTTTTTTTTTTTTTTTTAATCCTCAATGCTTAGGTTTCACAAATTCATAATTAAAGAAACAGTGAAATTATACTGTATTAATTGAAAGAGATATTTTCAATTCAATTGTAGACTGTAAGATGAAATGAATGTTAGCTATAAATCTGCGTGAAAAGCCCTTACTCCCCTGCCCGCCCGCCCCTCCCACTTGCACTGACTGTGTGTTGTGTCTGCCGTGGCTCCGACGCTATGCAGACCCCTGCTGTCAACGAGACGGTTGCAGAGGACATCTTGCACAACCAGCCACGACAGTCTGAGGTCCGCCCCTTCATACTCTCTCTCTCCTTCCTCTCTTCTCTCTCGCACTTTCTCTAGGCATGAGTACAAATATAACGACCAGTCAAACTTAAAATCAATATTCACAAAAACTTCCTGTTAATAAAAATTAGTTCTTTGTTTAAAAAAAAAAAGAAAAATAAAAAAAAAAAAAAGAAAAAAGACAAAAGTTGACTAAAATCATACTAATATTATATTGTTAATACATATCATGTTATATGATGTACTATACAAACAATAAATGCATTATATTATATTAAATTTCTAATATTAAAAATTAAATACTGTAAAACAGTTTTCTTTCATTTGATTAATTGACTGGTCCAAATTAGGTGGTAATCCAGCTTGTTCTAAAACTTTAACATGCCTGATATTTAAATGCATCCACTGCCTGATAAACCTTGTGCATCCATCCATACAGTAGATTAGAAATGTATACCTCACAACTATTCAACTATTTCCAGCTTTTCCTATAACTCTGCATGTTTCAGGCCACAAAAAAATATATTGGCAGAGAACAAATCTTCCTTGTTGCTTCCAGTGTTGTAGTGCAATGTGCTAGCTGCTGGTGTTTGTTTACTGTCTTAATATATACTTTTTACACTGCATTTTCACAGCCTCCAGAGAGTGAGTGGCATTTTACTAGACGGGGGGCATTTATTCATTTATACACACTGTGAAAATGCTTCACTGTAATTTATAGGCAAAATATAATATATACACTGTATCTGTTTGTCTCAATTGCTTCTTTGAAACTGTGTTTGTTGCATGTAAATGTTTTCTAATATTTAATTTAATTTCGGAAATTTATAAATATATTTTTTTTTTTATACAGCCTCCTGAAAAAGCAAACGATGATGGACTTATATTTCCATGGAAACATAGAGAAATATTAACATTTGACATACCTGTACATGATACAGAAAAAGCTGGTTTAGGTAAGAAGATATATTTTTTTCAACATTCGACAAGTATCAAATCTAAATGTTCATTTTCTCTGACAGGTGTTAGTGTAAAGGGAAAGACCACAGCGGGGTCTAATGGAACAATAGACTTGGGTATATTCGTCAAGAGTGTCATCCACGGAGGAGCTGCCTCGAGAGATGGTCGCCTCCGCACCAACGATCAGCTGGTGGATATCAACGGAGCATCGTTACTGGCCACCTCCAACTCTGATGCCATGGAGACTCTGCGCCGTGGCATGCACCAAGAAGGTCCCAAGCCAGGAGTGATCACCCTGACGGTAGCAAGACGTGTCTCCTCAACCCCCGGCAGCCACAACACCTCCCCTCACAGTTTGGACGGAACAACCTCAGGGAGGAACTCTGCAAACAGTCTGCTTAGTTCATCATCAGGTCAGTTTGGCTTACAGTTTTATCTCCTGTTATCTTAACATACAGAAAGATAGCTTTCAGCAGTAATTGCTTAATTTTTGCATTGAAAAGGGAAGAAAGAAAAATCATAATCATGAAAAAAACAAAAAAAAAAAAAACATATTATACTTAATTTTCAGCAGTGGAGTCTAATGTACAATATGTTTAGATACTTTTTTGTAAAAACTGTATTTTGATGAAAATATAAATTAATCATTCAATTTAATTATATTTAAGCTATTTTGTGTAATTTAACAAATACTTACTACGCAGGCACCGAAACATTTGGAATGCGCCTGGATGGAGAAGGTCCCACCCCCGAGAATTCTTGTGCCAGTGAAACGTCTGACAATACTGTGATCTTCCTACCCAAAGCCAACGGAGAAGTACCTCGACCGCCTGACTATGTGAGGCCTCCAGATCGCAGGATGATCAGTAAGTGCTGACCTCTATAGCCCTGTGAATGTTGATGCTAATGAGATTTTCTGTACACAGATCCATTAGACCCTCTAGCAACGAGAAATCCTGTGATTGATAGACTAACAGGACAACAGCAGAGCGCTTTAAGAAATGAAAGTTATTATAGGGTACGTTAAAGAAGTTTTATTGATCTTTATTGAATTTTTAATAATTTTGTTATGTTCTTTTTAGGCAACCAATGATTCTTGGAATTCATCATTAATGGTTTCTGGAAATGCTGGGGATAAATATGGAAGTCCAACTATAAATATTTCAGCCAGAGAGACTGTTTTAATTGAAGAAGAGTATACTCCTCACCAAATTATTGCTCCACATCCTCGGTGAGTTCTTACGACTTGGCCAGTAGAAGAAACTGGAGCTAACATACCTTTTTCTTTTTCTGTAGAAGACCGGACAAGATTCCTATGCCTCAGATGGACAGGAATCAACAGCTACCGGACGGTAGACCTGGACATCCACAATCCCCACAAGACCCTTCATCTCCGAGGAATCCAGCAGTAGACATCACCTATGCCAGCCAGTAAGTTAATAATCACTGCAGTTAAAATTATTGAAATTTTAAATAATTAGTTGTTTTCCACTACATATTGATCAAGTTAAGAGTACAGTAATTGAATTCTTTAAACTGAAAAATTAACTTTGTGTGTATATTGTAATTATTGTAACTTAGAGATCATGATAAATTTTAGTTTAAATTTAAATTCTAGATGATAAATTGTTTTTATTTTCTCTCCTAGAACATCTTTAGAAGAAGTGGATGCTGCAGGATTTTCCAGGGATGCATTTGGCAGACAAAGTATGTCAGAGAAAAGACATGCTGCTCTTGATGCAAAAAATACTGACACTTATCAACGAAACAAGAAATTAAGGTAAGAACAAAGAGAAAAAAATAAATAATTTCAAGGAAATGCATTTTATAATACAAGAGTACAAGAGCAATAAATTTAATGTCTAAACAATGCACTATAATTCTAAACGTTCTCCACAGAGATGAGCGAGAGAGACAAAGGCAAATGCAGTCAGAACATCATCATATGATTGACAGGAGAAGAGAGGAGCACATGATGAATGGTCATGCTGAATTGAATGATGGTAAGTGCTTAAATAACCTCTTCTCTTTTTATACTAATGCAAGTTATTTCAATTTAACCATAGACATTATGTTTTTTTCTTATGGATCTATTTTATGTTTCTATAATTTTTTTGTTATTTTAATAAGCATGCCATTATAAGGCTATTACATATTTTTAAAATTTATTATAACAAATTAAATTCAGTATGTTATTGTTAATAACCCCTTTCCTGGCTATATGTATATGTTTATAACATTGTTCAATGTTTGCTCGTTGTTGTGGCTCCATGAGCATGTAACTGTTGTCTTGCTGGGTGTGGCTCACTTGTGTTGCCATGTTGCGTGGTGTTACAGCCGTACGCTACAGAGAGGCTGTACCTGGCGCCATGTATCGAGCAACCTCGGCTGAGTCCATCATAAGCATGACCCGCTCCCAGGCTGGCTCAGAGAGTATGTATCCCTCCACCCAATCTTGCAAGTGTACCTCTTCCTTCTTGTCTGTTATTGTGTGTGCTTCTACCTCTGTGTACCTTGTCTCTATGTGGATCGTGATGTGACTAACTATTTTATTGCTTAACTATGATCTTCAAGATAGTTTGTTTTCAGAACCCTTTTTAATGTTACTAGATTATATTATAATAGTTTAAAGCCTTTAATAAAGCAGTGTGTGTGCACATACAATATACATGTAGTGCATAAATTACATAATTTGTTTTTCTGCTTGCTTAATTGTAAACGAAATGAATTTAATTTTAAAATAACAATAAAAAAAAATTCATGTATATTTTTTTTTTTATCTGTGGTTAATTACACTGCAATTCCACCCTCAAATTTCTCTAACCATTACTTTTGTATTTTAGTGGATGGTCGAAAGACAGAACTTGGCCCAGGATTGGGCATGAAGAAGTCGTCTAGTTTAGAATCTCTCCAGACAATGGTCCAAGAGGTAAATACAGTCAACACTTTTAAATATTCGTAAAGTTACTATTAAAAATTCTGATTGCAAAAAAAAAAAAAAAAACATAAGAGGCACTATTTTTGTTTTTAATTTTTTTTTTTTTAAAAGTTACCTTAATTTTTGTATTTTAATAAACATTTATTTCCATTCATGGAAAAATTAAACAAATAACTGCATCTTGCTCTAACTTCATCGTCTCGTTGCTCTCTGGTTTAGATTCAAATGCAGGATGATGGGGAGGTTGCCTACACGTACAGGGGCAGTCAAGGCCCTGTCAAGGTAATTCGAGGAAGAGGCTGCAACGAGAGTTTCCGAGCTGCTGTGGACCGCAGTTACGAAGCACCTCTGGCTGAGCTGCGAGCACGCATGGAGACCTGTGAGTCCTTTGTTGAGAGCTTTGACACCTCATAACATTAACTTTTGAAATGGTCATAATATTATGTGTTAACCTCATAAACATCTAGCAATAGCTAAAATGTACATAAAATTGTTACACAAACACAGATCAGCTTTCTACATTCTCTTGTAAAATATATTTTTCAGACTTTATCTTTCAAAATATGCTAGATCATTATCTTTCAATGACTCTTACTTTCACAATCGTATTTTAATTGGGATTTTTTAAAAGGGCTATTGGCTATTATATTCAATGTTATGTTAATTGTTTCCCCATTTCTTTTCATCAACTACAAAATTACTTAACTGTAACCTCTTTTTCTTTGACAAAAAGATTGAATAACAACAAAATTAAACAATTTATAAATCAATGCTTGCTAAAATTCAAAATTAAATTTATTGATCTAACAATAATATCTTAACCGGGGTCTTACACGGTAATTTCTCATATCATGGTGTCCTTTTAATGACTGTTCTACTTCTCACTGCTTTTTCTATTTTTAAATGTACATATTTTTAATAAATCTGAATTCAATTTTTATTTAAAAAATTGGGACAGTCAAATTGATTTATTCGTTATTAGAGCCACATATATACCATACATGCAAAATGTATCCCTGTAAATAAAATATGCTACTCGTTATGTAAATATGGATAATCTTGCTTCTCGTGCAGGGCTTGTCTTCCACTAACAGCTGGGTTATTTGGTTGTGCTTGGTTGTGTCTGCTAGCTGCTTCGCCTAGGCAAAGCTTCTTCCCTCCCCCATGGCCGCCGCTACCTGAGCGAGTGCGAGAACGAGGTGTTGACGCTCCGCCTTTCTTCCCCCCCTACGCAGTGTCCGAGGAGGATGTGGAGATCAACGTGGGCGCCGGAACCTTCGGACGTGGCACGCGACAGCAGTCCTCCCTCAACTCTGCCCTTGACAACAAGTACGGAAAGAAGGATGCCAAGAAGAAGGCTGGACTCTTCAGGGGCATTGGATCAATGTTCAGGTTGGTATTTTATAAATATTTAATATTGGGGGGAAAATTTAATCTTTAATAGCATACATGCAAAGCAGGAAAAAATTCAAACTTTTTGTGATTTCAATACATAATATGTATGATAATATGGTGATAAATTAACTAACTTAAAAGATAATAGAAATTGCAGGTGTTAAAAATAAAAAAATCTGGTTAAGAAATGTCTTCTTCTTCTTTTTTTTTTTATTTTTAGTAACTCAACAGACACAGAGAAATGTTTTTTTTTTTTTTTTTTTTTAGATTTTAACTTTCCATATTTTTTTTATTTGCCATGATATCACTATATTTGATTTGATTTAAAACTATTCAGAAAAGAAGTTAAATTTTTAAATACTGTAGCTATTTTGATTAATTATTTTCATAAACTATTTTGATCTGAAAGGCCTCATATATACACAAAATACAGTATAATGGATTGTAGAGTGATTAATGTACTTCTCTGGCTTCAGATTAAATATATTTTTTCAGTAAGAAAATTAAATACATAATCCCTTTCACAGTGAGCTCATCTTACTTGATGTTGTGTTGTCTGCAGGTTTGGAAAGCACCGCAAGGGGGTGGAGAACCCTCTGGCAGGAGGTCGTCTGACGGAGGAGGAGCCGGAGGGGGTGGACGTTCAGGAGCGTGAGAGGGAGAGGCTGGCCGCCAGACAGGCAGCCCAGGAAGAGCAGCAGAGGATCCACGAGCAGTACCAGCTGCTCATGCAACGGCAGCGGCAGACTGAGAACCAGCAGGTTTGTACCAGCCTTGCATAATAAATATGTACGACATGTACATGGGTATATATAGACTGATTTTTATAACATTGACTGAAATAAAGTTGATAAGTGAGTCCTATTAATTTCACAGTACATCCAAAATAAAATTCTTCTTTCATAGTTTTTGTTAACTGTTCTACCAAATTTTAAACAGCTGGAAGTGTTCCCACTCTATTTTTATTGTAATTGCACATCTTAATTTTATTATATACTGTATCTGAATTTAATATCAATGTTAACTCTTTCAATGTAATTAGTCGAAGATTTCAACTACTATACAATAATTATGATTTTGTTTGTTTTGTTTTTAATACCATGAAAACTAAATTTTATTTGAGGCACAAAGGTTATGAAATTAAAAAATTAACATGCGAGCTTATTTTTTTAGGAAACAGTAAACTGTTAAATATTTATGCTAGTCATAATTATATTGCATGATACTTATATGTAATCTCAAAAATATTCTGACTTACTTATGGTCCTTACAATAACAGAAATAATTTTACAGATGATTGGTGCTCCTCCTCCTCCTCAGCATGTTCAGTCAGATCAGCACCAGCAACAAGGCCATCCTCAGCAGGGTCACCCACAGCCTGGCTCCATGCAGCACCACATGTTACAACAGCAACAACAGCAGATGCAGCAGCAACAACAACAACATCAGATGCAGCAACAACAACAGGGGAGAATGGAGACTGGGGGGCCGCAGTCACAGCAATCTCGTACGGAGCGTATTCAGCAGCTCCGAGCGCAGCACCAGCGTAGACATGCAGAGCGCAGAGGCCAGTACCCACTGGACGAGAGAGAGGAGCGTTATGAACAGGTGATACGACAGGTAATCTATGTGCCGCTTCAGCACTCTTCCTTTCTCTCACTTGGGTTATGTGTGTCTTATTGTATCTATCTACTATTGCTGTTTTGAAAGAAAAATTTCATTTTTTTTTTTTTAAATTTTAATAAGAAAAATATGAAATTTTTATATCATCACTATACAATGCTTGCTTTTGCTTTTACTTGTGTAATAATCTGTGTGTTATTTGTTTTATCTCGATATCATCTGCCTAAATACACCATGCACCATAATTTTAAAAAAATATATAATATATGTTTTGATTTTTTTGTTTTTTATTATATTGGGAACATTAAAGTTTTTTTTTTCATTAAAACTCTTGCTTTAGGGTTTTAATGTGTATTGTACAGTAATAATTATATCAAGCAATTCAAAACAATATACATTTTTTTAACATTTTTTTAACATTTTTTTTTTTTTTTTTTTTACATTCAGTATAAATTATATTATAAGTGTTCTGGTTGCATGTTTATTTTTTATTTTATAGAGTGTGCATGATCTTAATATGAGAAATAAATTGTGTTCTAAATATACAGTTACTACAGACCGCAGAAAATATTAAATTTCTGTGTGTTTTCTAGTGAAGAGAATTTCATAATAAATATTTCAAGATAATGAAAATTATTAAGTTCAAATAAAAAAAATACATTGTTCTGTGTGCACTTGCACTTGCCAAGAGTATTCAATAAATGTATTTTACCTGGAAGAGACCAGCTACAGTGTATTGATCCTGGTTATATCAATATTTGTTTAATATTTTGTTATCTGCAGTCATTGATTGATAATCCAAAATAATTTTGCCACTGTTATGCTAAGGATTTCTATCAAAAACTAAATGCATGTGTGTATAAATATTTATTGAATTTGTTTCACTGTCAGTACTTTGATGTGCATAAAAAAGAACAGTGATTTCTGTGATTTCTTGGGTGGGTGAGGAAAACATTTAATTACATATATTGTATATTCTTTTATACAACTGCACAAGCTTCAGAGCTTCACATGCATATATGCAAAGTGAGCTGCTAATGTTAAATAAGGCATAGCATCTATCAAGCTAGACTATTAATTATAGAGGGTGCAGTTTGAGAGCAGTCCTCAACATTGCTAACATTTCGCTTGAATTATTAACAAGTATATGTGGTTTCAGCGTCTGGAACAGCCTCCTCCATCTCAACCCCACGGTGCACCCCCTCAACCCGCACCCCAGCAACAACAAAAGCAGCAACAGGTGGTCCCTCCCCCCGCACAGCCAGACGTAGTGCATCATCACCACCGAACCGCCAGCTACGACCTGTATGGGGAGATGGCTCGACCAGGCAGCAGGAGTGCCATTGCAGATCCCAATCGCTACAGTCACTACGTCAACTACGAGGAGATCCAACACCACCTCAGGTAGGTCGAGGCCACTGCTTCAAACAAAAATTATACTCTTACTTCTTCATTTAAGTATTAAGGTAGCATGTTGTGTTGCATGAGATGTATGGCACTTCACATATATAGGTTATATATACAGTCTGACAAGGGTTAATAATCTTTTGTTTTTTTCATGCCCCTTTTTTAAATGTACATTTCTTTTTTTATATTTTTTTATGAAATTTCTTGAATTGAATGTCATTCAATTGAATGATTCAATGATTGATTGATGTAATTGAATTGAAAACTCAATGATATAACTACCATTTTTTAAGACTTTAAATTCAAAATTTATTAATATGTTTGAATGAAAATAAAAAAAAAAAATGAACATTTAATATATTTAAAAAAAATTATGCTATATAATCTTTCTCTTGTCTTCTTTGCACATTAAATTTAGCTTTGAAAAATTCACCAATCGCCATTTTTTAATTTCTCTATTTCTTCCCCTTTTTATGATATTTTCTTTCTCACCTTGTATCATACTTCATGAATGTGCAATATGTTAAATAGAATGTGTCTATATATATATATTTTTTGTGACTAACCCTGCAATGTAAATGTTGTTTTTTTTTTCTTTGTTCACTAACTCTGTATGTTTTTCCTTGTGGCTCGTGAAGCAAGCGTACAGAACAGCTCTCTGAGCAACAGATAATTCAGATGAGACAGCAAGTTCAGCAACAAAGGGGCAAGGTCGAGGAGGAAAGGTAGGCACGAAGGAGTGATGGATTTTGCATGACCGTGTGTGCGCTTGCTTGTTTGTGGCGTCAGTGATGATGTGGCTGCACTGGCATTCTAGCTTGGGACGAAACTGTTGGGTATTGGTTTTCTTTATGTGTTTCTGTATTTTTTTAAGTATTTACTTCACTTTAAATTAATGTTGTATTATTTTTCTCCAAATAGAAAATGTAATGCAATTAATATAATTATAATTTCCATGTTAGTTTTTGACAGATGATGACAATTTTAAGTCAAAACTTTGAAAAGTGTTATTATGTTATAGTTATATTGTAAGTATAATAAACAATAAATCTTTTTAACATTTTTTTTGTATCATATGTATGTAAGAGAATGCTGTTCAACTAAATTAAGTTACGATGATAGTGACAAAAATGTGCTCTTCTGTACTGTGATTTATTTAATATTTTATTTTACTGCTTTGGTTGAACTTGTATAGTCATGCAAAAGCTATGTTTCTAAAACTATTTGCTGCCAATTATTAATGACAATTAATTAGTATTTAGTTAAGATATTAAAATAAAAATAACTATATTAATTATTTTGCTTGCTGCACTAATAAAAACTGCAAAATAAAATTAGCTTTGAAATAAGGTGTGTGTGGCATTTTAATAAGAGATAAATTCAAATAAATTCCTCCAAGT
Organism: Siphlonurus alternatus; assembly: GCA_949825025.1. Taxonomy (NCBI): domain Eukaryota; kingdom Metazoa; phylum Arthropoda; class Insecta; order Ephemeroptera; family Siphlonuridae; genus Siphlonurus; species Siphlonurus alternatus. The sequence goes on along the minus strand of OX463780.1, from coordinate 43,882,843 downwards.
TGTATAATCACAAAAGTTAACGGAAGTGTTTCCTTCGTAGTCGTCGCCAACAACACTACCACTCGCAGCGGAGAGACCCTCGAGAAGTGACCCAGCAAAGACCGGTCTCCAACTACTTTGAGTACGAGAGCGTGCAGGCTGGCATGCGAGCCGGCCAGCACCCCTTGATGCTCTCTCCCCACCACCCTCCGCAGCTCAAGCAGCACTTCGTTAGGGATGGTAACGCGAACTCCCTTCCTCGTAAAGGACATGAGAGGAACGACGCTGCAGTACATAAACCTCCCGGTGAGTAGTTGTCACGTGTTATCACCAGGCTATACCTTCGTGAGTCATTTGTCAATGCTTTGTATGAAAATTTATATCATAATATAAATATATATATATGTGGCAAATGCTTATTGAGATGATAAAATATATATAGTTGTTGTTTTATAAAAGTTTTAATGAAATAATAACAAAAACTAAATTAATCTTGAGCTTTCTTTAAACATTTAAGTTAACTTAATATTTTACAAAATAATTATAATCTAGTAAAATAAGAAGATAATAATTTTTTTAAAAAATTAACATTTATTTGATATATTACTGTTACAGGTAATTTCGGGAACCCTCCTTCTCAACGCCAGTACCCTCCCCCTCCCCCCATCGTAAATAACAACAATAACATCAACACCAAGTCTGGAAACTATGGCAGTAGTCGAGGAGGCGGTCCCCCCCACATCCACGAGACCTACGTTCCTGTACATACACGAGCAAGTGGGAGGAGCAACGGGTCAGCATTTCCACCTAAAATGGCTACTCAATCAGGGTCCAAAGTGTGACGAATAAAATGTGCCACCATCTCTTTTTTTTTTTTTTACATCACTCACTTAATTTTGAAGCCAAATATTCTCTTTTTTATTTAATCTATCTATTTCATTTCTATGATTATGTGTGGACATTAACAATTCTAATATATAATATGAAGTTGTAAATTATAATAATAGAGTCCCCCACAATTACTGTGATTTTTATCTGATGTGCCTTCCTTGTGTATTTATCTTTTATAAATATTTGACATTGTGAGTTTAATTGAATACCAAGTGCCAGAAAACATTTTATGGATATTTAACTATTTACTATGAATAGAAGAATAATTATCCATTTTAAAGACTTAAATACTAATTTTTAATTTAAGTTTTGAGATGATGATCAAAAAAATTATACTATATTAATGTGTCTACTTAACTATGTAAATTTAAATCTATTGTGTAATAATTATGATAACTAAAGAAATTTTATCCTCTTCTTACATGATAAATATGTACTGTTTCCAAATACATATATTGTGAATAAAATTCTATCAAAATATAAGAATTTTTAAATTGATGATGCATGCCAATATAAAAATTGCATCAAAGCACTTGATTAACACAAATAATAATAATAATAAAAAAATCGCTCCAAATGATTTACATTCATTGAATAAAAACAAACATATTTGAACGAATGATTAATCTTCTTGACTGCATTGTAAGGCCAAAATACATTGCTGACTGGTCTCTAGCTACGAGGGCTTACTGCAATATATTAAATATCTTTAATGTTGAAAAATATTGTAACTGTAAATATTTTAAAACCCCTATATATATTAATTATATCTGTAGAAAAATTTAATGTATGTTAGGTATCCGCCCATTGTAAAAATACAATTTTTATAAATTTTTCAAACTGTTGTATTATTTTTTTTATCACATAATTTATTACATAGTATTGGCACCATAGTTAACAACTATTTTAACAAGAGAAAACATTGGTAACATTGCTTCTAATATATTCCAACACTATATATATCAGGTACACATTCTTATTTTAATCAAGAACAATACATAGAAAACATTTTGGTAGTCAAACAAGCATGGTTCAGTAAGAAATTAAGCTCTTTCACTCCATTAATTAGAGCTCAAGTTTTTTTATATATATATAAAAACACCAACAAGAAAAATGTCAAATTTACAAGCTGAAGAGAAAATTAAATTTTAAAATTGTCTGAAATATCATTTAAAAAATATTATCTCAGTATCCAAAATGTATTTGCAGATTACCAATTAGAATGATTGCATAAAATTTTTAACAGCATAAAAAAAAAAAAAAAAAAAAAAATCTGTATCACACCAAACATTGATTAAGTTCCATTTAGAATATATAATATAAAAAAATGTAACAACAATATTTCTTTAATTTTATTAGTAGAATAGTATATTTATATTAAAAGTTGAACACATAGAATTACATGCATAACCTAGCACACTAATTTGCATAGAAAGAAAATGTATACTGCAAATAGTACCCCATATACACTTTGATTATCTCATCCAAGAGAAAAATACATGATAACTCAACAGCATACCCTTTATTGCACAAAGATCACAAAATATATGAAAACTACACAACACATTTAAACTGACAAAGGACAGTTCATAAGAAATGCTGGTTTATTTATTTATTTTTTGCTATAATTAAGGGTAAGATAAATTTAATGTTCATTGTTAAAAAAAAATCCCACACATGAAAATTATGAAACATATCTTAAAATGTTCTCCTCTACATCCCCTATCAATAGCTAAAATATTAGATGCACAAATTCAATCTAGTTTTTGAGTTATTAATTTTTAAAGTTGACAAATTTAACATGGAAGTTCCATTTCTCCACGTTAAACTAGTCAACTTTGAAAATTCATAACTCAAAAACTAGATTGAATTTGTACACCTGATATTTTAGCAACTGATAAAGGATTTAGAGGAAAACATTTTAATTTTCATGTGTGGAAATATTTTTAACATTGGACATATTATCTTACCCTTAACCTTAACACAAGAAGCTAGAAGCTTTTCTATAGAATTTCTTTCACTTCACAAGCTCACCCTCTTCTATATTATGACCAACATATCTGTGGCTGTCATTGACTAAGTAGATGTCACTAATATTAATAAACTATTAACTCATCCCTAAAGAGGCACTCAACATTCTAAATTCTATTACATTGAAAAATTTTCAACAACGTAGTTTTAAATATTGGATTTAAAATGTGCAGGACAATTTTCTTCTTACAGTCTACTTTAAGAAATTAGTAATTAAGTTATATTTAACTTCAGAAATTCACTGTTCTATCTCGATTCCAATAATGTGATATAAGTAGTATGAACATACCTATCTGTAAAGCTATTTCAGTCTATCCTGGTTCAAGTTAGAGGTGTAGCTATATTGTAAATTACAAACAGAAAAATCTTTACATAACAAAATTTCATGGAGGGAGGGAGGTAAATTCATGATAAATTATAATTCCCAGGTTGATGCACTTGTTTGTTCACTGTTAGGCAAGATACAAGTTAATGCCATCGTCGGAAGACATGTATAGTCGAGTGGGCAGGAAAATTATAGGAGTTTTTTACGATCAAGCTCACTTTCTTGTTCCAAGTAAAGGCAGTCATCAATTAAAAACCTGTAGAAGAAGGTAATTAGCATTAAACTTTAACTTTATTCTTAATGGGTACTGTATATACAATTTATTGAAGCAGAAAAAAACAAAAAACAAAATTATTTTCAGCAAAACTTCAATATATAGAGAAAAGGCAAATTATCTCTTGTCTGCAATAATAAGCTGTGTGCTACCACGATTTTCTGTGCAATAATGAGCTATTTACAATATCAGGTGAGTGCAAATAAGAGCTGTAAATAGGTCTAAAATAAAGGTCATTGTTGTGCTTACCTGAAATAGCAAATACTGTAGCTCAATATCGCACAAGAAATCGTGGCTCATTATTGCGGACGAGGGACGAAAGAGTTGATTGATTGGTTGGTATTTTGGGGCAATTGAAACATTTTGGTAATGTTTGCCTTCGGATGGACAAAATAGTCTAATTAGCTGTGTACCAAGCTACGTTCTTTATATGAAAAATACACATCATTCTTATAAGTTAGCAAGTTCGATGGGAATACTTAATTAATGTATTTATTGAATGGAGAGGAGATTTTGCACTTACCTATACCAGAGAAATGGCAGGAATGCAGTGCTGAGGTGCCACAGTGAATGAGCATCAAGAGTCCACATAAGAGGAGGAAAGTCTAGCACCTCAAGCGACGTTGCCATAAGTGCAAGAATCACGGCCAGGCCACAGCGCCACACATAGTGGTGCTTGAGTTTAAGCCACTGCCAAGCACACCACCACAGCCAGCTTGCTCCATTGACAACCCCTGCAGAAAACCAGGAAACAAACATAAATTAACAATTTAAATACAGGAGAGAAAACATTCAAATTAGCAGACTTTAAAAAAATAAATTTAAGTACTGTTGTTGTAATGGCACGAGTTTGCTTAACAAGGAATTGATGAATTAAGGGTAAGGTAACGCCACCAATGTTAAAAAAAGTCCCTCACACAAAAATTCTGAAAAAAATTTAAAATGTTCTCCTCTACACCCCCTATCAGTAGCTAAAATATCAGGTATACAAATTCGATCTAGTTTTTGAGTTATGAATTTTTAAAGTTGACTAATTTAACATGGGAGTTCCATTTCTCCATGTTAAAGTAGTCAAGTGTAATTTTATGTAAAAATTCATAACTCAAAAACTAGATCGAATTTGTATACCTGATATTTTAGCTACTGATAGGGGGGTGTAGAGGAGAACGTTTTAAATTTTTTTCAGAATTTTTGTGTGAGGGATTTTTTTTTAACATTGGTGGCGTTACCTTACCCTTAAAGGCCCTATCCGGAGGTTTAATGACTTATTTTCTATCTGAACTAATCATAATATATAATAAAAACAGCGAAATTTGCATGCACGCAAGTTTAACGCCAGCGAGAGAGAAAATAGTTATTTTGTTAACTTGTACGTAGTAGTTAACAGAGCGCATTTCGTGCTCGCTCAAGACTATAGTGGTGGGTGAAGCAGACGCTGTCAATAGCTACGTCACGGGCCTTCCAGCCAATGAGACTCCTGTTAAGTGTGACGTCACACCCTGCTATAGTGTGTGGCGCTTATTGTTGCGATAGTGAAAATATATTTTTTAAATTTTTTCATGATGGGTTATTGAAAAAATGCAAAGGTATAAGGTAGAATAAATATAGTGCACATGTATTAAGAACTGTATGAATGACTTCCGGCTAGGTCCTTTAACTAAAAAGTTCCTTAAGTTAATTGTTAAAAAAAAAAAAAAAAAAAAAAAAAAAAAAAAAAAAATAATGAAACACAAATTAATGTCTTTTCAAGCTATGCACAATTAAACAAATACATATTATATATTGTGTAATACTATGTAAAAACTATTACAGGTAAATAGTATACAATATTGCACTATAAGATATGTGCACAAAAATACTATACAAAATGATAATTTTAAAAATGAGGTAAAATAAATTTCCAGATTAATATTTACCTATTGCAATATTTGCTTTCATATTATAACCATAGTCAAATTTGATCAAAGACAGATATGTGACATGGTATACCATTAATGCACCACACATAATTGAAAATGTTACAGAAAACGAGTTTATTCGACACCGCATTAATCTGAAAGTAATAAGAAAATTATTATACTGAAACATTATGTTATAATATTATTATCATACCTCATGACCATGGCATAGAATGAAAATAGAACCATGGAAAAAGCACTGAAGTAATCCATTTTCTCAGTCAGTGGGGAGTCTCTGGTGTGGAATATGGAAGACCAAAGCCAAGCGTGTATACAAACCTGCAGTAACAAGAAGTTGAGAGAGGGCTACAACGTACAAATATATTTATCTTTAGAAAAACTTTAGGTCATCTTATAGAATTACACTCTTCATTTCTAAGCATCGGGTTTAAACTTACTGTATATTATCTACGTGGTTTTATGAAAAGAGACTTTGTTTGTAACAGGAAGAACTGATAAATTAAGATTGTTTATAATGCAGGATTAATTTTCTTTGATGAAAATTACAAAATTAAAGCTCACTGATTTAAAAAAAAATAAATACAGTAAATAAAAAAAAAAAAATGAAAAAGAAGGGGGAAAGAAGAAAAAGGGGGGGTATAAAGAAAAGAAGATTATACACAGATAGAAATATTCATTGAAATATGTAGTTTTACATATTCACTTTATTTTTTTTTTTAAGACAGATACTAATTTTCAAGCAATGTAATGATTTTTTTATGACTTCTTTGATTTTTTTTTTTTATCTCTTTCATGGGCACAAACATACATATATCACAATGTACAAGTCAAAATAATAAAAAGAGCCCATGGGGTAAATGAAAAAGATTGCTGAGCAGTCCATTCACTGTAAGTGTTCATTTGCCCGTACCATATTTCTACCAATCTGTGAAATTCAATTTAAATTTTCTGTAACTCATATCTACAGAGTATAGGATTGTTTTTGGAAAGCATAGAAAATCTTCATAGATTCTAATGTTTCTCCGCATTGCAATTATAAACCAGTAATTTAGTAATTAAATTTAGCAATTACTGTAAAAGGCAAAATATTACATAATGGAATAGGAAAACTTATTTTCACAAGATTTTGCTGAATCATAAATATTTTTACTATCATCATAAACAAGATTAAGTTTGTGATATTCAACAATGATTTATTTTTCTTCTTTAGAGTGTGGTACAGTACAGTATTGTGCCTTAATTGTACATAATTAAAAATAATAACAATGTCCTAATGACAGTGTGGAGTAAATAAATAAAAAAAAAATAATTCATCTGAACAAAAAATGTTACCGTTTGCCGGATGATTATCAATAAATATGAAAACAATAATTATAAATTTGTCTACGATAGTGGCCTTGCAATTCTAAGCTCATAGTTTAGCACATGGCATGCCTGTGGCACTCACCATGCTGTGGTACTGCCAGAGCCAGAAAGAGGGTGCTGAGCGAGGCACCTTGGCTCTGAACTTGTGCAGGCACGCCAGGTGTGACACGAGGTTAAGCAGCGAGAAGAGTACCGAGGCCGGTTCTTGGAGGCCAAACAGGCGGACGAACGGCCACTGTCAAATTTCAGAGTAGAATCAGCTTGATGCACACAGCATTATTGACGGAATACAAGGATGTTGTTGCATAATTATGATAAACTTAAGGGTAAGATAACACGAAACATAAATTTTTTAGTCCCATTTGATTAATATGAAAACCTCAGCAACCTCATAATAATTTTGAATTTTTTTTTAGAGACAGTTCTTAGCACCAAAAAAATGTGGGAAAAAATTCAAAACAATCGGACGATCCAATTTTTTAAAATTAATTTGTTAGTTTAGGTCTCCATGGGAAAGCCCTATACAGTACTGAAAATTTAAAAAATTAATTTAAAAAAATTGAATCGTCCGATTGTTTTGAAAATTTTTCTAAATTTTTTTGGTGCTAAGAACTGTCTCTCAAAAAAAATTCAGAATTATTATGAGGTTGCTAAGGTTTACATGTTAATCAAATGGGACTACAACAATCAATGTTTCATGTTATCTTACCCTTAAGTCATAACAAAGGAAGGATTGAGAACAGGGAGTACATTTGACATAGTGGGGGGGGGGGGAAGTAATTGATTTTTTTTTATCAATTCTTACCAGTGCGCTATGACACCATTCGTATACCTGCCAGGTATTGAATTTGGATGTCTTACCATTGCGTCGCACCGGTGCGCACTGTCTTATTTTCAAAACTGGTTATATCAACATATAGTTTTAAATTGCTGACAAATAAACAATGATTATAATAATATTAAAATCAACTTTTAAAAATTAAAAATTTATTTATGATTTTTTTTATTTAAGGCTTAACCTGAGATATTCGAACGAAAAAAGTCGTGTTGACAGATGTTCTTGAAATTAATTTGGTAGACTAACAACAATTGTCCAAATACTACTGATTTTTTTTTAGATTTTTTTAACCGCTGGTTTAATTATAATTAATTTATTCAAATGTGTATTTTGTATCCTTTCAATGTTAAATTTTTTCAATGAACATTACACAAAAACCGCTCGAGAATTTTTTTAAAATTTTACATAGATTAAAAGCTAATTTTTTGGACTATTTTTCTGAATTGTTTTCATAAATTTCGAATCGTAGCGATGATCGTTTCTCATATGCCCTAAGAAACTTGGCAACGCTCTCAGGAACTGTAGTTACCACCCCCTCCTAATATTTTATTCGCATTACTATTGCAACAGTGTTGCCAGATTTGCCAGTGTAGCCATGCCTCTTGACCTTGACAGACAAATTCTCAGGTTATACCTTAAATGACAAAATTAAAACTTTTATTTTTTATCTTGTACCAAAACTGTTTTTCACACAAGTAAATTTTCAATGCTTTCACTTACTCTGCCATGAAATTGTGGAACTCCCCATCCATAATTTATGAATGTGTTGACAGTGAACCACATGCAGTCATATTTGCACTCGTCCACACACGACCAGAGTTGGATGTGATATACTGGCAACTCGGTAACCGGGGATGAAGAAGTATCTGCAAGATAAGGAAAACTTGGGCCAAAACATCTTGGAAACAAACTTGACTTGGAAAAGAAAGCTAGGAAGGAGAGTTTTAGCAATTTTTGTACAATCACTGCTTCATTAAAGCCTGAATTTCAATCATGTGTTTGCATGAATGATGACAAAATAATCATAATATGTAAAAATAAATAAATAAATAAATAAATAAATAAATAAATAAATAAATAAATAAATAAATAAATAAATAAATAAATAAATAAATAAATAAATAAATAAATCTATAGTTTACAATCTTATTAATTACTGGAAGACTAGATAGACTAGATTTTGAAAATTTATGTCTGAACAGTATTTTTAACCTGATTTTTTTCATTTGTCCCGTTGTGCGTATAATAATTCTATTTTACATATATGGGACCCGTATAGAGCAAAAGGGAAGAAAGAGATGGAAAAGATCCAAAGACGAGCAGCAAGAAGGGTTCTAGAAAAGGGGAACTGAAGCTTTACCTGTGATAAAAGCAAAATTTATAGGGGAAGAGAGAGTGTGACCAAAATGATAGAGCAACTGGGATGGGAGGATTTAGAGGAAAGGAGGAAGCAAAGTAGACTGATAACAATGTATAAAATAACTAGGAACCAAAAGGGCTGGGAGGAGCTTAGCGATCGTACTGAGAAAGGGCGTTATAAGGGTAGGAGGTACCATGATTGGAAGTTGGAGTATAGGGGAAGCAAAAATGATATGGGCAAGTATTTTTTTTGAGAAGAACGATGAGGGAGTGGAATTTGTTGGACTCTGGGCTTGTGGATGCTCTGAGTGTTGGTGAGTTCAGGGAGGGTCTGAGAGAGTCAGCCGCAAGCAAGCAAAAGCCACTGTGGTGGAATACCCACAATAGCCGCAAGCAGGGGTGTATGCATGTAATGTGTGTACACACTGCTATATCTATCTATCTATCTATCTATAATTAGATTATTTGAGAACTGATACTAATGATGAGTTACATACAAAAATTCACTCAAAATCATGAAGTACAGTACCATCTGTGCAGTTTTCCTTGGAGCATTTGGTAACACATTTCTGATACATCCGTGAGCGGTCTCCCTCAGACGCTTCTGTGCCTGCTGCCAAGCACAGCAACACCAGCCCCAGAGAGAAAATACCGAGCGGGAGCCTTCTCATCCTTCATGTGCAAAAATCCTCCGAGAGTCAACACAGCTGCTGGTGACAATTAAGTATCAGAGACTTGATTTTGTGTATTCTTCATGTGCTGACAACACAAGATAAAAACCATAGTTAAGTCTATATAGCAGCACATTAACATATTAAAAATAAGGACAAATTAAGGCTGTGGCTGGCATCCGTAAAAGCATGATTATACTGTACCAGGCGTACCGGTAATACCGGTATGCATAATATATGTACATCATTGTAAATGTGACTGTAAAATATATCATACAGTACTGTACTGTATGCATACACTGCATGCATGTACAGTACTGTATGCATCATATGTACACATCATGCAGTATGCAAAATTATATTATATATGTACTGTCATGCATATTATATTATACATACAGTATGCATATATGCTGTATTTATGCATACTGTACTGTATGCCCTTTTCATTGAAGAATTATTAACATTTAGGGTCAATAAAACTTACCTAATCAGAAAGGACCCTTTCCTGCAATGTTCCAACTTTGCAGGAAAAGATCAAGGTGAAAAGGTGGGTGTGACTGTGGGGTGGCCAGGTGTTGCAGTGTTGCCAGTTTTCACACGATATGCAAGACGAGAAGGGGGAGTTCTTTGTTGTTGCATGATCAAAGTAGGGGAAATGACTTTGACAGGAGGAGAAACGAAGGGGCGGGGAACGATAGAAGGGGGGAAGGGAGAAGAGAACTGGAAGAGAAAGATTGAAAGAATAGAGAGAAGGAGGGGAAAAAACAGTAAGGTGTGAGGTGTATGTGGCATACAAAGAGATTTAACAAGTTTTTTTAAGAATGCAGCTGAAAAGCAACAGGTGAGTTTGATTGCTTTTAGTTTAATTATCCAAAAGTAGTTTATGAATGTCTCATGGTTGCATTTTTTACAAGGAGAATATTATTTATGCAAAGAAGCAAAGAAACTTGAGTTTTCACTTCCATCGTTCTGGTTGCATAAAAAAATAATGGGAGCTTGACATTGACATTGAAAATAAGGTTGTGCATGATTTTAGGGTTTGGCAATATGCATATAATTTTAATCTTGTTGCAAATTTACCATAATATTTTATATTAATATGAAAATTGATAAGACATATTGTAGCTAGTATACTTTTTTATCTTAATTCTTATGTGGCACAGCAGCCCACATTTTATCTCTTCATAGTTTGTGAAGTCAAGTGTGTCACCAGATTTTTTTCTTTTTTGTCCCTTTAGGCTTCGACATTTCCAGTATTGAAGACCAGTTTAAGAAGAAGATGTAGCACAGGAGAACATCAAGAATAAGTTAAAATGCACGAGCTATTTACACAGGTGCTGAGCAAGAAGGATCTCTCTAAGGTATGATGCATACTGTTGATGTTTTCACCATGCATGCAGCTATAATAGACAATTAATTTAATGTTTATCTTTATGAATAATTTGTGTGTGCCATGTACGGTACGCCGATATGCATATTTCCTAATTATTATCGAACAAAATTTAACTGGCTTGAATTTCACAATATGAAATATGATATGCATATTTATACATGCAGCTAGTACCAGGAACAGTACATGCAGTATGCAGTATGATACTGATGTAAATTATAAGTACGTTGTGTTTATTCCATGCAAGTAAAACTTACTGCAAAGCTTTTGGTGTAAATAAGCTAATGTATAGGCTTTAATTACATAGTTGAAGATTTTTATTGAAGATTTGCTGGAGGGAGTAGATTCTTTAATGAGGTTGTTTGCTGATGATGGTGTTTTGTATAGGAAAATAGTAAATGAGGAAGATAAGAGGAAGCTGCAAGAAGATCTAGACACTGTAGGTAGGTGGGTGGACAAAAATGGTATGGGTCTTAATGTTGGCAAATGTTCGGTAGTTAATTTTCAGTAGGAAAAGAGTATAAGAAGAAGCAGTATACCTAATGAGAGGAGAGGTACTTGGGGAGGACGATAAATATAAATACCTTGGGGTGGTTCTTCAGAGAGAGCTGAATTGGAATGAGCATATTAGGTATGTAACGTCAAAGGGAAGGAGAAATTTGGAGTTCGTTATGAGAAATCTGAAAGGGACGACTGTATTTGTCAGAGACAAGGCCTATAAGACCTTAGTGAGACCAATACTGGAGTATGCATGTAGTGTGTGGGACCCATATAGGCAGATTGGAAAGAAGGAGTTGGAAAAGGTTCAGAGGAGGGCTGCTAGAAGAGTTATGGGTAGAATGAGAAAATGGAGATTAGTTGCAGATGACAAAAAGGTGTGGAAGGATTATGAAAGCGTGTCGAAAATGATTCAGACTTTGGAGTGGGAGCCACTCGAGGAAAGGAGAAGATACAACCGATTAGGAAATTTGTTTAAAGTTAACAGGGAGATAGCAGGTTGGAGTGAGTTTAGTGACAGAACTAGGAAAGGTAGATATATTGGGAGGGGGGATCATCAGTGGAAACTGGAGTTCAGGGGTAGTGGAAGTGATGTGGGAAAGTACTCCTTCATAAACCGAACAGTGAGGGAGTGGAACTCCCTGCCGTCCGAGGTGGTGGGGGCGGAGAGTTACGGGGGATTTAAGAGTGCGTTGAGCACTATGAGGGGGATTCAAAAAGACTTATCCGCGAGACTTGGCCGGCGGATAACTTGTCCACATTCTAGTCTGGATAACCTAAATACTTGGCCGCGCGGACAAGTATAAGGCTGGACAAGGGTTTGGATACGTCGGTCTGGACAAAAGTCATTTGGCCAAGCCTGTTGGCTAAAGTCCCGCGGACAACTAACCGCACGGCTATGTCTCGTGGACAAATCTCCCACCTGGATAAGGTTTTTAATTACGCCGCCATCTTGGATTACGTGTTAAATATGGAGGTAATTGGATCTACATATATGATGATTCATTGCTAATTTATTAAACAACTGTGTTCAAATTTGATTAAATATCAATTTGTGTAGTTTGCATAAGACATAGGAAAATTAGTTTTAAACATTTAGCGCTTATATTCAATGTTTACCTCCCCCGCTCCCCCTTTTCTACATCATCATGATCATCAGCAAGCCTCGCCCTCTTTGTTGGCACACATTTTGTTATGCTCATTTTTCAATAATTAGACGATTAATACCTGATATTTTTGTCTATAATTGCTCAAGGCCAGCCCAAGAATACACTACTCTATGACATTTCATAAAGGTAAGTGAAATATCTAACGTTAAATTGCTTAATTTGACGAGTTATGATAGCTCTATGATATGATACCATTCATCTGTAATTTTCTGATACTTCATCTGCGAATTTTTGATACTTTTATTACATATTTAAACACGAACAGTTATTAAAAATAAAGCTCTTTTTAAGTTAATAATTAGTCTGGAAGCATTTAATTAAGGAGTATGAACTCCTGTATGTTAAAAATAAGTAAATGAGGCAAACAGAAAATGAACTAAAATCAAGGAGGTTGAAATCAAGCCCTCAAATGTCGTCAAAATAAGCAATTTTCTAATGGATATTTCACGTACCGTCATTAATTGTAATAGAGTATTATCATATGATAATAAAAACCCATTATTTAATCCAAATATTGGGTATAAGGTATAAATTTATTGAAAAAAAAACGTGGGTTATTCAGCGAGGCTCGATGAATTTATTATTATGCCACCAGCGCCTCGCACAGAACGGGAAATTAGAGAAATATAACAAAAAATGTTAAAAGCGCCAAAAATTTTAAACCATGTCACCCCAATAATAATAAGATTGAAATGACATTAATTTTAAACACAATGTTTACGTAATATAATATAAAATCGCGATATATGGCGGTCTAATTATCACCGTATTTAACACGTAATCCAAGATGGCGGCGTAATTAAAAACCTTATCCAGGTGGGAGATTTGTCCACGAGACTTAGCCGCGCGGTTAGTTGTCCGCGGGACTTCAGCCAACAGGCTTGGCCAAAAGACTTTTGTCCAGACCGACATATCCAAACCCTTGTCCAGCCTTATACTTGTCCGCGCGGCTAAGTATTTAGGCTATCCAGACTAGAACGTGGACAAGTTATCCGCCGGCCAAGTCTCGCGGATAAGTCTTTTTGAATCCCCCTCTATATTGCGAGCCACCGTGGTTTAGCCACATTTGCCGCAGATCGTTAAATCTAAATCTTGGCTAGTTGCAGTCCGTGGACAAATTTTTTCAGATTTTTTGGAGAAGTATATCACACACTTTTTTTTCCACTTTAAAGGAGTTACAGATTGCATGATAATGCAAGATAATGCTAATAATGCTAGAGTTAATTTGAGATTTAATCTATTATTTAAGTAGGAAATCATTTTAAAATCAAAAGTGAGATATATTTTTGTATACTAAATACAGTAAATACCATACCATCAATTTTTTATGTTATTCATAGCAAATATAATAAAATTAAATTTTTAATCTTGTTTTAGGCTGGAGATCTGTTCTCAGTCTCTGATCATGCTATAGTCAATGATTTGACGGAAGTTATCAACACCATATCAAGAATCACTGGTATGCCAGACTACCTCAACAATGACAATGATCAAAGTGTTGTTGAGATTTGTGTCACGAGAGTAACCTCTGCCATCAGGTAAATTAACCTCAACATTGAGTGTATACGAACAAAGCTTACTTCATGTACATACATATTTTTTTTTTTTTGAATTACAGAGAAACTGGTTCCATTGAGCAACATGCAGGAGCTTTGGTAACGCTGCTTGAATCGTGCCTGAGTCACAATTTAAAACCATCAGCTAAAGATGAGGATCCTCCTCATGCAAAGATTTCTTCTGACATAATATCATGTCTGTTTTTGGTAAGCTTAAAATTTTACCTATTTCTTGATTAAATTTTAAAATTTTTAATTTAGAAGTATTTTTATTTTTATAAAAAAAAAAAAAAAAAAAAAACAGACAGACAGACAGACAGACATCCAGTTATTATATTACATAAAAAAATAATATTCTTGCAGACTCATAATAACAGTTATATTGTGTTCTGGCAGAATTACAGCAAGAAGGAAGTGATGAAGCGAGCGTTGCCCGTTGCTGTAAAATTCTTGCACAAGGGCAACCGCGAGTTGTCTCGAAACATGTCTTCTTACCTCTCACTGGCAGCCATTGAAAATGCAGACCTCCTTGCCCTGCACATACAGCCAATTATTGACTCCATTATTTCTGGTGAGCTAGGCCAAATAAAATTTAAAACATTTAGAATACAATACAGTCATACTGTATTCTAAAGGTGAATTTTTCTTGAGGAGATTTAAAGAGGTGGATTTATCACAACAGCTCTATTTTGCAGTTTCTGCTATACTAATACATTTCTCAAAACTGATTGAAAACAGATAAACTTTAAACTTTAAATTCCATTTCTTGATTATAAGAATAAAAGTTAAAGCCTTTAAATTGTTATTACATAATATCAAAGATTTGATCTAAATCTAACGTGACTGGTATGTGATCTTTTGATTTAATATTAATGAAGTTACTGCGAGAAAGTGTAATTGTGTCCGCCACTTCACTGTTAACCTCCTTGCCCAACAGGCAACTACCCTCTAGCTCGAGTGCTGCCTCAGATCTACGCTGTCAACAAGGAGCCCCTACATGAGCATGTGATGGCGCTTGCTGCCTTGTTGCCCCTCTGTGAAAATCCAGACAAACTGGCCCTGCTTAGCCTCTTTGGACTGATAGCCAAGGAGAAGCCAGCGGTGAGTACTACAGAGGTCTCATTGCATAATGTCCAAGGAATTAATAACATTGTTGTATGGTTGTATAAATTTCCTTGGAGGAAGTAGATTTCTATTTAAATAAAATTTTAGTTGGAGCCTCCAAATCAATTATGTAATTTGCTTGTAGGGGTAAAATTTTTCAAACACATATCAATTTTTTATTAACAGCTTAGCCTGTGATGATCAGTGCATATTCCATCCTCTTTTCAAATGAAATATTCATTATATGTGTGCATGTCCATTGTTGCAGTTGTTGGAGCCATGCCTTCCCCAGCTTTGTGAGTACCTTGGTCCCTCCGCCACTGCCTCGGCCACCATGCAGGTATTCCTAGCGATGGCAGCGTCGAGACCGCAAGTGCTGGTAGACCACCTGCAACGCATTAAGGAGGCTGCTCAGTCCCACCCCAACACTCTTGGCCTAGCAGCCCAAGTCATCTCGTCAGTGGGAAAGCTCAGCAAGGTGGGGAATAACCCAAATAATCATAGACTTTTTGGGAAAGATTGCTATATGTATAATACTGGAAAAAGTTTTGTATTATGATAAAGGGAGGTTTAATTAATAATGAATAAAAAATAATCTCATACTAGATGACAGAATGTAGAGTGCTAAGTTTTATATTTTATTAGTTTACAGTGTTATTATTTATTTATTTATTTATTTATTTATTTATTTATTTATTTATTTATTTATTTATTTATTTATTTATTTATTTATTTATTTATTTATTTATTTATTAAATAGAAGATGAATTGGTGTTTTTGGTGTTTTTCTGACTAATGTACTGCACTTAAAAAAATTACTATAGAAATTTTTTCAATATACATAGTACTTACAGTGTTTTCTCATTATTTGCATAGTAAATAATGAAACTCATAAACTCATAATTACTAATGCAATACTCTCATTGATATCATTGGTATAAACTGATGTCTCAGTCACTTGTTTCATATGATTGAAGCTAACTTAATATTTTTCTTTAGGCTCGTGCACAAGAGGCTCTGGACTTCGTGCTTGAGAACCTGCGTCATGCTGACCGAGGCAGTCAAGGTACGCTGCTACGTGAGGCTACGCTCCTGTGCTCCAGCTACCCCGTGCTCTTTACCGACAAGATGCTGGCAGAGGTTCGGCAGTGTGACCGTTCCTCAACCACGGCAGCCAACACCAGGCCAGCAGCTGTCAGCACGACCCAGCAGAATGGCAAAGGGCCTCCACACACAACCACACAGACATCAACAACAAGGTAGAGTTACAGTCAATTGGAAAGCTTAGCATCATGCCTTTGTTTTTATAAATATTTTGCTTTCAATTAAGGATATAAATACAGTAGATTAATTTTTGACATTATGCAAAGACAGAGCAAAATACATACAATATTGAACCTATGTTCATAACAGTATGATTATTTTCTTTCTAATTAAATAAGAATCATAAAAATATACTGAACTCTTTGAAATTTGACTTACTTTCTGACTAACAGTTGAATCAATACGCCTGGTGCTGCCCGTCCTGCATTTCTTATTCATTCTCTGAATTATTTTCATTTTCTTTTGAGTTAATTTTGAGTTAATTAAAAAAAAAATCCCAAGTTAACTTAGGTATAGATATCAGAGGGTCCATGTTTTCTTGATAATAATTTCTTTTCCTCTGCTAACAGTACTGTGGTGAACCAGACCTCCGCTGGTGTTACCATCGTCAAGGTGGAGGGAGGGGTTGCTCCGCGGGTGCAAGAGAGTTCGGTGGTTCCCCCCTCTATACCCCCTGTGGCCCCCATTGTGCCTCGTGTGGTGCCCTCCAGTAGACCCAGACTAGGAGACAGTCGCAGTACTGGACGCCTCAGCTCTGCACTTCACATGAACCGAAGCATGACCAAACTCAACGCCGGTGAGCTTCTCTTCACATCTTTTCAGAAAGCATGATCTTAAATTTGCTATTTTTTTTCCTAATAGTTAAATTTATAGTATAGTGATGTCATGTTAGATAATATCTTATCCTATCTGTAAATAGCATCATGACTGGTAAGTTAGCAGAATGAGCATACATACAGTAGTAAATCTATCAGATATGTAAAATCTTATCACTAACTGAAGCCCAATTTTTTTTTTATAGTAACAGTTAATATTTTTTCTAACTTTAGGTTGATGAATTTCTATGCTAACAGTGACCTTTGTAAACAAGAAAATTGACATAAAAATTAAAAAAATATAGGGGTGGGGGCAAGGATTTATTTTTGTTAATTCATAAACTTGCACTTCTGACATAAAATACAGTAGCATCATTTGCAGGTGTCAATGAAGGCTGTGTTTCATTCTCTTAATAAATTGTACAGTATTTGAAAAAAAAATACTGCTAATGAACTAATTACTCCAGATTTATTCATGCTGATATTTTATGATTATCAGGACATGGTGGTGGCAGTCGTATGGGCCTACATCGCAGTGTGACTAGACTCAGCTCCAGTCAGCACATCAACCTAACGACACCTGTGCCCCCACTACCCTCTATGGGCCCTCCCCCTGTGGGCAGTCACAACCGTAGTGTGACTGCCATAGGCACCCACGGAGTGATGCACCACCGCTTCATTACCGCGAGTCATCCCAACACCATGAGAGTATCGAGTGGGGGAGTGACAGTCACAACAACCCCTGGGACTGTCAGCCCCACCAAGAGCATAAGGTGAGCTCCATCTCCAGAAAGATCCTTTTGAATGATATACTTTTGAAATTATTTCCATTAGATTTTAAATTTAATTAATTGTTCTGTTGGTGGCTCCAGGGGATTTTTTTTTATTTATTTTTATTTATTAATTTTATTTTTTTATTGTACTTTTGTATAATACAAATTTTCAATATACAGTAGAGAATGTCTAGTAGCTAGGTACTAATCGTAAATTATTCTAGTGGCAGTATCTCTGCTCTGCGAGAGGAGAGGGAAGGTTTGGTGTCCATCACAACTCCATATACCACCGGCTACAGCATCCAGCCAACATCTCCTGCATTTATACAAAACGGAAGGGAAATGGGTGAGAGAAAGTTTTGAGTCCTCTTGCCGAAAATGTGATAATGCAAATTTCCTTTATCTGAAGAATGAAATAAAATAAATTACTGTCATTATAATTCAATGAATGCTGAAAATTTAATTAATGTTATGGAATTTGATACAGAATTAACATAAAAGATAACAGTAACTTGCCAGTAATTACTTTCCCAAGTAACTTGATTATATTTATTTGTTCCAGTTTGCCTTTACCCTGTGATAACGTCATCTGGTGCAGTGCAGCTCACGCAATCTGGCAGCCGTCTGCACTCCCCTTTCCAACTGTCCCAGCCCGTGGTGGCGCTGACGAAGAGTCACTCGGGCACCACTAGCCTGCTGCATCAGTCTGGCACTGTCATCTCCTCGTGTGCCTCCGTCACCTCAGCTGCAGGCATGCACCCTGCTCTACCCTTCATGCTACCTCCCCTTTCCCACCACCTGCCCCCCTCGTCCTCTCAGACCTTCCCTGCCCTCACAGTGGCCTCCTCTTCTGCCCCTCCCCCAGCCCCACCCCTCGCCCCTCGTCGAGCAAACACCAGTGTCACCATCATTGGCTCAGGACAACAGGGTGGGCCTGGTCTGGCAGCTACTCAGGTGAGAAACATACAGGACTGGTAGCTACAGAAATCACCTATTAAATTAAATCAGATTCAGTGATAAAAAAAAAATACAGCACAGAGTGTGTTACCCGTATACTATACAGTAACTACTGAATTTTGCTTTACTTCTATCATTCTCTTTTTTTTTTTCTTTTTTTTTTTTTTTTTTTTTAGAGGGTGTTTGTATTAATTAAAATATGTTAACGAATAAACACAAAACAATATTTTTTTGCTGTATTAAATTTGCGAGTTATATTATTAATTATTTTCAACTGTTTAATTTTGTTGACAGAGAATCAGTGTGTTTGAACCATTTCCTATGCGAGACACAATCCAACATTTCTGTGAGAAACATCTAGACAAGATTAAAATATACATGGACAAGGTTTCTGCAAGAATACCTCCTCCTGCCAAGTGCACCATTGAAGGTACTTACAATTTTTAACAGAGTTCGCCTCAACTGATCAATAATATTAGCTAAGAATGTGATATGATTTCCTTATTTTAATAAAAATTTAGCAAATGAGTTAATGATTTTACTTTGAAGACTATATTATCATATATTTTTATAATTTGTCATTTTTTTAGTTAATATTTTTATCAGTTCTACTTCATACTAATTATAATTATTTTACAGAGAGAAAAGCTAAGAAGATGGCCAAACTTCACTTTGCTTGTCAAGGCCAAGGGGAACATTGCCTTTACAACCGAGCCTTCTTCACGATGAGGACTCGCAATCCTCGCATATGGATCCACCTCATGTTCCTAGCCCTGCAGGTGAGTTGGTGCCCCTGATTTGTTTGTGTTCCGGTACTGACCCTGTGTCTGTTGGTAGGCAAGGTCACAGTCTGCCCTCAGCTCGAGAGAAACCTCCGTGTCGAGCCTCAAGAACTGCTGGGACATCCTCAAGTGTGAGAACAAGACATTCCTGACCCTGGTTACCTCTGCCTTCCCCTGCTCAAAGGTGATAATGGTTACCCTGGTTGCACATTTATTGTGTTTTTGATGAGTTTATAATGTCTCTATATAGTTATTCAATCATAAAATTTTTTAATCCTCTTTATTGATAGGACATAAAAGCTAAGGAATTTCAAATTTTGTATACACTTCTGAGAGCAATCACATTAAACATGTAGTCACCTGAGATATCTTTAGTCAGAAGCCAGCAACTATTTTTATCTTGCAGTAACAATAATTTGTTTTTAAATTTGTATCCTTTTCATCATAACCCTTAAATTTAACTACCTCATTCATAGATTAAAGTATTTGTAATAATTTCATTTAATTTCTGCAGCTTTGTCATTGGTATTTTAAATTGTAGCTTCTAGTTCCAAATGGTAACCTTTTCCATTTCTGATAGTTTTGTTATAATTCTTTAGTACTGTACCCTATTTTTTTTGTTTGGCAACTATTGCAATACAGTAATACTAGTACTAGCAGAGCAAAATGATAAACCAGTTTTGAAGACTAATCTCTTAATTACTCTTTTGTTGTTCAGGACCAAGACATGCTCCTACATGAGCTGAGGAACAGCGGTTTCTTTGACGTCTTTGAGTACAATGCTACGCTGCAGCAGTGGGGTTGCTTCCTATGTAACCATCCCGAGCGAGCTGTCGGCTTCTTGCAGGCTGGCCAACCAGTCATAGAGGGACAGCTCAAGGAGAAGAAGGGACGGTGGAAGATCTTCAAGCGCTGGAGGACTCGCTATTTCACCCTCTCGGGAGCTCACCTTACCTATAAAGGGACCGTAAGTGTTGCATTCAAAGTAAAATATTTATGTCTTACAAAGTCTTTCAGATCAGCATCAGATTTTTTATACATATCGAGTGATTTTATATAAAATTAAAAAAAGAAGTACATATATTTATACTGTATACAGTATTTTCGAAAACTATAAATTGCATGAATCCTATTATTGTAATAAAAATAAAATTGAAATTAAAATTCTCATACACATCTTCTACTGTATTGTACAGAGTTCTGTTGTCATCAAAATTTGTATAATGAAGTTTGGTAACTGCAACGATTTTAAATGAAAGGAATTGTTTCATTTCAAAGTTATCTGATGAGAAAGACTACCATTAAATTCTAAGACTTAACAATTATGGGTCAATGAACTTTTAATAGCTGCTGGGCTCTGTAAGATTCCAAGAAGAGAAAGCTACTCTATTTGATGCACTAATAACCTTCGTCTCTTCTATTCAGGATGATAAAGATGCTATACCGATTGAGGTAAATCAAATCAGAAGTGTGAAGGTGAGCAGAGGTGCCAGAAACATCCCGAAAGCTTTTGAAATCTTCACTGGAGATCGCTCTCTCATACTCAAACCTAAGGACGGTAAGAATGCTGAGGAATGGGTCCAGTGCTTGTCCATTGCTGTGGCCCATTCTCATGCCAGAGAAGTTCCAACCAAGAGCCATTCACTTCCTGCTAGAGGTATTGGCTTTAGGACAGCTGTTTGAAACTGCCAAGATATATAATTATAAGAAAGTAGTATCATTACTATTTGCTGAATGGCTTGTACTTAAAAAAATTTAAGATGAAAAGAAGAGGGCTATATCTTATGATTATTAATATAACCTGCTCAAAATGATTTAGTCCTCCATTTTTTGGTGAAATTTCCATGACAATAAACACGTACGTGCCAATAATGTTATTATATTGCTTCCTTTATTTATGCAGCTGATAATTTACTTTCAACTCTGCTAATTATGCAATTAATTAAAATTAAATTGTCTGTTAATTTTCCTAGGACATTCTTTACCTAAATATTCTTGGATAAAATTTACAACTTTTTTTTTTAAATGTCCAGAGTGCTGAAAATTAAATAAGTGTTTATTATGTAATTTATGAACTTCATCACAATTACATCACATTACAAGCCAAATTTTTTCACCTTATAAGTATTTATTATAATATGTTATATCCCATCGTCTTACGGTTATATTGTGTACTATTATAAATCAAAATCAAGTTTAGTTAATGATGTAGAGTAGAAATGTTTTATTTTAAATTAATGTTTATTTATAAAAGTATATTTAAAAAAGTCTGAATCCTCAAAAATCATTTTATTCTAATGTATCAATCTGTTTTCATTTTGTTTGAGTATAATTCTTCGTTTTATTATTATTATTATTTTTTTTTTATTGAAATATGATTCAGCTAAGTATTAATCAGTAAGCCTGATTTTTCAATAGTAAATGCAAAGAAATTTAAGTACAACAGTTATAGAAGGAAATATAATAATGCAACTTGCACATAAAACATTGCAGAAAAACTTGCATTATTGAAATAGAACTAATAGAACTTTGTTTTTGTTTCACTCTTTAAAACATGATTTTGGAGAGCTTCATAAATAACATTTTCTTTGTTAATATTTACTGTTTTTTATTTGGGGATAAATGTATGATTTTTCCCCTTTTTCCATTGTGCAACACCAAATTAATTATACATACTATTTTCTTGCTCTTAAATTTACATCCTCATTAATATTTTCTGTTTTGTTGATCTTATATTCAGTACAATTTATGATGTTTTAATTTTAAGACTTTTATTTCTGTTCTAATCATTAATACTGTAATTTAATAAAACTAACAAAACATATTTTTCGCTTTGTGTGTTTCAAACTGCAATTTAAAATTATCAGTATTTTCACTATCTATTTTCAATGCAATAATATGATATGCATAAATAAAATGTGATTCACATTGCAGTTATCTTTGCATTGTATATTATGTATATAAAAAAAATAGCAGCTACTTAACTGTTCAAATTGGAGTTTTAAAGCTTTGAAGATCATTTACAGTGTGAAACTGATTTTATATTTAGTACATTATATATTGGAACAATAAATTAATAATACATTGTACTTTATAATTACAAATACAAAGCTTAAGGTAGAGATAATACCGATCAGCTGGCCCAATGCTAAAAAAATCCCATTCATAAAAATTATGAAAAAAATTTAAAATGTTCTCCTTTACATCCCCTATCAGTAGGTAAAATATCAGGTATACAAAAACGATCTAGTTTTTGAGTTATTAATTTTTAAAGTTGACTAATTTAACATGGAAGTTCCATTTCTCCATGTTAAATTAGTCAACTTTAAAAATTAATAACTTGAAAACTAGCTCGTTTTTGTATACCTGATATTTTACCTACTGATAAGGGATGTAGAGGAGAACATTTTAAATTTTTTTCAGAATTTTTATGAATGGGATTTTTTAGCATTGGGCCAGCTGATCCGTGTTATCTCTACCTTAAAATACAAATTCCTTCCATCGCCAATGTTGCCTCATGCTGCCTTCTAATGTATACCCTTCTAAATTAAATCAATCTTCATCTAGGAATTAGTCTAATGCTCACACGAGCAACTGAAAAAGAGTTCCCTAAGATAGCTACGATGTAGTACAAGGACTTCCAAAATAATATGAATTAATTTTTAGTTACTGGTTATTGTAAAAAGAGCATTCACAAGTTGAACTTCCTTTATTTTTTCATGCAGCTAAATGTAGTCAAGGTCCTTTGTTGACATCTTGACAGCTTGTGGTTAAAGCTTGATCAACAAATGTGACAGCAAATTTTCAAGCGAGTTTGATCAATTATACTGTACATATTATATATACCTCTGTGCAAGGTTTCAGATTTGATTATCTAATTAATTCCTGTTTTCCAAATAGAGATTTGATTTTGTGGTGTTCCCACCGTCCTATCCAAACCTATGTAAAAAAAAATAAATAAAAAAATAAATTACTTTTTTGGCACCAAAGAAAATTTTTAAAGGAAAATAAGCTCTTACTTCATTATCAGAAAACCCTTTAGGGTCTTCTAAAATAAGAGGGGGGGGGGTAGGAGATGGTTTCAAATTAATAGCTTTAATATTTACTGAGAAAAAAATTCAAAATTTCTATTGTGGTGGCATATTTTATGAAATAATAATAATAATTTATATATAAAAAAAAACACGCCGAGGAACATTTGAAGCCTCTATATTGATCACTAAAAGTTTTAAAAGTGCCGTGAGTTTTTATAATGCCAGATTTTTAATGATCAGAAATATTTTATTTTTAACATCTATATATACATATATAGGGTCTTCTAAACCAAAATATTAAAATGGCTGACAAATACAGTACCAAAAGGAGGGATCAAGAAATGCCTACATAATATGAGGCATTTCTTGAGCACCTGCCGGTACAACAGCTAGTGGTTATAATACTTGACAATAAAATATTAAAAATATGTTACACGTACTTGAAGCAGGGACCGGATGCACGCGTTTTTTTCGTGCATCCGAGATGCGCATCCGAATGCAAATTAATTTTTCGTGCATCCATGGATGCGCATCTGGATGCAAATTTATTTTTCATGCATCTGGGATGCGCATCCGGATGCAAATTTATTTTCCATGCATCTGGAATGCGCATCCGGATGCATTAATTTTTTCCCGTGCATCTGGGATGCACGGATGCGGATGCAAGCCAATTTTTGCGCATCCGTGTGCATCTTGCATCTGCATCCGCATCCGATCTTTGGTTTTTATAATACGCTTTGTTTCTTGCAATTTTAAACGACAAGTGGCAAATAAATGTTAAGAAAATGCCTTGTGTTAAAGATTTATTTAGAGGCCATTAGCAAAAAACCTGATAAAAAAGGAGAAAAAAAAGTGTTAAATGGATGCAAATTAATTTTTCGTGCATCCGTGGATGCGCATCCGGATGCAAATTTAGTTTTCATGCATCTGGGATGCGCATCCGGATGCATTCATTTTTTCCCGTGCATCTGGGATGCGCATCCGGATGCATTCATTTTTCCCTGTGCATCTGGGATGCACGGATGCGGATGCAAGCCCATTTTTGCGCATCCGTGTGCATCTTGCATCTGCATCCGCATCCGATCCCTGACTTGAAGTATTTAAATCCTATATTTGATGTAAATGATTTTCTTGGAATTATTTTCTTCACCCTTCTTTTTTATTTTTAAACAATTGCTGCAATATGTTCTTCATTATTTATAATTTTTGCTGTACATGTTTGTGAAAATGATATGGACCATGTATTTTGAACTGTCTCCAATTTTTCTTGTTATTAAATATTCCCAATCATCATTATTATTTTTATTATTACAATGGGTGTTTTTATTTAATATATATTATTTAATGTTAATTCATAATAATTGAACTGTATTATATTATTTATAAAATAAACTTATGCATAATAGTTATATATTTATGACTTAAAAATAATTGTTATAATTATATTATATCCATGCACGTATTATATAGTATAACGTAAATTATGTTACATATAAATTGTATATGTACAGGTCAGGTCAAGAGCAATGAAATAATTTACGGGAATAATGAGTTAATATCTTAAAAAAGTAAAAAAATTAATTATATTTAAAGGTTTAATGAAAAACAAATGTTTTGGTAGACACATTTACATTAAAGTGGTGTGTACGTATATATTAATTAATTAAAATGTTTTTATCTGTCAAAAGGATTGTAAAAAACTGCAAGTGTGTGACGTATTTAATATAAAATAATATGACAATTAAATTTGAATATATATTTTATACTTTTAAAACACCATAAGAATTAGAAATATTCAGTTTTGAATTCATAAAATTATATTTTGCTAATATCTACAACTTTTTACTAAGTTTCATAGATAGGATTATTCAATTTATTTATTTTTTATGTATTAATCACATTAAATATCATGCAGTTGATATATTGTGACTACATACTAAACAAATTGGATTTAGCTGTAAAAACAATTAAATATATTATTACACTATATATATGTTATATAAAAAAATTACAAATTATTATTGGCATTTTTCAAGGAGACTCTCTTATATAAATATATTATATATATATCACAATATTACCAATGCACCAGAGACACATGCAGAGTCGAAGAGTGTCTCATCTGTTAAAGACTGTTAATAATCCCCAGGCTTTGGACATCGCTTTGGTCCATTGAGAAAAAGTAGAGATTCGAGGTGTCCGTTCTGACTGAGGTTTATATTTCCACGGTTCCCTCAGTCTCACCTCAGCGAATGCTGGGACGCGTAAGCATGCAGGCCGTGGCCACTATCCGTTCCCTACCTTATCCCTACCCAGTACCCCGCCGCGAGCTGTAAGCTCTTAGGGGTGTATCCTTGTAAAAAAAATATATATAATTATAATAAATAATGCACTAAAGTCTGCACATGTGTGGTTTGTAAATTTCGCGCTACTTATAGTAGCTTTGCGCGCTTTGCGTCCTTCATTGTAATCAGCCAACAGCCAATCAGCTGAGTTTCCTCTCAAAAGATTTGTAAACCCAAAATATTCCAAAATGCTAAAAACTTCTTACGACGTAGAAGTTATATAATTATGTATAACTTGTATAAAACGTTCAACAGAGTTGTGGGGGCCTGGGTGCGAGGCTAGCGCATTGCACTAGTAATTCATTAATACCTAATTAATGAGTTATTGTTCGGCGTTCTAGTGCATTGAATGATGTTGTTCAATGCATAATGCATCGATTTTACACTATTATAACACTTAGAAGTTTAAATTGACGTAGAAAACTGAAGTATAAAAAATGTCATCAATACAAGTATTTTCGTTAATTAAAGTCAAATTTTTACCTCGAAGGACACCAGATTGGTAAATATTACAAAACGGAACTGATAGAAGGGCAAATAAAATATACTATGCCGAAATTTCATAACGTCCGGACTCGAAATTAAGGGGTGGCAATTTTTTAAAAATGACGCTTCAGGTGTCACGCAAATTTAATTATTCAATAAAAAAGCATCAAAAACCAATACAATGACGTCCAAAACTTTACCATATCATAAAAAACGATGTTATTAGTAATTAGAATCAGTTTACTTTCTCTAATTCATATAATTTTAATTTATATAAAGAAAAACAATTTTAGTACATGCTCCGCAATTCTGGGATAATTACCTAATTTTGGCAATGAAGGACACCGAGTTGCAAATTAATTTTTTGGTAATAAATGCAAGTAATACTCAGGATGCGGTCACCCAATTATGTTAACGTTCAGATAATTAGGGAATTAATTAAAATTCTAATAGCGTCATAACAGGCCAAGCGCACTGCATAGCGCGTTTGGTATATTAACGATAAAAAGTCAAGAAGGACAAGGACTGCGTGTCTCAAAATCAATTTGATAATTATTTAGGTATAATAAAATAATTATTTATTGTGTTTGACCCCAAATTTAATTTTTTTAGCCCAAAAAGTAATTTTTTTAAATTTTTTGCCCAATTAAGGAAAAATTTTCATACGAAGGACACGGGTTCTGCGGTTGATTTTCACAATATATTATGCATCTGATATGTATGTAAATTGTGCCCAAGTTTTATTACGTTCTGACAAATAGGAAACCAGCGGCTACCGAAACCGTGTTGCATTGACGTCACTTGTGCTGCACGGATAATTTTGGTCAATATTTTTTTTCAGACAGTTAGGACAAAGTATTCTCGTAGAAAAAAATTCCACCCATGCTCCATAAACCCGATGTTAGGATTTATTATATTTTTTCAAGTAAATTTAACGTTACACATATAATTTGGGCTAAAATGTAACTGATGTTATATTCTGCGTGTCTATAGGTTTTGCTACATATGGACAAATATAGGCTAGAAGGACAACGAGTCTGCAATTTAAATTATTTTCTTTGTATAGACATTTTATCGGCCCTAATTGTTTGTCTCAGTTGCACGCGTTCAAAGTAATAGGAACCACGTACTTAATTAATTACATCACGCGGCTACAAAGGGTTGCGCAATCTAAAAGCCGTGGCATTACGTGAAGGACACGGAGATCCGCTTCAAAATTTTACGTGACATTAACTATGAGTTTATACATAATTTTTTGTCATTTTTGCCAAGGGTTGGGACAAATTCAACTAGGAAATTTGGGCTAAAACACACAAAAAAATTTTTTTTTGTAAAATGTCAGTAGAAAGACAATAAGTAGGACATTGTAATTTATTTTTTACATTTCCTTCATTATCAGGTTAAACCCCCTCCACCGTTTTAAACGTACAGACAAACCCAAGTCAATTACCGATTTAATTAGTAAATTAATCCCAATTTTACAAAAATGGTTTATTATGTATCTGATAGATGGCGCTCCAGTCGCGAAAAATTATTTTCACCGCTTTATTTAAAGTACCTATTTTTCAAAAAACTCACATTTATGCATTAAATGCAATGATTCAGCTCTTCTAATTAGTAACAAGATAACGTACTAAGTTATTAAGTTCACTTTGAAAACTTGATCTCATTTGTAAAGTGACACATTTAAGAAAAATCGTAGAAATTAACTCTCTGAAGTACAATGCATAATTAAGCCTATACATGGTAAAATACTTGGCCTTACTTCTTTAATTTTCTAAGCCTGCTATTTCATTTTTGTTATCTAATATGTGAAGAATAGTTAAAAAAGTACAAAATGAAATACACTTCAAAACTCTGGTCTAGGAATTACTAAAAGGAGATCATTGCGCGTTTCTGTCTTGAAGAACTTTCTGCAAGATACAGTCCAGGTTGAAATGATTCGTTTCAAAATTTTGAAACTAATTTATTACTAAAGCAATGACCAAGAATGTTACATCAAACGATTTCTTATTAAATTCTGTGTGTAATATTTGAGAAGCATATTTGTTGACACTTCGTCTGTAAAAAGATATTACCGAAAATGTTCATCTCGCGATCGAAAGGGTTAACAGAATTAATAGTCGCCATTTTTCCTGACACAGCTGGTTGTTGGACGCGAATGAGCCTAGCCTGTTTTTTTTTGAAAATGTAGGTGTTTATCTGCACTTCTACGGACAGGAATGTTACAATATCATAAAATATGGAACTTGTAACGTTTGAGTAAATAATCTTTATAAGAATTGTAATGTTTTTCGTCTAAAAGTGAGCTAGCGAAGTTCATATGGTATGCTACTGTAAGTACTGTACCGCTGTGTGACACAAGGTAAAGTTTACTTAATTATTATTTATTTATTTTTATTTATTTTGTTATAATTAATCAAATAAAAATACAAGGTCAAACTACTCAAACATCATCCTCCCTCCTTCATTGATTTTTCTTGTACTGTGTGCATATATTTATACCTTTGTATTAAATGTGACTGCTTTATAATTTGAACATCCTATTAGCTCTAATAACCCAATAACTATGCATACGTACTGTATGCATAGCATACCGGTATATATGCATATATATATATATATATATATAATATATATATATATACATACATACATACATAAAATATAATGAATATATTTTATATGGATACTGTATATGCATACTACCTTCAATGCATCAAAATTAAGTGGGATTGTTTTAGAAAACTAAGATTGCAGAGATATTTATAAAATTAGTGTATTTCTCTAGCTATATTTCTCATACATTAAAAAATATATATTTTATACAATTTACTCCATGGTTTTTGTTACTGCGTGTATATTGTTTGTTTACTTTCTGTTTATTATTTGTTTCTTATGTTCAACAATTTGACACTGTGTAAAAGTTTACATTTAAATAAGGAAGCTACGTTACTGATGTCACCCGGCCTGATTGTGCCGCAGGTAGAGAAGATGAAGTGCCAGCTTCCCCCCTCCACTAAGTTTGGCAAGCCAGGTCGCGATGAGCGCACCAGCCTTGACTCGGACGACTCTAGGATCTGCGGCTCTGAGACGAGCACCGACACCAGAGAGGCGGGGACAGACAGTTTCAAAGGCAGTGCCAAGACCCTCGCTGTAGTGGATCCCAAGGTGAGAGGACCACTTTAGGAGGGAAAGAGGGGGGTATTTTGAAGTAAAATAAGAAACTTCATTGATATGATGCACCCATAAATTAAAAACATTAAAAGAACAATTACATCAAAACATTGTTGTTTTACAATCAGTGCTAATATAATATATATCTTTAGTGTCGCAGGCTACAACCAGCTGGAGGCGCTGCAGCAGGCGTCGCCACAGCAGCTGGCTGAGCTGACTGGCCAATGGTGTGTTTGTGCCTCAGTACCATGACCCGGACGCAGAGTACCATTCTCTGGATCACCCTGGGGCCAACGGACACTCCACACACCCCTCCCCCTACCACCACCTTGAGAGCTCACCAGAGTTCTACTCCAGCGAACCAGGAGCCCTGCTGGAGCACACTTATCAACCACATTATCCCAAGAGCTACAGCAGCAGAGGTGAGTTTCAGTCACTGTAGTTGCACATTTTGAAATTGAAATTAAAAAAGTGTTAGGTAATATCCTTAGTAATATTTTATTATTACTTGCTCCATCCTAATTTGCAAGTTCCGAAATATCTTGTTGAAACTTAATATTTACTACTGTATAGCCTGTGTATTAACCTAAAATAGTGTTGATAAAATTATTAGCCCTTTATGTTTGTTGCAAATGATATTCTAATTAAGTTTCAGTGTTTTTAATTTCTATACATTGTTTCAGGTCGCTATAGTCCCCCACATGATGCCTATAGTGACCCTTATGGTAGGCCCACACTGCGACACTTCCCGCTTCCAGACAGTGCCTAGCAGCGTGCACTCTGGGGGTGGTGGGGGCGATCACTGGGCATATATATTTTTTATATATAAAAAAATTTAAAATGTTCTCCTCTACATCCCCTATCAGTATAGGTGAAATATCAGGTATACAAAAACGAGTTAGTTTTCGAGTAATTAATTTTTTAAGTTCTCTAATTTAACATGGAGAAATGGAACTTCCATGTTGAATTAGCCAACTTTAAAAAAAATTAACTCGAAAACTAGCTCGTTTTTATATACCTGATATTTTACCTACTGATAGGGGATGTAGAGGAGAACATTTTAAATTTTTTTCATAATTTTTATGAATGTGATTTTTTTAGCATTGGGCCAGCTGATCCGTGTTATCTCTATCTTAATTTCCTGTGACAAACATTCTCTGAGCTTACTCAGCCCCACAGTGAATGGTGCTAGCGGACGCTTCTTGGGGACACATTATATAGAGGATATATAGAACTGATTTCTGTTTATGTTTACGTGAGGCGGGAGAGGGGTTTCCCTATAATAATACATTGCGAAGGAGGCGAGGAGGGAGGGAAAAGAGAAAGTTTTGGCAGGCCAAATTATACAGTGAGCATAGGCAAAATGACGAAAAAAAATTATAAAAAATACTTTTAACGTTTTTTTGGCGGTGAGATTTTTTTTTATGAGTTCTATCGTGTACTGTTAAAGTATTATTGAAGTACTTAAACTTGATTTATTTTATTAAGTTAAGTAAAAAATTATTGCACACTTTGTTTATATATGCTAGTCCGTGCATTCTGGCCCTCCTCGTGTGACGTCAGCGCAATCCCCTCTATAGAGGGTGCAAATGTACCTGACCACCAAGATTTATTATTTTTTTGCCAAGCTGTCTGAAAGAGATAGAAAATAATAAATCGTTCAGATTAAAATTAAAAATTGTACTAATATCCAAGAAGTTTTATTCAGTTAAAGAGTTTGCATAGAAAGTAATATATAATGTCCGAAAAAGTCCTATCTGCGTGAAAATGTTGTTTAATTTTTAAAGATCAAAAACATAATATAAAATTTTGTTAATTTTCATTTTATTGCTACATATTAAATTTGAATTTCTAATCTGCATTCCATTTTTAATGTTGAATATCTTTTATATACGCGGTAACTAGGTAACTATGTAAAATTGTTCTTTTTTTTTTTTTTTTTTTTTTTTTTTTTTTTTTTTTTTTTTTTTTTTTGTACTAACTTTTAATAAATACACTGACATGAACTTGATGTATGCTTTTTAATGCAATCAACAAAAGTTTAAAAATATTAAATAATATAAATATTTTTTATAAATAAATTAATTAATTATAAATTAATTAATAATTAATTAATAAATAAATTATTTATTAAATAAATAATAATTAATTATTTAAATGCCTATAATGATTATATGTGTTTAAATATGTTCAAACAGAGTGGATAATAAAAAGTTAAAAAATCCATCAATAGCTATATATTATAAATGTTAAGCGTAATCTGTTACAGCTTTGTACTATACTGATGAATGTGTATTTTTTATATAGAAAATCATCCTTTGGAGAGCTGAAGGAGCATCAGCACGGACCAATGGAGGACGATGCAGAGGATCATGTTGGTGCCGCTTCCGCTCATGCTGACCTTAAAGAAGGGGAAGTCAAGGAGGAGGAAGAAGGGAAGAGGGAGGATCGGGAGGCCAGGGAGGAGGTGGGGGAGGCCAGGGAGGAGATGGGGGAAGCCGGGGAGGAGGTGGGGGAAGACGGGGAGGAGATGGGGGAAGCCGGGGAGGAGGTGGGGGAAGAGGTGATGGAGGATTGGGAGGCCAGGGAGCTAAAGAGAATGCAGATAAGAAACATCAAGGCTAAAGATCTACCAGATTATTTGACTAGGGAACAGTATAAAGACACCATGATGTACTTAGGGTGGTGGCAATCAGATTCTCCAGAACTTCAGGAGAAATTAAACCTTGAAATGGAGAAAATTTTGGACGAAATGTATGGTCCAAAAGAGGAAAATTTTGATTAACTTAAGAACTTTGCTTAATTTTTGACTTAATAATAACTTAATAACTTTGCTCTTTGGTGTAGTGGTTAGTACACTTGGCTCTCGTCCGAGAGGTCCCCGGTTCAAATCCCGAATACGGCAGACTTTTCGCGACTTGGAATGGGTGTGACTGGCTTCTAGATGAAAGAGTTGGTAGGAGGAAGGCAGCTTACGGTTGTCTAAACTCCGCTGGGGTGATTAAGACCGCGGAATGTTGTGCAAACAACATACGTGCCCCGCTAAGAAACGGTACTTAACTGTCTGGCGTGCAGACTGGGTATTAGGAGCCCCAGAGAGCACTGTGAACAATGTTGAAAAGCAAGTTCCGCCATTGGTAACCAACCAACTTAATAATGAGTGCGATAACAGAAAATTTCTTAACGCACATCATTATTGTTTGATTTAAACTTCTATTGCATACAAAATAACTGTAAACTGCAATGCACACCACAATAATTTATGTGAAATAAATAATTATATATTGCAAACTGTATTCTGTTTGAAACCACACTTTATAATGTATAAATATACACATCACCAAAATTCACATTCACAGTTCACAACATTGATTTTTTCATAGCAATTTGTTTTCTCTTTTTTTAAAAAGTGAAAGTATTATAAACATTTTTCTGCTGTGTATATGCATATAATATAAAGTACAGGTAATTTTATTCCCTTAAAACATATATAACCAAAAAGTAATATATATATATATATATATATATATATATATATATATATATATATATATATATATATAATATCAGCTCTGTAATATAAAAATAAAATTAGTTTTGATAGAATTTTTTACTTCTATAAAACTTCTATTTGTAATATTGAAAAATAGCCAATAATTAATATAAGAGTATTCACAATTTTTTTTTCATTCATTTATAATTTTTACACATTTCAAAAGTCAAAATGTCTGCAATTAACAGAAAGAAGACAAACTTTTTTAATTTATTAATTTACTTAATAAAATTTCTTTACACTATGGAAACATAAGTTATAAAGTTAAAAGCCATAATGTGAGTTATAATTTAATATTATGATAAAAAGCATACACGTACCTATATACTTGAAAAAATATAAAACATATAATTGCTTAATTAATATGAATTATTGTTGTATGTATTATATATATATATACACACATATATAATAAATTAGTTTGACTGTAATATATTGAATTTTCAAATTTACAAATTAATACATCGTCCCTCGTTGGGAATAATTAATGAGCTATCTGTTATACACAGGTGAGTGCAATTATATGGTTAAAGCTATAAGTAAAAAATGTATAGCTCATTATCCCACATGCATTTTAAAGAGTTAAATACTTTGACGAGAGACGATAACTTTTTTTCTATAATTAGTTAATCAGGCATGTGTGACTCAAACTCACCGATTTATTTTAAAATGGGAGAAAAATTCATTTTTTTTGTAAATTATGGTTTGAATTATGGACATAGTCATCACATTTGTTGTGAGTCACATAATAATATAATAATAATAGTTAAGGGTAAGGTAACGCCACCAATGTTAAAAAAAGTCCCTCACACAAAAATTCTGAAAAAAATTTAAAATGTTCTCCTCTACATCCCCTATCAGTAGCTAAAATATCAGGTACACAAATTCGATCTAGTTTTTGAGTTATGAATTTTTAAAGTTGACTAATTTAACATGGGATTTCCATTTCTCCATGTTAAAGTAGTCAACTTTTAAAATTCATAACTCAAAAACTAGATCGTATTTGTATACCTGATATTTTAACTACTGATAGGGGATACTGATAGGGGATGTAGAGGAGAACATTTTAAATTTTTTTCAGAATTTTTGTGTGAGGGATTTTTTTTAACATTGGTGGCGTTACCTTACCCTTAAAATATATTATGTAGTCGAACAAAAACTGCTATAAATTTGAAATAAATAATATACACACTAACAAAGTAAGTTTCATGAAAATTCCACGTATCAACCAATTATTTTGAAATTTTTTCTACATTTTTTTGGTGCCAAGAACTGTATCTAAAAAAAAAAAAAAAAAAAAAAAAAAAATACGAATTATTGAGGTTGCAAAGGTTTACATGTTATCAAATGGGACTACTACAATCAATGTTTCGTGTTATCTTACTCTTAATTATGAATTATGAGTAACAAAATGATTCATTAACGCTAATAATTATTTAAGTAATTTATTAATCACTACCTAATTAATTATTCATGGAAAACGGCACATAAAATTATCATAATTCATAAATATACAGCTAGAAGATATTAAATTATTTCCCATAAAATAAGTCGAAAACATTATGTCACGAATAATAACTTGAAAAAATTTAAATTAATTACTTCAATGATTTCATTGTTATAGTATAACTTGCATAAATTTGTTTCAATATTTTAATATTGATACAGTAACGCACATGTTTATAGAGGAAGTTCATGCAGCTAAAAATGAAGAGTAACAAAATACTTGATTAGCGTGCAACTAATTAATTATTTTAATGGGAAATTAAGGCAAATTAATTTTATTATTAGATCAAGAAAAACAGCCTCAACGTTCTCAAAATTGAAATGCATAACATATTAATTATATATATTAATATAATAATAATTATATATATAATAATATGTATATAATAATTATAAATATTAGTGTTTTCTAGAAAACAAGTTGAAAAGATCAGTCACTCCTACAAACTTGAATAAATTTACTAAATAACAATCAAAAAGAGGAAATGTGACCTGGAGATGCTTTCCGCAATGCCTATGACGTCACTACATTCTTTGGTTAAACTATATAACACTTGTAAACAGTAATACACGTAATTATTGCATTGTTGCTTGTATTATTTTTTATTTTATCTCAATTTTAAGTATGATATATGCAGTACTAAAAAAAAAATCGCATAAAATTCACACTGTGTGTGTTTAAAGTGTGCGCTAGAAAAAAAAGTTGAGTTAGTATTTTCTAAAAATAGTTCAAGTAGTGCTCCATATCAAACCAAAATTAAAAAAATTCTATCTCAAATAGGTTTGCCAGAAAAAAATTGCAAAGTCAGAGTGAATGCGTCGCTTAACATGGGGCCTTACCTGACAAAAACCCTCGAATATCTCGAAAAAATACACCGTTAGGTGGTATGAAAAAAATATAGTGATGTTCTATGACCCAAGCTTTAACCAAAAACCGATTAAAAAAAATTTCTCTCGAATCCATTTTTCCGTAAAAAAATAATAAAAAATCTTATGGGAATTAACATGGTAGATTTTCTTGATTTTTTTACGGAAAAATGGATTCGAGAGAAATTTTTTTTAATCGGTTTTTGGTTAAAGCTTGGGTCATAGAACATCACTATATTTTTTTCATACCACCTAACGGTGTATTTTTTCGAGATATTCGAGGGTTTTTGTCAGGTAAGGCCCCATGTTAAGCGACGCGTTTACTCTGACTTTGGAATTTTTTTCTGGCAAACCTATTTGAGATGGAATTTTTTGAATTTTGGTTTGATATGGAGGACTACTTGAACTATTTTTATAAAATACTAACTCAACTTTTTTTTCTAGCGCGCACTTTACTTTAACAATATTTTCTTTCGATTCAGCTACTAAAAATATGACATGCAGGAACATAATTATATTAATTAATGATGTTTAATTTATTTAAACACGTAAGATATTTTAACATATATGTATGTATATTAAAATATAAATATATTAATATATCTTACGTGTTTCAATTTGGAGAGGTTTGATAAATTTGTATGCATATATTATGCTTTACTGTACAGTGTATTGTATTTTAAATTATGAACATAATTAATAATAATAATTGTAACTACAATATATATACAAAGGCACTTCGCACAAAGATTAGTCCAGTAAAAATTTCTGGAACAATCCCGAAATTAACAAACAGTTTGTTCTTCAGTAATATTACTAATATTCATAACACTGGGGAAGGACAATCACTTGACATTGAATGAAGTTCGTCAGCACTTTCTTTTAAAACCAAGTCCTCTCAGACCAACCACAGGGGGTCTTACTTTGAGCTCGTGTGTGCGTCCTACGAGTGTGACTCTGCCGTCCTTCAGTCGTCCTCCTTCTTCGGCTTGAGGTCCACCATTGCATGGAACTCCTCAGGACTGTAGCTGCAAACGAACGAGCTTGTTAGTTGATGTAATCAAATATCATATCTGAGACTTCATATAAATTTTAAGCATAAACTTTTTTTTTAGTATTATTTGTGTTAATAATTAGCAACATTTTATAAATAGGAGGAATAATTAACCCAATTTATAGAAGGGCTTGGCAATGATTAAAACCCTGTTTGAACAGATATTATTGTTAAACTTTATTTTTAATTTTCATCGTCAAGACACCATAAATACTAGAATAACAATATATATGGCAGTGTTAAATAGTATTGATAAAATGATATAACAGAAAACAGTGTCATCTGATGGAATGACTGTAAAAACAGATAGGAGATGGCTACTCACCCTGGAAGATTCTGCAGGTCGCAGACAAACCAATACACGTATTTCTTGCCGGCAGTCTTGTGGATGATGTTCTTGTCGTAGTAGTAGCGCAGGCCGCGGCTCAGCTCCTCGTAGTTCATCTTGGGCTTATTTTTGTGGATGCCCCATCGTCAAGCCACCTCATCTGAACTCCCAGCCGTCGCCTGTCCACGAGATGAACGCCTGGCATGCTTTGTCCGTCAGCAACTCCAGCAGGAACTGACACAACTGGATGGGCCCGGAGCCGGTGAAGCAGGGGCCTCCGCCACCTGTGTCGGTAAAACATAAGGTTCAGGCTTTGTGTGCCAACTTTTAATTTTAATTAAGTTACATCAGTAATGTATCTATCCTAAAATGTGAGAATTTCAAAAATTCATTTAGATACAGTAGTTTCTAGTAATTAATACCGTGTTTTAATTATATCTTGTGTTCTGTTTTTAACTTAATTTCTTACTGAGGTAAAGTTCGAAACAAAGTTATTATAATAATTGATAAATAATTATTGTTAAAATTTTATAATCTGTTCCTAACTTTTATATTTGGCCTAATGTGTTTTAATGAATTTCTTTAGTCTAGCCAATCTTCATTATTTGGTTGGTTCACTCACCTGAATATCCTGCCAGCATTGCACTCTGCAGAGCTGGGGTTGGCTTGTTCTCTGCTCCCCCTGGTGGAGCGTGGTGCTGGAGGTAGGCGGGGTGGGGGTGAGAGTGGGGAGGATCCAGGTCATTGCCAGGGCTCGCTGATGCCCAGTGATCGCCCCCACCACCCCCAGAGTGCACGCTGCTAGGCACTGTCTGGAAGCGGGAAGTGTCGCAGTGTGGGCCTACCATAGGGGTCACTATAGGCATCATGTGGGGGACTATAGCGACCTGAAACAATGTATAGAAATTAAAAACACTGAAACTTAATTAGAATATCATTTGCAACAAACATAAAGGGCTAATAATTTTATCAACACTATTTTAGGTTAATACACAGGCTATACAGTAGTAAATATTAAGTTTCAACAAGATATTTCGGAACTTGCAAATTAGGATGGAGCAAGTAATAATAAAATATTACTAAGGATATTACCTAACACTTTTTTAATTTCAATTTCAAAATGTGCAACTACAGTGACTGAAACTCACCTCTGCTGCTGTAGCTCTTGGGATAATGTGGTTGATAAGTGTGCTCCAGCAGGGCTCCTGGTTCGCTGGAGTAGAACTCTGGTGAGCTCTCAAGGTGGTGGTAGGGGGAGGGGTGTGTGGAGTGTCCGTTGGCCCCAGGGTGATCCAGAGAATGGTACTCTGCGTCCGGGTCATGGTACTGAGGCACAAACACACCATTGGCCAGTCAGCTCAGCCAGCTGCTGTGGCGACGCCTGCTGCAGCGCCTCCAGCTGGTTGTAGCCTGCGACACTAAAGATATATATTATATTAGCACTGATTGTAAAACAACAATGTTTTGATGTAATTGTTCTTTTAATGTTTTTAATTTATGGGTGCATCATATCAATGAAGTTTCTTATTTTACTTCAAAATACCCCCCTCTTTCCCTCCTAAAGTGGTCCTCTCACCTTGGGATCCACTACAGCGAGGGTCTTGGCACTGCCTTTGAAACTGTCTGTCCCCGCCTCTCTGGTGTCGGTGCTCGTCTCAGAGCCGCAGATCCTAGAGTCGTCCGAGTCAAGGCTGGTGCGCTCATCGCGACCTGGCTTGCCAAACTTAGTGGAGGGGGGAAGCTGGCACTTCATCTTCTCTACCTGCGGCACAATCAGGCCGGGTGACATCAGTAACGTAGCTTCCTTATTTAAATGTAAACTTTTACACAGTGTCAAATTGTTGAACATAAGAAACAAATAATAAACAGAAAGTAAACAAACAATATACACGCAGTAACAAAAACCATGAAGTAAATTGTATAAAATATATATTTTTTAATGTATGAGAAATATAGCTAGAGAAATACACTAATTTTATAAATATCTCTGCAATCTTAGTTTTCTAAAACAATCCCACTTAATTTTGATGCATTGAAGGTAGTATGCATATACAGTATCCATATAAAATATATTCATTATATTTTATGTATGTATGTATATATATATATATTATATATATATATATATATATATGCATATATACCGGTATGCTATGCATACAGTACGTATGCATAGTTATTGGGTTATTAGAGCTAATAGGATGTTCAAATTATAAAGCAGTCACATTTAATACAAAGGTATAAATATATGCACACAGTACAAGAAAAATCAATGAAGGAGGGAGGATGATGTTTGAGTAGTTTGACCTTGTATTTTTATTTGATTAATTATAACAAAATAAATAAAAATAAATAAATAATAATTAAGTAAACTTTACCTTGTGTCACACAGCGGTACAGTACTTACAGTAGCATACCATATGAACTTCGCTAGCTCACTTTTAGACGAAAAACATTACAATTCTTATAAAGATTATTTACTCAAACGTTACAAGTTCCATATTTTATGATATTGTAACATTCCTGTCCGTAGAAGTGCAGATAAACAC
Organism: Siphlonurus alternatus; assembly: GCA_949825025.1. Taxonomy (NCBI): domain Eukaryota; kingdom Metazoa; phylum Arthropoda; class Insecta; order Ephemeroptera; family Siphlonuridae; genus Siphlonurus; species Siphlonurus alternatus. The sequence continues at coordinate 43,843,141 of OX463780.1, read as the reverse complement.
CTACATTTTCAAAAAAAAACAGGCTAGGCTCATTCGCGTCCAACAACCAGCTGTGTCAGGAAAAATGGCGACTATTAATTCTGTTAACCCTTTCGATCGCGAGATGAACATTTTCGGTAATATCTTTTTACAGACGAAGTGTCAACAAATATGCTTCTCAAATATTACACACAGAATTTAATAAGAAATCGTTTGATGTAACATTCTTGGTCATTGCTTTAGTAATAAATTAGTTTCAAAATTTTGAAACGAATCATTTCAACCTGGACTGTATCTTGCAGAAAGTTCTTCAAGACAGAAACGCGCAATGATCTCCTTTTAGTAATTCCTAGACCAGAGTTTTGAAGTGTATTTCATTTTGTACTTTTTTAACTATTCTTCACATATTAGATAACAAAAATGAAATAGCAGGCTTAGAAAATTAAAGAAGTAAGGCCAAGTATTTTACCATGTATAGGCTTAATTATGCATTGTACTTCAGAGAGTTAATTTCTACGATTTTTCTTAAATGTGTCACTTTACAAATGAGATCAAGTTTTCAAAGTGAACTTAATAACTTAGTACGTTATCTTGTTACTAATTAGAAGAGCTGAATCATTGCATTTAATGCATAAATGTGAGTTTTTTGAAAAATAGGTACTTTAAATAAAGCGGTGAAAATAATTTTTCGCGACTGGAGCGCCATCTATCAGATACATAATAAACCATTTTTGTAAAATTGGGATTAATTTACTAATTAAATCGGTAATTGACTTGGGTTTGTCTGTACGTTTAAAACGGTGGAGGGGGTTTAACCTGATAATGAAGGAAATGTAAAAAATAAATTACAATGTCCTACTTATTGTCTTTCTACTGACATTTTACAAAAAAAAATTTTTTTGTGTGTTTTAGCCCAAATTTCCTAGTTGAATTTGTCCCAACCCTTGGCAAAAATGACAAAAAATTATGTATAAACTCATAGTTAATGTCACGTAAAATTTTGAAGCGGATCTCCGTGTCCTTCACGTAATGCCACGGCTTTTAGATTGCGCAACCCTTTGTAGCCGCGTGATGTAATTAATTAAGTACGTGGTTCCTATTACTTTGAACGCGTGCAACTGAGACAAACAATTAGGGCCGATAAAATGTCTATACAAAGAAAATAATTTAAATTGCAGACTCGTTGTCCTTCTAGCCTATATTTGTCCATATGTAGCAAAACCTATAGACACGCAGAATATAACATCAGTTACATTTTAGCCCAAATTATATGTGTAACGTTAAATTTACTTGAAAAAATATAATAAATCCTAACATCGGGTTTATGGAGCATGGGTGGAATTTTTTTCTACGAGAATACTTTGTCCTAACTGTCTGAAAAAAAATATTGACCAAAATTATCCGTGCAGCACAAGTGACGTCAATGCAACACGGTTTCGGTAGCCGCTGGTTTCCTATTTGTCAGAACGTAATAAAACTTGGGCACAATTTACATACATATCAGATGCATAATATATTGTGAAAATCAACCGCAGAACCCGTGTCCTTCGTATGAAAATTTTTCCTTAATTGGGCAAAAAATTTAAAAAAATTACTTTTTGGGCTAAAAAAATTAAATTTGGGGTCAAACACAATAAATAATTATTTTATTATACCTAAATAATTATCAAATTGATTTTGAGACACGCAGTCCTTGTCCTTCTTGACTTTTTATCGTTAATATACCAAACGCGCTATGCAGTGCGCTTGGCCTGTTATGACGCTATTAGAATTTTAATTAATTCCCTAATTATCTGAACGTTAACATAATTGGGTGACCGCATCCTGAGTATTACTTGCATTTATTACCAAAAAATTAATTTGCAACTCGGTGTCCTTCATTGCCAAAATTAGGTAATTATCCCAGAATTGCGGAGCATGTACTAAAATTGTTTTTCTTTATATAAATTAAAATTATATGAATTAGAGAAAGTAAACTGATTCTAATTACTAATAACATCGTTTTTTATGATATGGTAAAGTTTTGGACGTCATTGTATTGGTTTTTGATGCTTTTTTATTGAATAATTAAATTTGCGTGACACCTGAAGCGTCATTTTTAAAAAATTGCCACCCCTTAATTTCGAGTCCGGACGTTATGAAATTTCGGCATAGTATATTTTATTTGCCCTTCTATCAGTTCCGTTTTGTAATATTTACCAATCTGGTGTCCTTCGAGGTAAAAATTTGACTTTAATTAACGAAAATACTTGTATTGATGACATTTTTTATACTTCAGTTTTCTACGTCAATTTAAACTTCTAAGTGTTATAATAGTGTAAAATCGATGCATTATGCATTGAACAACATCATTCAATGCACTAGAACGCCGAACAATAACTCATTAATTAGGTATTAATGAATTACTAGTGCAATGCGCTAGCCTCGCACCCAGGCCCCCACAACTCTGTTGAACGTTTTATACAAGTTATACATAATTATATAACTTCAGGGTCGTAAACTTCTTGCCTGCCCATCATGGTGTGACTCATTAATATTTTATTATGTGCCCGTACTGTATTTTAAGAATATGAAGAGATATATGATAACGTTTTCCTACATTGGCACAAACTTCAGGTAAACCTGGGCTATGAGTAAAACGATGGACCCGGGTAAGCAGGCCAGCAATTTTTTGTTTCACCACTTCATGTTATATCGTAGCATACTGTAAAACTTTATATAAAAAATATATTGATCTATGCAAATGTTTCTAACATGTAACATGTAATATAGTACATTATTTGGCTTCAAAATAATGCTTCTATGCGTAAACGTCAGTTGACTGTAGTAGGCATAATATATTTTAGAGCCATATATGACTAAAAGGAACCACTATACTATTTAAAATCATTATATGCATAATATATACTGTGCATGTTAAAAAATTTGACTATGTATGAATACATTTTTTTAGATTTTTTGGAGCACTACAGTGTTTCCGTATTCCCCACTTTTAAAGAGTTGCCAGTCGTCTTGCACCCCCCCCCCCCTCCTTTCCTCCCTCCGGTAATGCTAGCTATAGGGTTAATAATTCATATTATGAACCACATGCCCACACGGGAAAGAGATCACTAGCTCTTACATGACGTACAGTATAATAAAGTCAAGATTTTGAGCAGCATATAATAGAACTTGAATGAAATTAAAAGTAAATAAAATTATTTTCCTCCTAACAAACCTTACAAAGCAATGTAAGATGAACTTGGCGCCGAGGCATTTATAAATTGAAACTTCTCATTGACTCATCAGAATGATATCTTGGAAATAATAATTATAAATTTACCCGTATAAATCATACAATATTAGCTAAATATGCTAAGGAATAATTTCGTTTTGGGCAAAACAGGGCATGATATGTTTCACATTGTTGGCCACAAAATTTACAGACACAATTGTCATCGCTTTCATGGTATATTAGCTTTGTACAAACACAGTGATGGAAACCGTGCATAGCAAACCTGGTTATGATATGTCTGTCTTTATATTGACAATTTTGCCAGTTAGAATTTACAAAAGCTGGGGTAAATATAAAAATTGGGATTTATCTCTGAGGATTTCAGAACTCTGTTTTTCATAAAGTCTTACATTGATCTGTAAAGGAGTTTCAGTTTCGCACACTGTACTGGGTTCAAAGATAGGAAGCATGGTAGAACATATCAGTGCATGCAGAGTTCACATGCTAGATTTTAATGTCTGGGAGAATTGTGTCGTCAAAGTTGTCATTATCATCCTTGACTGTTGTTTTCTTCTAGCCAGCTAGAGCTTAAATGTAAACGCATACATTGTACAGACAAGGCCAGAAATGGTGTTCCGATTTTGTGCTAAACTTTCAGCAGGATGACTTTCAACTAGAAAGCTGAAATTTAGCATACATGAAGTCAAGGGTTGTAAGTTTTAGACACGTGTGTTGAATTATTTTTAAAAACATTCTTTAATGCTTTTTTAGGGGTGAATTCACGAGTTGCATTTCTTCCTTAAGAGATTTCCATTTTAAATTAAATTGATAGAAAAATTTTGTCCAATCCGCACTAAAATTTATTTTTAAAGATTTCAGAGCACGCTGAATCTCATGGTGTTATTTAAAACATGCTGAAAACAACTCCTAATGAGATAGTAACCTTTACTACATTATAAAGTAAAGCTATCATAATTTTGACATTACCATTGAAACAGGCTTATTTTTTTACCCCAGAAACCAGCTTTGAACTTTCTAAATCAAAGCAGGTTAAGGATTTAAATTTTAAGGGTGAAAATACCAACCCCTAAAATTTAAATTCTTAACCTGCTCCGATTTAGAAAATTCAAAGGTGGAAGAAATGCAAATCTTGAATCCACCCCTAAAACAGTACATATTAAAGAATGATTTTAAAAATAATTCAACACACTTGCCTAAAACTTACAACTCTTGACTTCATGTGTATGCTAAATTTCAGCTTTCTAGCTGGAAGTCACCCGCTGAAATTTTAGCACGAAATCGGAACACCATTTCTGGCCCTGTGTGTATATTTCAATTTATAACGAAGTGATTTACAATATACTGTACATAGTATATGTACATACAGTACCTGCCAGTAGTGAAAGCAATTTAAATTTCGTACCAGTGCGCAGGAGCGGATCCAGAGAAACTTTTTATTTATCATGGGCATTTATTATTATTATTTATTTTTTTTTAACTTCGGTCTTTGGAGACATGCAGCCCTTCCGGAAATTTTGTTCTGAATCCGTACCTGCTAGTGCGTTGCATTGTTGCACATTGGTTTACTTGCCCTACTGGAATGTACAGTATAACAGTATTAATTTTTTAATACATTATTCTATCCTTTTAGGGGTGTTCAAAGGGACTTGCCAAATCATGCTGCGGCAAGTGTTCCAGATCCTGACTCAATCCAAGGCATTTTGGAGTTAGGATTGAGAAGATTCAAGCCATTGAATGATCCAATCATATTTTTGTCTAGTAGGTGAGTCTTTTAATTAAAAACAGTAGTTATCACCTATGAATTCTCACTAAACCAATGTTCTCAAACTTAAATTTAATAATTCCATTTCAGAACTGACCAAGGTGTTCATGCATTGAAATCCTCTGCCCATGTAGACCTTGAAAAACCTGGACAAACAAATGCCTATGAACCAAGTTGGCTTATGCATGGACTGAATAGAACATTTGAAAAAACAAAAGCAGATATCAGGTATATTTCAAAAGCTTAATTATGTTGCATTCAGATATAAATTAAATTAGTTGAGTTTTTATTGCATCATGTGAGACAAAAACTAAAATTGTGGAGTTACTTACTTGAATCATCAATAAATATTTAGTGATAGGTGGGTGCCAAAAATTATGGTTTGTATAATAATATAATATAAATTTCAGAGTACAGAGAATACAAATTGTCCCAGACAATTTCCATGCTCGGTTCAGTGCCAAGTCACGAACTTACTTGTACCGCTTGGCTGTGAAAAAGAAAGACTCTGATCTTCCCTCAACGGGAGGCCTTGGCTATGGAAGCCCAATCCCCATGTCAGAGTGGCACAGATGTTACTTTATCCAGTGAGTGTGCTCAAATATTTGGCTACTGTATTTGAATTTTTGCAATCTTGTTGCCTAGCAAGTTTTTAATGGTCATTTATTACCGGTATGATTGTTTTGTAATATGAACTTGTTATGATTGATTTGATTAAACCCATACTTTTTTGTCACAGTACCTTATGTGGCTCACAGACATAATGGAGTACCGACCTCAAAATTTTTTATTGCAGAAATGGATAGAGGGTGCAAAAACTCTGAATTTTTTCAGATTTTTCTGAGACCGGGAAGTATTTTTAAAAAATTATTGAAAGTCCATTTTGATGACGTCATGAGGCGCCTCTCCTTAAGAAAAGGATAGGACATTAACGCCCGTGACGTCATAAAATGGACTTTCAATAATTTTTAAAAAATACTTCCCGGTCTCGGAAAAATCTGAAAAAATTCAGAGTAGCATATTTTTGCACCCCCTATCCATTTCTGCTATAAAAAATTTTGAGGTCGGTACTCCATTATTAAATAAAGTGTTGGTGTTGGGATTTTATTTCACCAAAATTTGATTTTAAGAATCCCTTAAAAAAGTAGCTTAAATAATAAAAAAATTTTTTAGCAGTAATTTAAAAGTTACTTCATCTTCAATTAAATCAAATTTTTTTTAACATCTGTTCAAATGTTTGCAGCAACTCTGAATTTGACGTGACTCATGTCCAAGAAGCAGCAGATTTGTTTGTTGGCACGCATGATTTCCGTACGTTCATGGGACGACCTGCTACACAACCAGCTGATAAGAAAACTGTGAGGACCCTACTGGAGCTCAAGTTTAGCAAGACCGATACGTTGCTGTCATCTAGCCACGACCCTCTCATTCAACACTACCACTTCTTTGAGGTGCTCTGCAAGGGACAGTCCTTCTTGTACCGGCAGGTGAGAAAATTCACACTTTATTTGAAATATACTGATCAACAGAAATTCTTTTTACACTTTTTACTGTATTAAGGTGGATTCAGATGGCGACAACGGCGATGTGACGCGATTTTAACGTAAAAGCTGTGAAATTCTATGCGGAGGCGAATTCGCCGGTAATCGCGTTAATTACGATGCTCTTTTTCTTTTAATCGCCCAATATGGCCGCCAATTGATGTTACAGCAAGTGCGCATTATTCGCGTCGCGTCGCATGGTAAAAATCGCCATCTGAATCCACCTTTACAGTACAAAGCAATGTTAATAGACGATAATGGTTGCATTTTCCAAAATATTGCAAAATACTGTACAGTACAGTACTCAATATTATAGTTTCCTTCTTTAGTTTCCAAAAACATTACATACATACAGTATTCAATATTAATCAGTAAAGTGAAGAAACCCAGGAAATTATATAGGTTCACCTTATATTGAGTTTTTTCTATACCACACAGTGCTAATTATTTTTTTACGAGACCATGATCTCCTTTACTCAAAATAGAGTTTTACCTAACAAGTTGCCTAAAGACGAGTTTTTACTGTATGTACGGTATATCATATATATTCTTCTCTGTGCTAAGAATTACTAACTGTTCTTGCAGGTCCGTCGTATTGTTGGAGTGCTGGTTGCAGTGGCACAGGGCCGACTGCAGGTGGCGGATGTGAAGCGCATGATCACTGAGCCAAGCCCAGACAGCTGGTCTTCAGCAGCAGTGGTGGCCCCTTCCCACGGGCTCTACCTCCTTGACGTGGGCTACGACCCAGCAGATCTCGAGCCTCCACCTGACCAGACACTGCAGAATGCAGGTAAAGAATGTGATGTGCAGTACTCTTGGTAGAATGGTGTTAGTATAAGGATAATGTGCATAGTATAACAGGACGGAACCGGCATGTCGGTATTACAAATATAAGTACATACATGCAATTAACAAAAATGTTGTTGTAGGCGATGCTGGAGGAGCGGAGGCGACAGTTGCGGCCGTCTCAAACAAAAGTGACTCTGAGTAGCGGCCAAGTGTATGTTGAGTCACGAGGACCAGAGGGGCAGACCTGTGTGGAGCGAGTCGTGGGCGAGGACTCTCCTGGTTTTGTGGTGGACGACAAGCCCGATTTACAGGTAATGTTTCTGCAAAATGAAAATACTCTCTCAAGCAACGAAACATTTTTGCACTTTATAGTAAACAAATAAAAATATTTCATTTAAGTAATACATAAAGCATGCTTATTCAATTTTAATTTTTAATGTAATGCAATACAGTAATTCATTATTATTATTATTTTTATTGTTAATGGAACACCTTAATATTTTATGCTGTATTTAAAAATAACCATTGATTTCCATCACTCAGAAAATCTCCTGTTTTTTATTTCAGGTGGGCCATGTTTTACCAAGTCTTCTAGTTGGCTCACAAGACGTGGCAAGCGACGCTGACCTCCTCTCAAGTCTTGAGGTCACCCATGTGCTCAGTGTGGGTGTCTGTGTGCCTCCGTCTCTGTCCCACATCTCACACCTCTACCTCGACCTCTTGGACCTACCAGAAAGTCCTGTGAGGGATGTTCTAGAGCAGGGCTGTGACTTCATTCACAGTGCCCTCTCCACCTCCCCTCCAGGGCGAGTGCTTGTTCACTGTAATGCTGGTGTGTCGAGAGCACCAACCCTAGTATTGGCTTATTTGATAAGACACAAGAATATGAATATATCTGATGGACTGACATTGGTGAAAAATTGTAGACCTGCAGTAAAACCAAATGAAGGTTTTATAAAACAGTTAGAAGATTTTTATAAATCTTTATCTGAAAATAAAACAAACAAAATCTGTTGAAATATGTTGATTGTGTTCTGTATTTTGAATAAATGGATATTATATGTACCATAGTCATATTTTATATTTTTAATTATATTATGTTATTGTGCTCAATTTAGATGAAATTTAAGTTCATAGGACAAAAAATAAATTGCCTGATGGGCTGATCTGATGCCCACTACATAAAAATATACTATAATAATTATATTGGCTGAGGGAGGCCCGTCATACCGAGGCGAGCCACGCTGGTAGTATATACCAGCCACATTAGTCACATACAGCAGAATGTAATTATGCTCAGTAATTTATACATCCATTTTACTTAATCTTACATTTGTCGCTGCATGCTGTAATAAAAGCATTAAAAGCTTTCCCTCAGCCGGAGGTAAATGCCGGGATGGATTTGCAAGGCCGCGTGGCCGCCCTCGTTCCAGAAGAGCCTGCGAAACGCTCAAGTTAGGGTTTTGGAAGGTTCGGGGTTTCAAAGTAGTATGTAATTAGTAAATAGAAGTACCCAATAGGGTTTGATTAAAATTAAAAAAAAGCAAAAAGAAAGAAACTTTCCTAGTTTTAGTAAGATTTTACAGATTTGTGATTGGAACTGTCTGGGTCTACGCCGGTCGTAGACGCATTAAATCTACGCCGGAACTTTTTCAATGTTCAAAACATCCATGACGTCACCCGACGTAGCTCTATTAAACCTACGTCGGTTGTATAAAACATATGATTCATGACGTCACTAATATAACAAATGCAATAAACGGAGCTAATTGTTCAAATTTTTTACTCCACTGACTTGTAAGTGTGTAATTATATATTATAATTGATTGTAATAATTAATTAAACGGTATTATGCAGAGTTTGTAGTAATTTTTATATTTATTAACTGTAAATATATTATATTTATATAGTGCATAATACACTATATATGCACTAATCATAATTAAATTATTAAAATATTATTAAAAATTCGCATCTGCAGTATAATTAATTCTGTATATAAATAAATATATATATATATATATATATATATATATATATATATATATATATATATATAATATATAATATATATACAATATATATATATATATATATATATACAATATATATATTATAATATATATTATATTATATAATATTATAATATAATATATATATTATTATATATATAATCATATTATACTAAATTAATTTAACTAAAAGGCCAGCTATATAGTGCAATGGAGTATTGTCCTCAATTTTTTTTATTGCAGAAATGGATAAAGGGTGCAAAGTTATGCTACCCTGATTTTTTTCAGATTTTTTAGAACCCAGGAACTATTTTTAAAAAATTATTGAAAGTTATTTTTGTGACGTCACGAGACGCCGCTCCTTAAGAAAAAGATAGGACTTGCCGCGCGTGACATCACAAAAAGGACTTTCAATAATTTTTTAAAGATACTTCCCAGGCTCTAAAAAATCTGAAAAAAATCAGGGTAACATAACTTTGCACGCTCTATCCATTTCTGCAATAAAAAAAATTGAGGACAATATATACTCCGTTAAGTGACGACGAAGGTATAAAATAAAAACTTTCCGGCAAAACTACGAGTAGCTGGCATAAGAAATAAAAGCATACGTGAATTATTGAGTGATATATATTATAGTTATATATTAATGGGAAGCTGTGACCTTGATGTCATCGCGACCTTTGTCCTGACATTATATACTTTTACAAGAAAACAGATGGGGCGCACTACACGTAAAAGATCCTCTATATTATATATACGGAGCAATTTTTCGATCGCGGTATTATATAATATATTATATATATTCTTTACACAAGTTCTGTTTCCGAATTGAAAATCACGTATTGTCACTAACCTTTTACATTTTTGCCACTATTAAAATATTATTTGCAACCCCAGCTCAGTTTAAGTAAAAAGAAACTCTAAAAAAATTCGCGGTACTTGTATTAATTCTAATTTTGGAGCGGAAAATTTGCGCAATATATGCCCATGGTGTCAAAATCTGCTGATCTTCAACATACGAATATCTTCCAGTAAAAATATGGCGACCAAATTGGCAGGTCAAAGATTCCCATTGAAATATTCCTCATGGGCAATTAAAATTTAACCCACAAAAATTCCATTTTTTTTTTCCAGGAAAATGGTCCGTAAAAAAATATTTGAAAATGCATTGAAGAATGGAGTATCGTCCTCAATTTTTTTTATTGCAGAAATGGATAGAGGGTGCAAAGTTATGCTACCCTGATTTTTTTCAGATTTTTTTGAGACCTGGAACTCCTATCCAAGTCCTATCTTTTTCTTAAGGAGCGGCGTCTCGTGACGTCACGAAAAGGACTTTCAATCATTTTTTAAAAATAGTTCCCGGGCTCTAAAAAATCTGAAAAAAATCAGGGTAGCATAACTTTGCACCCTCTATCCATTTCTGCAATAAAAAAAATTGAGGACAATACTCTATTCATGATAGATTATATAGCTAGATTGAAACTTTTCGGACCAATTAATTAATAAAAGTTTTGAGTAAAAAGCTGTTTTCTGTTCCATGTAAGACTATAATACATGTTAAAAAATTAAAAGACCTCCAAAACGGACCAAAACACCAACTTTGGGAATTTTTTTGGTGAAGAATTTTTTATCGGAACAAAATAAAATGTTAAAAAAATGCAATCGCTCGATCGTCACTCCACTTTAATAAATATTAAATATATAATAAACTGCATGGTCTGCATGACGTACATACGTACTTCATTACTTCGATTATTTGGTAATACGTCTATAAATTAATTCATGTATTTTTCGAGTACTAGCTTATAGCTCCAAAAATGTACTATATAGCTATAACCTTCTAAAAGCAACATCGAATATTATGCCATTTCACGTCATGTGGCCACCTACACCACCAAATATTAAAGTTCTTTGATTTTAATAAAATTAAATCACAGGACATGTTTGTATAATGAACCTACAAAAATGATTTTTGTATTTTTCAAAAATATTCAAAATTGAGGGACAATGGGCCTCGTATTTACGAAATGGCGTCAGAATTCAGAATGCAAATGTAGCAAACGGCGGCTCCAGTAACTCGGAAAATATTATGCATAGATTAAATTTGATTTTTTCTATGGATGCATAACCATATGTGTCTACAACATCCTGCTTTCAGATTTTCTCTATGGGTTTTAGTTTTTTTGTTATACCGGTTCCCGTAAGCCAAGTATGACGTTTTTGAAGCATTTGCTTTCCGCAGCCCAAATAAAGGCTAATTTTTTTTTAAATAAAAAATTGATCCTATATAGCTCCTAAACATCTCTTCTTACCATAAAACTCCTAAAAATAAAAATAAAATTTTTTCTCAACTAATGGCACAGTAAACGAAAAAGGGTACAATTCGTTAAGGTATATATATACCTACTTTGCGGGCCAAAAAAGTCGATGTCATTCAAACTTTAGGAGAATTTTAATGACACGACTGGAATCCTCGTATCTTAATTAGTAAGAATCAAAAATAATCTCGATGTACCTCTCGAGTATTTCCTTGCAAAAGCTATACTGGGGGTTAATATCAGGTCAGTCCAATAAGGAGATGGGCTTGGGTCAGAATAGATTTCGATGAATTTCACATATATTATGTTACACATCTAACCTAGTTTGATGAGGTTTGGGCATTATTTTTCGAAATTTCAAAAAAAACAAAAAAAAAACACGAATTTCAGGAATTTTCAAAAAATCAATAAAGAGGGCAATCTCGAGAGATAAAAAAAATGTATCTTAAATTCTGCTACACATAGAATTATAATTTAAATTTTTTCAAGTTTGTAGTCAGATTGCCAACCTTTTTTTGCATTGAAAATTTTGACCTTGAATAAATTAATAATTATTAAGGTCAAAGGTCAGAGGTCAAATTACAAAAAGCGTATAACTTCATACCAAAGCACATTGTTAAAAAAATCAAGATATGGGTTTTAAACAATGTTTATCCTTCTATAAAAAAACCGGTTTCAAATTTATGGAGAAATTCAAAATTTTGAAATTACGATTTTTTTTACTAATTATTCCGATTCGAGGTTTTTAGAAAAAAAAAATCGAGTTTTGTGATGAATTTTACACAGGTTACTCATCTGACCCAGGTTGATAAGATTAGGAAATAATTTTTTCAAATTAAAAAAAAAAAAAAAACGAAAATCGAAATTTGACCGTGAATTTCGATTTTTTATTTATTTATTTTTTTTTTTTTTGAAATTTGAAAACATTATTTTCAAACCTTATCAACCTAGGTCAGATGAGTAACCTGTGTAAAATTCATGACAAAACTTGAAAATATTTTTCAAAAAACCTCGGAATAATCATGATACAACTATAATAGATAGGTCCATCAGCCCTACGAATTTGGACTGATCTGCGCATTTTGGCCAAAAACACCCAAGGTGACGTCACTTAGTGAGCTCAAAACAGCTGTTTTGCTGCACGAGGGGCCCCTACCGGAGCAGAGTTTTTGTTCAACATTAGCGAGAACGTTGCTTTTTATCTTATCTCAAATTTGATATTTATTTGCAATACTACAAGCCAAACCGGTTGCAGTAACGTATTAAAAGAATTTTTAAACACTGCAATTCGCAAGCAATCTGGGGTAGAAGTTCGTATCTTTGTTCATAAAGCATACAAAGTTGCTATTGGCTGTGCGCAGATTAGTCACCTAGCGTTTGCGCAGCTTCATTTGGATTCAAGCTTTTTTAACATACACACTTTGCAGAGCCTTGCGCAGTAGACTACTAACATTTAAAACTCGTCTCTGCGCAGCTTTTCTAAGCCATGGCTATTAATTTACGGAAAACTCTATAATAGAGCAGAAAAAATTAAACGTATGCACCGTGCGCATGGGACGGCCCTGGGAATAATTAATAAAAAAAAATCGCAATTTCAAAATTTTGAATTTCTCCATAAATTTGAAAATGGTTGTTTATAGAAGGATTTAAACCTATATCTTGATTTTTTTAACAATGTGCTTTGGTATGAAGTTATACGCTTTTTGTAGTTTGACCTCTGACATTTGACCTTAATAAAATTTTAAGGTCAAAATTTTCAATGCAAAAAAGTTTGGCAGTCTGACTACAAACTTGAAAAAATTTAAATTATAATTCTATGTGGAGCAGAATTTAAGATACAAATTTTTTTATCTCTGGAGATTGCCTTCTTTATTGATTTTTTGAAAATTCCTGAAATTCGGGTTTTTTTGAAATTTCAAAAAATAATGCCCAAACCTCATCAAACTAGGTTAGATGTGTAACATATGTGAAATTCATCGAAATTTATTGACCCAAGCCCATCTCCTTATTGGACTGACCTGATATTAATCTGGGGTAACTCCCTCTATATAGTACTCTATACGCACCGCGTGCGCACCTCGTCAGACCCGTGATAGCACGAAGCGGCAGAGTGCTGTTGTGTTTATTGACATGAAATTTATGCAAAAATAATATTTTATTGCATCTATGAAATAAACTTGCTACTAAATTATGTCACTAAGATAATTTTCCTTCTATATATTTGTTACCATTTTTACGCAAAATTCAATCCCACGTACCTATCTTAATTATAATAGCAAATGGAAGGAAAATGATCTCAGTGACGTAATTTAGTAGCAAGTTGCAAAGGTTATTCCATAGATACAATAAAATATTATTTTTGCGTAAGTTTCATGTCAATAAACACAACAGCACTCGGCCGCGGCGTGCTATCACGGGTCTGACGAGGTGCGCACGCGGTGCGTATAGAGGGAGTTACCCTAGTATAGCTTTTGCGACGAAATACTCGAGAGGTAAATCGAGATTTTTTTTATTCTTACTAATTAAGATACGAGGATTCCAGTCGTGTCATTAAAATTCTCCTAAAGTTTGAATGACATCGACTTTTTTGGCCCGCAAAGTAGGTACCTTAACGAATTGTACCCTTTTTCGTTTACTGTGCCATTAGAGTTGAGAAAAAAAAATTATTTTTAGGAGTTTTATGGTAAGAAGAGATGTTTATGAGCTATATAGAATCAATTTTTTATTTAAAAAAAATAGCCTTTATTTGGGCTGCGGAAAGCAAATGCTTCAAAAACGTCATACTTGGCTTACAGGAACCGGTATTACAAAAAAAACTAAAACCCATAGAGAAAATCTGAAAGCAGGATGTTGTAGACACAAATGATCGTGCATCCTTGGAAAAAATCAAATTTAATCTATGCATAATATTTTCCGAGTTACTGGAGCCGCCGTTTGCTACATTTGCATTCTGAAGCCATTTCGTATTTGCCCATAGTCCCTCAATTTTGAATATTTTTGAAAAATACAAAAATTATTTTTGTAGGTTCATTATACGAACATGTCTTGTGATTTTTATCAAAATCAAAGAACTTTTATATTTGGTGGTGTAAGTGGCCACTATGACGTGAAATGGTTCTAATAATATATATAAATTTATATTTATATATATATATATAAATATATAAAAATTTATTTGAAAATCCATTAAAGAATTCATCATAGATTACGTATGTATTTTTTAATTGGTACCATAGTTCAGACGAAGTTGGAGTAAAAAGCTGTTTTCTGTTCCATATAAGGATGCATGTTAAAGGCCTCCGAAACACCAACTTTGGGAATTTTTTGTGGTGAAACTATTTGAGATGGAATTTTTTGGTTTTCATTTCTCAATAGAGGGCGAGTTGAACTATTTTTAGAAAATAAAACATTCAAAAAAATTAAATCGCTCACTCTACTTTAAGTCATGATCTATGCAACAGCATGGTAGCATGCCAAAAATATTTCTAATATTTTTTATATATTTTTTTCCTATACTATATAAAGATAACCCAATGCTCAAGTAATCGTATTGATTTTGTAAAATAACACAATTCGAATTATCAAAAGACAGTAATGGAATTATGAGACGTACGTCCATATTTGTCATGGTTGCGCTTTTTTTTTATTATGTACAGACCTTAATGAAAAAAATGCATGCTTAGTTCATTTTTGTTCCTTGCAATATGTACCACGGCTAGAGCCTAGCAATTGTAATATTGGTCAGAAAAATTCACAATAAAAAATATTAAAAAATATATTTGCCAAACGGCAGCGACGCAAAGTTGGCTCCGAGCACTAGGTGCAAGAATGGGCTTGCCTAAAAACCTCGCCGCAATAAAGATATTTTCTATTCTATTCTATATAATATATAACAGTGCGCCAGGGGACCATTTTATGCTTATTTCGTAATATCGCTTTAACTTTTTAGTTTATATCTACGAAATTCAAAAATATTATTAATTCATCTTGGTACGTCCTTAATTCTTAGGCCTTCCTATAAAGTCTATAAACACATCAGATTTTTTTTAAACGAAATCTGAGGGGGGTTTATATTTTTTTACGGGACTATTTTTTCCGGAAAGAAAAAATGAGATATTTTATAGAATGTGAAAATTTTAGTGGCTTAATCGAAAGAAGGGGTAAAAAAATATATTGTACTGCGTACGTGAATTTTTTCAGATTTTTCTGAGACCGGGAACTATTTTTAAAAAATTATTGAAAGTCTAATTTTATGACGTCACGGGCGGCACAGCCCTATCCTTTTTCTTAAGGAGTACCGCACGTGACGTTATCAAAATAGAATTTCAATAATTTTTTAAAAAAGTTCCCAGTCTCAGAAAAATCTGAAAAAATTCACAGTACCATATTTTTACCCCTTCTTTCGATCAAGGCGACCAAGCCACTAAATTTTTTCACATTCTACTATCTCATTAATTGTAATTTTTGTGGGTAAATTTCTCATAAGGAATTTCAATTAATATAATATTTCGCCTATAATGGACAACATGCATGAAAAATTTTTATTGCAGAAATGAATAGAGGGTACCAAATTATGCTACTCTGAAATTTTTCAGATTTATTTGAAACCCAGAACTATTTTTAAATAATTATTGAAAGTGCGGCCACGCCCCCTGGAGGCGTCAATAGGCGGCTGCCCTCTATATATATTGAGAAATGAAAACCAAAAAATTCCATCTCAATTAAATATAATTAATTCACCACAAAAAATTCCCAAAGTTGGTGTTTCGGAGGCCTGCTTTAACGTGCAGCGCGGCCTTATGGAACATATATAAAACCGCGTTTTACTCCAACTTTTTCTTCTGAACTATATGGTACCATTTAAAAAATACTTACGTACGTAATCTATGATGAATTCTTTAATGAATTTTCAAATAATTTTTTTTTTTTGCGGGGTCGTTTTCTTGGAAAAAAATCATGAAAATCCTTATGGGAATTAACCCGCAAAAACTTAAAGATTTTTTCCGAAAAAACGGCTCCGTAAAATATTTTTTTTTTTAAACTCCATTAAAGAATTCATCATAGATTACGTAGGTATTTTTTAAATGGTAGCATAGTTCAGAAAATGTTAATTGGAGTAAAACGCGGTTTTATGTTCCATAAGGCTGCACGTCAAAGGCCTCCGAAACACCAAATTTGGGAATTTTTTGTGGTGAAACTATTTGAGATGGAATTTTTTGGTTTTGATTTCTCAATAAAGGGCAGCTTAAACTATTTTAAGAAAATAATTAAAATATTAAAAAAAATGCAATCGCTCGTCACTCTAGCTACCTTAAATACCTCTCCGCTTAATTTTGCACTGCCTTATTTATTTTTATTTTTTTTTAGTATTTATATATATTATAATTGCTATGTACATTTAATTTAATAATATATTTTAATAAAATTTTATTTACTTATATACACTATATATATTATATTTACAGTAAATAAATATAAAAATTACTATATTATAGACTCTGCATATTAAAATACCGTTTATTACAATTATTACAATAAATTACTATAATATATAATTAGTTAATTACTCGTACGATCGAGTCATTGAATCGAGTAAAAAATTTGAACTTCAGCCTCGTTGTTTGCATTTGTTATATCAGTGACGTCATTAATCATATGTTTCATACAACCGACGTAGGTTTAATAGAGCTACGTCGGGTGACGTCACGGATGTTTTGAACATTGAAAAAGTTCCGGCGTAGATTTAATGCGTCTACGACCGGCGTAGACCCAGACAGTTCCTTTGTGATTTGTTATCAAAAGTTGGTGTGGTACCCCTGCAAATTGCGTCAATCATCAGCTGATCAAAAACTTTCATAAAAAAACATCACAGTGTTTTTTAGATTCTCATTATCAAATTAGCAATTACCTGTGATACGCAATTAGAATTAAACTATTATGCATTTTAAAGTTTAATATTTGATATTATCTTACGGAATTAATCATAGATTGACAATATAAATTACTGATAAAAATGGTAGAGCCAAAAGTAAATGTGAACTATACTTGTCAAAGATGTATGCAACCATTGAAATTAGATCCAGCATTTAATAATCTTAGTGAACAGACAATTGCTGATTTATCTGGTATGTAAATGAATTTAAAAATGCATTTTAATTGTTATATAAGTGAAATTAATTATAATAATTGTAATTTCAGTGCCTATATGCCAAAGCCCTGGTGTAGATCTTGAGTCGCAGGCTGCCAGCTTTGATCACTATATTCCTCCCTTCCGACTAACAGACTCTGGGCCAGGGACTAACGGATTCATGCTGGTTGGAGGGGAAGGAGAATATGAAGGCTTTAGCCATCATTTCAAGGTAAAAATACAAGCTACAATGGTATAATTGTTTTACAAACGAGTTACATCAGTATCCAGAAAGTTTTTTATATGCATATTATCCAGTTTTCTCACTATATAACCATGGTTAGTGTCAGCCTCATTCAATGACGCTCAATGTGGTTAGTGAGAAGTGAGAAACCTGGATAGCTCCTTTTGTGAATAATGCCCATATATATGCCAATCATAGTAGGGAGGAACAGTAGTTATGTATTTTTTTCTTTCTTTTTTAAAAGCTAGTCTACAGTATTACATATTATACATACTATATGTGTAGTACTAGCTGTATACAGTATGCATCTATAAAGTAAAGTTAAGTTTTCATTCCTAAAATAATGAGTAAATCTGCAGCGTGATTTTGAACTACAGTGTATACTTATAATGTAAAAAAAGTTGCAAGTGCTACAGCTTAGATGTAAGTATAAGAATTGCAAATGTTTCCAGGTGACTGCAACCTTGTTTGATGCACTCTCCAACAACTCTGAGGTGGACCATCCACTGTGTGAGGAGTGTACGGACTCCATCCTAGAGCTGATGGACCACCAGCTGCGGCTCACCGAGGACGAGCAGAAGGACTACAGCGTCTTCCTTGAGAGGTGTGGTAGCAAATCTCACACAAAGTTTAGAAATTATATAAGTTGCTATAATAATGAAAACCTATAATTAGTATTGTTGTATGTGACAAATGCATTTTATTATTTTAAGGCTCCAGCAAGAAGATGACTTGGAGTCTTTAGATGGCCTGGACAAAGAACTGGAACAAGTAAGTATCTTTCATGTCCTCCTTTTCTATCAGGAATACCCCACTAATATTTAATATATGTTGATTAGTAGATAAGTTAGTAGTAATCCCATAATACTGTACAATACTTACAATATCCACTAATATTTTACTTTGCTTTGCTTCCAATAGTAAGTTCTCTCAATGTCTGTTTTTGCAGTTGCGTTCTGAAGAACAGCAGTTGGTGCGAGAACTTGAGGACCTGAGGACACAAGAGGCAGAGGCGCGGGCTGCTGTGCAGTCTCAGCAGGAGGAGAGAACCCGTCTGGAGGCAGAAGAGGCACGTTATTGGAGAGAGTACTCTCGCCACCGTCGAGACCTACTGCTTTCTGACGATGAGGCACGTTCCCTCGAGTGTCAACTGATGTATGCTCGCAGCCAGCTGGAAAAATTACGCAAGACAAATGTCTTCAATGCAACGTTCCACATCTGGCACAGCGGCCACTTCGGTACAATCAACAACTTCCGTCTGGGCAGACTACCAAGTGCACCTGTTGACTGGAGTGAGATCAATGCAGCATGGGGCCAAACTGCTCTCCTTCTAGCATCTCTAGCTCGCAAGATCAACCTTACCTTTGAGAGATTCAGATTGGTGCCATATGGCAATCACTCTTATATAGAAGTAAGTTGAGCTACGTTAAATTTATTTTGATTGCAGTATTCAGGGTTTATAAAAGTTAAAAAACAATCAGTTTAATATAGCTTCAGATCAAATAGTTAACTGGTACTTTTG
Source organism: Siphlonurus alternatus (assembly GCA_949825025.1). Lineage (NCBI taxonomy): Eukaryota > Metazoa > Arthropoda > Insecta > Ephemeroptera > Siphlonuridae > Siphlonurus > Siphlonurus alternatus. The sequence goes on along the minus strand of OX463780.1, from coordinate 43,823,612 downwards.
AGATAGGTTTCATCTTTAATTTATGAAACTTCTGGGAAAGCATGGCACTCCACCTCTCAAGTCTTGCTTGTAAGACGGTTCAATTGTACATACACACTTATTTATCTATTAGATATTTACCAAAAATAATTTTTGTAAACACCTATAGGTGCCAAGAAATAGGGACTCTTCAACTGCAAAACTCCAACTGATTGTTTCTGCTCCCTAGGTTCTGTCTGAGCACCGAGAGTTGCCTCTTTACGGCTCTGGGGGCTTCCGCTTCTTGTGGGATACCAAGTTTGATGCCGCGATGGTTGCCTTCCTCGACCTTCTGCAGCAATTCAAGGAAGAGGTGGAACGTGGGGACTCCGGATTCTGCCTGCCTTACCGTGTCGAGAAGGGCAAAGTCGAGGACACTGCCACTGGCAACTCCTTCTCCATCAAGTAAGCAGGACAGAGTTGTTCTCGATGGCAATTAGACTAATTGTAAGCCATGTTGTTGTTTTCTGATGGTTACGAGTCAATATGCTGTATTTTACATATAATTGTGTCAGAAAATTAGTGGGCTCTATAATACGCATTGTCAGACTCCTCTTTCTTTATGGCACATACGTACAATGTTGATCCGTCACTTCAATGTATTTTTAAAAAAGTGTATTAATATTTTCAGACTTTCTAAAAACATAATAAGCCTTTTTTTTTATCAATAATGTGAAGTCATCACTTCGGAAAATTTCCCTTTGAAGCCTTGTTAATCACCATGCCCCGTAAGAATAACACAAGGCATAGTGATTAGTGGGAAAGGAAATTCTCCAAGGCGACGAGTGTACAATCATATACATATCTATGATATATTTCATAACTTCATTAAGGTAGAGATAACGTCGGTCAGCTGTTTTTTTAGCTCCATTTGATTAACATGTAAACCTTAGCAAATTCACAAAAATTCTGATTTTTTTTTTAGAGGCAGGTATTAGTGCCTAAATGCCATAGAAAAAGTTTCAAAACAATTTAACGAGCCGATTTTATTTAATTAATTTTTTAGTTTGTCTCTCCATGGGAAAGCCCTATGCTGAAAAGTAAATAAATTAATTTAAAAAAATTGGCTCGTTAAATTGTTTTGAAATTTTTTCTATGGCTTTTAGGCACTAATATCTGTCTCTTAAAAAAAATTCAGAATTTTTGTGAATTTGCTAAGGTTTACAAGTTAATCAAATGGAACTAAAAAAAACAGCTGACCGACGTTATCTCTACCTTAAGCCTTATTGAAAATTATCAACTCAATCTTTTGTGTTGTTAGAATCTCCAAAAATTACAGCACAGCTTTGGATTCCTAAATTTTGAAAGATTGTATGGACTAACTCTCTGCTCCACCATGTTTCCAGAATACAGTTCAACTCTGAGGAACAGTGGACCAAGGCCCTCAAGTTCCTGCTGACAAACCTCAAGTGGGGCCTAGCCTGGGTGTCCTCTCAGTTCACTAAGGAAGAAGATGAGTCCTAGCACCACCACAGACCTAAGTACTTACTTTGCAGCGATGAAGTCAATTTGTGATTTTATCAAACAATGAATTTAATGTACTGTGCTAGATCAATTTAATGGCTGTCATAACTCCTCTTTTTTTGTTATATACCATTGATAATTGTTGAACAAGAACATATATATAATTATAAAATATTAACTTGAGAAAGAAGTGAACTACAGTATAATTATTTTTTTTTTTTTTTTATTACGTTGATTAATTTTCATCTTATTTTATTCGTCTAATTTTTGTATTATAATATTTTTGTTTTTTCTCTCATTTGAAAAATATTTTTAGTGGAATAAATCTAATGTTATTGTTTATAAATGTACAATCAACAATCTTGAAACTTTCCTTGCTAAAAGATGACATAAAACTTGATTTTATTGTTATCTCTTGGTAGGAAAAATTTTCAGGGGCTAGAAGCTATAATTTGTAAATATTCCACTTGTACTGATTAAAGAGAACTAAAATATTTCAATGTATATCCTCACAATGAACTAAAAAAGTTTTTTATTTAATAAATAAAACCATGAAGAGTAGATGTTAAACGATAGTGTTTAATTCAGAGCAAAATTTTAATATCATTTGTTTATGTTGATAAAAAAATTTCTTCGTCATGGTTTATGTAAACAGCTGAACTCTTAATTAACTATATAAGTTTGTCACTATCTCTGTATTGTCTCATGAGAATTATAAACTTATTGCTATCTTTAACAATCTGTTATTATTTATACTTGTAGCAACCTAAAATAATGCTGTTTTTATTAGCATTTTTAAATTAAAAAAATAATAATAGTAACATGTTGTACCTAGGTTGGACTTCATCTATTTATCCAATACATATCGAGAATGCAGTACAAACGTGGCAAATCGGACTAACAGAAAATGTAGCAAGACCCTCATGTTGGCAAGTTTTGCATAGGATTTGCCAGGTATAAAATGACTAACAGCTTTTACAACATTTTCTGTTTTAAACAGTTAGTCCATTTTGCCGTGGCACAGTAATATATATATATATATATATATATATATATATATATATATATATATATATATATATATATATATATATATATATATATATATATATATAATATATATAATATATATATATATATATATAAGAATTTATATTTTTTATACGAAGTGTAAATAGTAGGGTATAAATAAATAATTGTGAGAGTAAAATAAATAATGTTAAAATTTTTATTATCAAAGCAAATAACATGGGGTAGCAAGTACAATTATATATTTATTCATTGCTATGCAATGCAAGCACTTGGGTAGGCATACTTGAGTGATGTAGGGATGAGATTTGTTTAACCCATGTATTATAATTATATTTTCCCCTAGCCCAAGCAGGAGGGATTGGCAGGGGAGTCATTCGTTAATATAATTCTGCGTTTTTTTTTATTATTATTATTTTTTTTTTTTTTAAGTACAAGCTTCTATACTTGCGGTACAAAAATTAAGCTACAGTAATGAGCACATGACGATTATTAGAAAAATAACTTCAATTTTTTTTTTTTTTTTTAATGACCTTACTACCCATTGAGAAAAACTGTGTATGTACAAAGATACTTTTGAAGTCGCATTGAAAGAAATGATATTTTATACTATATTATTTTTGCCTTAATTGTCTTTCAGGAACAAAGTCATATTGATTATGTTCAAACAAAGCTTTCTCAGGCAAAAAGGAGGGATGTATTACGTACATACGAGCAGCCTTGGGAATAAGCCAAAAGGTGCAGTGCAGCAAACCAAGCATAAAAATTACTTTGATTTAAAAATAATCTAAATAGTACTTGTACATAGAATAATATGCAGAAAGTAATTATTATTAATGGCATCAGACATAAAGAAAAAAAAAGATAATAAAAAATGAATGGAGAATTTAATCCCAATTCGACTGGACCACGCAAAGAAAAAAAAAAAAAGTTAGTCAACGTTAATGAACGTTTAAAGCATTAATTAATTATATTGATATATCAATTTGTTTTAAACATTTTATATTTTCTTATTTTAAATTTAAAAACAAACAAAGATAACATTACAGTAAAAATCGTTGGCAGTAGATTCAGTTTATACATTTAAATGATAATAGTTATAAAATATTAAATAAATTGTTATTAAATTAATATATTCTCATGTAATTATATTAAATTTTCTACACTATTGTTTTATCAACAAGTTTTACTGTAATCTTTAACTTGAGATAAAGTTTTGTTATAATGTGTTTTGCAACACTAGAGTTAACAAAATATACAATGGCGGTAGTTATTTATTATCAGGCCACTTTTCTCTCAACTCTTCAACACACACCGGGGGATTGTTCCCTAAATACTTTGTAAGCTCATTTTTTTTTTAAATTCCTGATACATATTTTTTACTTTTAAATTAACAGCCTAAAAAATCTAATACTGTAATTTCAAATACAAAAACAATTAAATCTTTTATTATCTTCAGAAGAAATTTGAATTTAAAAATAAATAAATACTGAAGTAAAAAAATAAATCTTATTTTAGATAAAATCTGAAATTGATATATAACTATATTCTATGAAATTTTTAATTAATATAGAATATCAGGATAACAGTTTCTTTTGATATAATTATGGGGTTACTTTTCTATGTCATAGATTGAGAATAAGTGTAGAGAAAGTTTATGAGACCAGGCCACAAATCTAACTACACATTTAAGAAGAGATGGGTGGCCGGCTGCTGCTGCCAAGATGGTGGGCTTGTTGTGAGAAGCTTTAGAGGTCCTCAGAGGTTGCCAGTGGAGCCTTGCCGTCAACGCTAGTCTGTAAACACAGGCAAGCAATGTAGACGCTTACCTAGCTGCAAACTGCTTCCGTAGAAAAAGTACATTGAGAAGCATAGAAAGCACCACTCAAAGAGATTATTTAACTTTTATTTAAGCCAGGTATTATTGTACAATATATTATTGCTGCTATGTCTATAAACAAACTACAGTTAAAACAATATAATCCCAATTAAATCAACTATGTCAAAGAGAAAGAGAAGAAAAATTTATTAAATTTTGATAGAGATGTTAATATTTGAAAAATGACAGTTAAATAATATTTTAATAATAAAAAGAAATGTGAGAGGGGGAGGAGGAGGAAATAATAATAAACTGTTAGACCCTTCAGCCAGGAGGATTAATGCTGAAAACCAAAACCAACATTATTTTAACAACAAAATACACCATTTAAACTTATCTCTGTAGAACTCAAGGATGTATCATACTATGGATAGGAAAGCCCTATACAAATAGCATTAAAGCCTTCAAGCTGAACCTTCTAATTTGTATTGCTTTTACTTTTCCATTGTAAGACAGCGGACTTCCTAATGTGTTTAGTACTGTAGCCATCATCTTCTCATGACTGCTTTACCAACGACAGAACCCAACCTATCCATTGTATAAAACATCCTTGGTAGAACTACACTAAAGTCAATGACTCAATTAGGTCAATGGAACAGGTTTTGCAGGTAATCATTAGTTTTCTCAGCAAGGCTGCACATGAGAAGAATGTTACATTTAAAAGCACATGAGCAGGATAGTTAAGGAATATTCAAGATGCAATGCATAATAATTAAATGAAAGATGCAAATATATGCAGGAGTAGTATTTCAAATTTTACACACACCAATTACAAATAAAAGTACATACATGTTTTGAGCACATTATTGTAAATCTCAAACTCAAAGCTGTTAACACAGATGGGGGATTACAAATTTGTTTTTACCCAATGCTGTCTTGTCAATGGTTTTGTATATTTGACATAATTTGTATATTTATTTTTATTTTTAATGCTTGTATTGTAAAGTACTTGCTGCCATATATTTCATATTCAATAAATAGTGTGAAAAACTTCAAACATAGCCTTGGGTATGAGCTTTACTCTCATGAGGTAAGCCAGAAAGAAGAGAGACAGGTTTTGGGCTAGGGTCTGACCTCGTTCCGTGCAGGAGGCTCAGGGGTACTGGTGGCTCCCCTGGTGGAGGCTGCGGGAGGCTCAGGGGGGGTCACCGCCGCCGAGAGCAGCTCTACACAACAGACGCAAGCAGCTGCTTCACTACTCTACTTGGCTACATACTCGGCATGCCCATGGCTGTACACAACTAAACTAAAATTGACCTTGCGGCTGGCAAGAGTCTGCATGCCTGACTGCCAAGCTTTCCGCAGGGCAAAGACATATTTCTATATGCTAATATGATACATCCAAACTCTACTTAAAATGGATACACAAAAATTAAAGGGGTTTCATTCATTTCAATCAGACAAATATCAAAATGTAAAAAACTAAAGATTGTTTTCTGAATTTTAATAATTTCAGCAGTTATAGACGACGACACTGAATAAAGGACAAATCATAAAAAAAATTGCAAGTTGTCTCAATTCAAACTCTGCTTTACTGCTTTTTGGATATGTGCCTGATTTAAAAAAAAAAAATAAAAAAAAATATTAGCAATGTACACTCCATTTAAAAATAATTGTCTGATTTGGCCATGTATAGCTGAATCACACAATTTTCATTGAACAGAGCGTTAATGAATTTCTTCAGTGCAAACAAAAATAGAAGAATTAAGGATAATAAATCTAGCAAGAGGATAACAAACTATTTAAAATTAAAACTGAAATTACAATTAAAAACTTAAGATCATATACATACTGTACATATTTATATATAAGGTGTTAACTCAGGGTGTCAACATCATAATGTTTTTATTTGAGATGAAGAGTGATAATTATATTGCTTGCATGAACAAACTTACGATATCATGCCAAGTATTTTAAGATTATAGGCTGATTGTGATTTAAACATAAGATGCTAAAAGTTATGAAGTACAGAAATGTAATATTTTTCAACGACAATTCCTGGACTTATCTCATGTCACTACTGGGAAAACAAATATACATAATTACATATAAAAAAAGTCTAGCGCTTGTCTTAAAGGCTGTCACTCACTCTGCTCTGGCGTGCCGCTAGGGCCATTTTTGGTGACCGTTACCGCGGCCTCTGGCTTGCCGTCAGCTTGCACTGCGACGCTGATCGTTGTGGCAACCTCTGGGGTCCTGTTGGCTGCTTCAGGCTCAGTGCTGTAGGACATAGCAACTGTTAGCTCCGGCATTGACTTAAATAATATCAGTCAAAACAAAGCTAAGAACAAATGCTACAAACCTATCAAAGTACAGTAATATTATGGGAATTCTATTATTGTAAAATTAATATATGCTTAATACTGTATAATATAAGAAATTTAAATTAGAAATTTATTGCAATAGGGAATTTTCCATATGTTTTGGATAGTGAATATAAAAAATTAAATGGGAGACTTGCAAACAATAATGTTGACATGACGTTGAAAAAGTGTGACGCTGACAACAGGTAACCAAGAGACCAGGTAACTCACCTGATATGGTCCTTGACCGAGTCCAGGGTGATCTCGCCCACACTCAGCTCCAGCTGCTCCTCCGCCGCCGCTGCCGAGGCACTCAGGCTCACGTCTCCCTCCCCCTCACCTGAAAACACGAAAAGTGACAACATGGCGTACAAAACTGTGAACGAGTTCTAAACATGGCAATAATGATTATCTATTGTGCTAACAGTATTACCATGTCTTAGAAATTTCTGTAATGTATGTTATTTTTTGTATTGTTTTAGTTTTGCTGTAAATTTAAAAACTAGTAAAAAATTCAAGTACAGTATTCCTATAAATTTAGATTTTTTTCAAGATTATATGGATGTAATTGGACTTCTTTAAAAGTCTCAGCAAGTGTCAAGACTATTGTATTTAAAATATTTCATATTCAGAAGAAAAATAGTTCAAAGTTTAAATACTGTTATCACCCTGGCACTTACTGGAAATATTTAAATTTATACTGTAAGTCAATTTCCATCTATAGTCTTAAAATCTAAATTTTGGAGAAGTTTTGAACTTTGGAAGTAGTACTTCCAGTTGATGGACACTTTTTTCTTTACGGATTTTTAGAGGTTTATGGTTTGATTTTTTTTTTTTTTTTTTTTTTTTTTTTTTTTTTTAAACGTGTTCTGCTTGTTGTTTATTGACTGTGTGTTGAATAAAAATTTGAACATTTACTTCAAAAACACTTACAATAATATAATAAAAACATTATCAATAAATCACTCCATGCAGGTTTCCTTAAAATATTACCATAAACTTAAACAACAAACAACGATCAGGTATTCTAAATTTTCTTTAGAATACTTCATCAGTATAACCTAACTATAATACAAATTTCAAATTTCACAATGCAATAATAGAAACATTGAAAATTTGACCAAAGAAAAAACAAAAATGATCACCCTATGTAAAAGTCTTGAAGCAACAAGTAGTTGTTTAAATGTAAGAAAATTCTTTATGGTAGCTAGGAGTGCAATATTTGCTACCCTTGGATTCAAATTTCAATATTCAAAGTTAGATTCATGAGTTTAATGCTCAGTATATGTAGCTTATATTTAAATCTCTCTACAAAGTTTAAAGTCAATGATCATCAAGATATGTTTCAATATCTGGGAGGTTATTGTAGATAGAGATAATAAAGTATAGTGAATGAGGGTTTTAAAGTCCAGAGAGCAGCTAAAATATTTAACAACAGGTCTTGGTTTAATCTTTATGTACAAACTTTGTAATTCCATCTACTAGCAGGGGTATTAATAAATTTGAAACATTGAACATATGCAACATGCAATGACGTACTTGAACCACACGACACGCATGAGCGGTCACCTGTGCGATGTACCTTTCTTGCTACCAGAATCTGAGCCTCCATCTCCATTGACCCTGGGCACCTCTTCTTCATCAACGTCAGCATCATCAGGAAGGGTGGGCGTGTATGTATTCTGCAGCCAGCAGTGGGGCTGTGTCACTCTACGAGTGCCAACGCTGACACGTTGGAGCTCACTTGACGACAGCAGGAACATGGCTTCGCCACGACGAGAGAAGCCCAGGGACGAGATTCCACTAAATCACACAGCAGGCAGGTGTTTCAAATTGAGACTTGTCAAATATTAAATAAAAAAGTAGAAGATACATTTTCAAAGCAAATACTTCAAATTAATTGTAATTAGACAGTTGGAAATAGCGTTCTGCACCATCTGACTTACTTGATGTCCTCCCTGCGTATGCAAGGTGCAGTGATGAGGCGCCTCAGCTCTGGCAGGGTCAGGGACAACACCTCGCCAAGGTTGGTGAGCCCCAGCAGGGCATACTGCGCCTCCTCAGGCTTCGTGCCGGCTGCAGTGAGACGTACGGGGGTTGCACGACGCAGCATGGAACCCTCGTGGGCCGTCAGCTTGTGTTTACAGAACGGCTTCAGTGTGGGCAGGGTAAACGTCTGAAACATAGCATGAAACAATATTGAAGCAATATAATATGGAGGCTTCCAGTCAGCAGATTTATTAGTGTTCTATTCATTCTATCAGTATCTAAACTACACGATATGGCTCTTATTTTCCTGAAAAAAAGGCTTTAGAGCAGAAAATTTTCTACATTCAAAATAATTAGGTCCTTAATTTGGTGTAGAAGTTATTTTTTCTTAAGTAAAGTACCTAAGAAAATAAGTAATTAAATTAGCAAGTACTGTAGTAAGATTTTTTTAACATGATGGCTTCTGGGTAAAAATTCTAATTTCCTCCATGCAGCAACGTTGTTCACCTTAAACTGCTCCTCTGAGCAGATGACCACGCGATGGGGCCCACCCAGGTCTGGAGCTGGGGCTGCACCAGCCTCCACCTCTCCTGGCAGCGGCAGTGGCGCCCCCAGTCCGTCTAGCACCACCACGTGCACCACTGGTGCCCGGTGCTTCAGCTGAATCTCCTTGCCTGCAGCAACAACAATTGTGTTAGTAGCAATAGAGTCCTTGAAGTATTGTTGTCTAGATCAGGAAGTAAGTTTTTGCTAAAAAGAAAGATTATTCCTTATATCATTTACAGCAGTGTTTTCAACAAATTCCTATAAGTCATCAAGATAACAGGTTGTTTTAAAGAAAGGGGAGGGGGTGGGGGGAAGCCAGGGGAGGAAAAAAGGAGTGCACCATGGTAAAAAAAAAAGTCTAACCTTGAGAAAACAAGAATTTAGTACACAAGAGTAAAAAAATCCATTAAGGATTGGTCTCATGAACAAAACATCTTCCATATTATTTTTTAGCAACTTTCTCTGATGTTTACAAATAAATGCTATAATTACACTACATTTCTAATATTTCTATATATACTGTAATAGTATTTCAAATAAATACAATAAAGGGTCAGCATTTTTATGTTTGCTTGATCACACAAGAAGTCAAATAAGTGCAATAATAACCAAACACCAATAGGTTGAAACAAACAAACAGAAGATAACATAAAAGTTGACATAACAAGATGAAATCGAAAGTTATGGTATGAAATTTAATTTAAGCAGAAGCAGGCTTTGATGTGTTCCTTTTCAAGTAAAGTGTACTTCATGTTCTGATAATATACAAGTGCACAGCAACATTAAACTTGCAGACAAAGGATTAATTTTAAGTATTAATAGATCTTAATTTAAATCTTTTTTACATCGCTCGAGGATCAATAACACACAATGCTACTGGGGGCTTAGAATACTTAGGAATGTGATTAAAATAAATTTCAAAAGTTTGAAAAAAAGCAAAAAAAAAAAACAAATTCAAATGCTTAAAATGGCTTGAGGAAATTCGAAGTGCTATTTTTCCACAAGAGCTCTCTTTCTGATTTCTGTCTATAAGGCACTGTGTTCAAACTCCAACTTTTTTGTTTATATTAACAAAATTGATGGCAGATCAACTACAACATTTTAAGAGGGCCATTTTCAAGATCTTGAGTGTTTGAGATCTCTCAACCTAACCTGTACTGTCCTTCATGGAGACCATAGTACTCACCAAGCTGACAGGAGACGTCCTCCTCTGCTCGCTTGCTGCCACTCGGGATGGTGACGGTGAACACCAGAACGTTGCCACTGTTGGTGCCGGCCCAAAGAGTGGGCGTCGTCACTTGCTCTGAACACAAAGAGGACTCGTCACGACAGTGAGGCAGGCAAGGCAATTTATTTTGTTCACAAAAAGCCAGTTAATACTTTTTAGATGATAAAGGACAAGAAGATAAGAAATACGGAAAAATTATTAGTTTCTATGGTTAGTATTTGTGACTCACGATTGATGAGGAAGGTGTTCTCAAGGGCGAGACAGCGCACCATGCTGCCGAGAGTGTCTTCTGTGGGCCGCGCCTCTACTTGCCTCTCCACTGGACGAGAAAGTGCAACCGAGGCCCCTGGGGAGACCACCCCTGCTGCTGAGCTGCCACCACTTTAACATAACGTCATGATGTAATGCTATAAATTATAAACAATGTAACTTAACTTAAATTTTACACTTCTTTATATTTAATCCAAGATCATTGTAATAAAATAATATTAAACTAGCAAAGAAAATAAAGTTTACATTGCTCTAAAAAAAAAAATTATCACCTCTCAGCCTTCTTATCCCCAGCTCCAGGGGTATTTGGGGAAGCCCCTGCCTTGTTGGTATTACGCTGAGATCTGCCCTTACGAAGGCGACGGAAGGATTCACGTAAACTTTTCTTGAAGCTCTTCCGGCGAGATATTGGAGTGTCACCAGCCCCGGACAAGTCTGCAGGACAAAATAGTACTTCAAGAAAACAAACTTTTAATGGTTTATTGTCAACTGATTTTCTTTTTTTTTTTTTTTTTTTTTTTTTTTTTTATATATGCTGTATTGAGGAATTTTACTTAAAAAGTCACTATTATGCACCAACAAATCCTACTAAAGTACTGTATACAAGACTTGATACTGCATCACTCATAGTTTTATATATTTTTTTATTATAATCCTATTCTCTTGTCAACATACCATTGGGGTTTAGGGTACAGCGAGTTGCCACAGCCTTGTGCCTGGTGATGTCATAAACTGCGAGACCGTGTGCTGTGCCTGCCGCCAACACACCCCAGGTTGAGTGCAAGGCCAGGGCGGTGACGGAGGCAGGAGGGTGCAGCTGTACCACGGCCTCCACCCACGCCCCCTGCTGGTGTCCAGCACGACCTTCGGCACGAGGCTTCAACTGGTCGTGGCCTTTCCACACAAACCCGTCGCGATCACTCACAATGTTTAGAGTGCACAACTGAAGTAAGGGAAAAAGAAAATAATTAGGTAATGGCTCGTATTGTAACTTATAGTTGGACTTAATTAATTTTAATTTAATTAAAGAAAAATGTAGAAAAAGACCCATAATAATACAAATTATTGTTGCATAGACGATTTTTTATAAATAATAAAAAAATAATTACGTATTTAAATGCTTGCTTTGTTATTTATGTTTCATACACAATACTTATAAAGTTTAAAGCAAGGGGGAGGGTGGGGGGTTCGCCAAATTGTTGTTTTAATAAAAGGTGATAGAATTGAAAAATTAATGAATTCCAAGAGTAATTTGACAACTATTCTCAACTCTATAATTGTAGTGGCTTGCAATGTTTACCTTTACGTCAACAGGCTTGCTTGCATTACTCTGAGAGTTCAACTTGGCCACGATGAGATGCCCTGCAGTGCCAGCCACTACCAGCGTACCCGAGAACGGACAAAGTGCCACCTTCTTGACTGCCAGTCGAGGGTCATCAGAGTACGGGTCAAAGCAGCCAACCTGTAAATACATCACGTTAGTTCTTGCTGATGTGTACAAAATCAATATTCCTTGCAATTAAAATAAAGACATCCATGCAACATTATTTCAAAAAGTAAACAATATAATTTTGATAACGCAAAATTTCATTTCATTAGTTGAGTGTTGAGTCACATACAAAACTACACAAACATATCAATTATTGAAATGTTGACTAATGAGCAAATGCCTCCTTCAATTTCTTCATAATAAAAAAGACTATACAATATACTGAGTATATTTAGTGTTTCTTTTTTGCAATTACTAAGAATGCATACTGTACAGGGGGAAAAAATGAAACAAAAGCTGCTTAGTAAGTCTTCACTAATTTTAAACCAATTATCTCCCTACTCTAACATATACCCCGGCAAAAATAAGCTCATTTTTGTAACTAAAGGGGAAAAAATACTTAACTAGCAGAGGTATGTTGTAAGCATATTTGCTAACTACATAGCACTGTACTTTTAACACATGCAATTTGATTTACTGTATTTTTATCTTCAATTGAAAATATTTAGTTTTTTTCATTTGGAATATAATTTATAAATTTAAATTCAAAATGCTACGGATAATAAAGAAAAACTTTTTAACCAGTTATATTTTCAGTGTGTTACTTTTTTATATACGGCAAAACATGTCATTCTTTACAAAGTTGATAATATAATATGTCCAACAGAATAACTGAAAACTGAACAAGCACTTTTAAACATTGTGGGGGGCATTCACAAAGCACTTTAACCCCAAGTTTTATCCCTGGTACTAAACATGGTGCTAAACTAGGAGCTGAACATGGTTAGCCCCTGGTTTAGCACCATGTTTAGTAACAGGGATAAAACTTGGGGCTAAAGTTGGGGTTAAAGTGCTTTGTGAATGCCCCCTGTGTATCTCTTGATGATATTTTCCAACTCTTCTCACCTTTCTGAATGGGGGCCAATCCTCATCATCTGCAGCATCCTCTGCTGGGTCTTCTGGTTCCTCACCAGTCGAGAAGATTGGCTCGGAACAGAACTTGAAGAGGGGGGTGAGAGCCACACCCCCTGCCTCCCAGAACCTCACCGAGCCATCTTCGTGTCCTGTCAGCAGCAGTTCACGACCCTCGGCGTCTGCCCTCTCATCAAGCTCCAAGTCCCCGCCATCCACTGGCCAGCTCTAAAACACCAACAGTCGTCAGTACTATGACAAGAACTGGACAGGACATTGATCCCTTTATATGATTAAATTTAATTTTGCATTTATTTTCACTTGTCAAATAAATACTTTTTTTTTTTAAAAAAAAAAGCTACCTGCAGTCTTTTTTTTTTTTTTTTTTTTTTTGTTTTTTGCTTCTTTTTTCATCTTACGGAAAAATATTATTATACTGTTTTTTTAAAAAGAGGGTTATTATTATTATTATTATACTGCAATAATATTAAATAAATTTTATAGCTAAAGTTAGCATTATTTGAAACAATTTAATTTTGTTTACAGTAAAAATTTGTTTCCTCTACCAATATACTTACAAGAGGAGATGAATTTTTATCATAAGCAAAATTTGTATTTTCCAGACACTATAATTCTGAAGACTCGCTAACTGACCCTGTCCGAGTATGTTGCTCCGTCCTGTGCCTTGCCGGCCTGCTTGAGGTGTTCCCATAGTGCCTGGGGCACGGGACTGACAAGTTGCAGGCAGGTGACGGCCGAGGCGTGCAGGGACACAAGGTAGGGAAGCGGCAACATACGCCAGCCGGAGTCATACAGGTCCAACGCCACAATCTCCTCCTCTGCCAGAACAATCAGGGCCTCTGGACCTGCGTCTGAACAACAAGAAGCCACCATGAGTAAAGTATGCTTTTTTGTGAGAGTGAAACCTTAGTAAGAACTTTTACTTCTAAAACAAAGAAAGGGAAAGCAGAGAATGTAATTTACTGTAATTCAAAAAAAAAAAAAAAAAAAAAACAGCTTAAAAAATTTTAAATAAATTAAAGTAAGAAAAGAAACAAGAAAAAAAGAGGGAGGAATTTAAAAATATATATATACAGAAAATAAAAGAAGTAAATAAAGTACAAAAAGTATAAAATCTGTAAACAAAATTTTAAAACGCTTTTAAAAAGCATATGGAAACGTTTCAAGTCTACATACAGTACAAGTAAAAACAAGAATGCAACATTCAACATTCTCATAAAAAATAATAATAATTAATTTAAAAAATGTGCGTACCTGCAAGTGACTCATCAGCAGGCATGATGGTGAGGAAGTCAATAACTCGTGAGGTGAAGTCAAACACAATGTGGCGATCCCCTCGCATCACAGTCACCGTGTGACGGTCAGAGTGGCTGGCTCGGGGCATGCCACCTCCAAACACCTGCAGCTCCTCCCTGCAGCACACAGCAGTTGTTAGAGCACGGAAAAGTTTATTTATTTCCCCCAAAATTTAATTGTGTTAATACCATGAAAGTGTTTACTGTCAAACAAAATATTAAGAACTGTAAATGGTCCTGTGGTTAGGGAAAGGGTTGTTTCTCAAATGAAGTTCCAAATATTAGTATGATACATAGAAGGTTCAGTGCTCTAAATATATTTACAAATAGATAAGAAACAAATCCTCACTTGCAATAATTTATACAGCCTTTTTGATCAAAGTTTTCTTTAATACAACAGTGCAATTTCAAGTTATTGTTTTCATTAACATTCTTTGACTGTAGCTATTCCTACATAACATTGTTAGATTTGAGATAGCTGGTAGTAAACTCACCCCTTGGCCTGGTGCCAAAGCACCTTGGAGATCGCCCTGCATGGAAAGGGTCCGTACACGGTAGTTGGTTCTTCGAGAGGGGTTCTTCCTCCAGCCTGGGCATCCCAAGTGACGAGACTGCCGTCGTTATGGGCAGAGCGGAATTTGGTGCCTGAGGCATGCCAGCTGACGCCCTCTAGTTGCTGGGAACTCACGAACGTCTGCTCAGCTCGCAAGCCTTCACGGTCCCACAGCACCAGCAGGCCTCTGTTGTAGCCAATCAGAAGCTTGTGAGGGTGGCCAGGCATCTCCTGCAGAGCCTCCACTGCACCAGGGTTGATCTTGTAGTCTTCAGGTACACTGTGTGCAAGAACAGAGCTCAAGTAACACAAGGGACTTCCAAGCCAACTTTGGGTTTTTGCTTACTTTTTTATAAAAAAAAAAAAAAAAAAAAAACATATTGTTTGGAAAGTAATACAATTATGTAATTCTTAATGTTAAATTGAAAACGTGAAGAAGGAATACAGTAATAATGCCTACAGTAACATCACATAGAGAATTCTTTATTTAAAGATCTTGACAACTAGTAGATGTCAGTAACTGTATTAGAGACGGACTCACTTCTGCATGACAACGTCCTGGTAGATTATGTTCTCTTCCATCTGGAAGCTCAGGGTGTCCAGCAGGTAAACATTGCCCCCCTCAGTTCCCAGCAGCAGACGACGCCCACTCGACTCAAGGCACACCGCAGAGATGCGCTTCAGTCTGGACAGTAAGCAAACATAATCAGTTTATCTAGACTAATTAATGTTCTTAGTTATTCAGAGTTATCAGAAGGAAATAAATTTAAAATTTTAATTTAAAAGGCTAGTCAGAGATACGAACAATACCATAGCAGCAAATATTCTGTTTCACTCTTTTTGTTCACTCATTTTTTTTATTATTATTATCATTTATTTCAGGCTGTAGATTTTAAAAGTAAAGTATAAAAGTAAAACATCCTATGAACTCTGGGACTGGTACACAAATTATGGATAAAGGTTTGACTCACTTTCCCTCAAGTGCAAGCGCCTTGGCCTGGTGAAGGTGGCCAGGCTTCTCCTCGGTGATCTCCCACAGCACCAACGAGTTGTCCTCCAGCATTGTGACCAGACGACCCTGACATCACATACCATCCGTCAACAAACTGGCATGCAGCAAGTCATTGTAAACTAAGCTTACAAGGTTTGGAAATTGACCCCCTAATGTTTTTCAGTGAAGTAAAGATTTTTTATGCAGACAATGCACAGCAATTAGCCTATATTTGTAGCAGCAGGGGTAATGGAGGACGAGGAAATGATGAAAATTCCTTTGCCCAATTAAAATTTCTACAGCAAACTACAGTATGAAAAGTTTTCTTACTTCCCCCATATTAGAACACACTTTCACCACAATTATTTTGAACTGTAGGTTAAAAAAAAATGATGAAAATTTGAAAGATGATAAGTTTTTATCTCGCTTGCAGGCAACTAACTGATGCATAAGAAATTGACAGCAAGCTCCTTAGCTTCTTAGCCATTTTATCTCACCTGCCCCGGTAAGAAGACAATCCTAGAGACGCCCGCCGCCTCAGCTGCCTCATGCTGACCATAGAACTCAACACCCGGCTTGCCCAGTCTGACAATGGCTAAGGAAAACGTGACAATATTGCTGTTTATCAAAATTTGATTAATAAATTTACCACAATTTTTACGAAAATAAAAAATACATAGAGCACCTAGATAAAAAAATATTATTAAAAATTTGATGTGAAGTGCACCTCAAGTATTCAAACATTACTGAATTACTCTTCAATATGTTTTACAGACAAGTTACTAACTTCTAACTAATGACGGCTTATAAGATGTTTTAAACCAACTGTAGAGCTGCATTGGAAAGAATAACCAGAAAATATTTCCAAAATTTATTGCTCTAATTAAAAAAAAAAATATATATATATGTATAATTATGTAGTATAATAAATTTTTATTGTCATTATGATCACTGAAGCTCTGCAACCACAAACTGATAAACAATGTTGATTACAACATTGCAATGTAATTATTAATATTACAGATAAGGATACACTTTGAGGGCGCCACTAGCTGTGCCAATAGCCAACAATCGTAACTCTGGATCCCAGGCCAGCGCTGTTGGCTTACTGGGGAAGCCATGCTGCACAGTCTGTGAACGAAAACCATACCAACATAGAGAATGAGCCTGAAATCATGGAACATTAAGAATTAGATTGCTATTTTTATCATACTTTATTTCAAATTTCAGCACAACTAAATTGTACGTTGTGTTAAAACATTAATAAAAAATATTCACAAATAGAATACATACTCACATATGATATGACAGTTAAATGTCTCATATTATTACTTGATTAATTAATGACACACAATGTAAAACACAGTAATAAAATTTTATTCTTATTTAAATGAGTGTTGTTATAAGTAATAATTGTAAGAGCACAATAAACACATGAAAATGAGAACAAAAGTACGTACAAAATACGAACCCTGCAAAAAATAATTTTTTTGCAGAGCATCCACAAAGAATAACCTTACTTTTACCACTACCTAAAGGTAAATGATAAGATTGGGTTGTGTTTATCTTTATTTAAAGGGTGCTTGATGTATGCATAAGGTCAAGTGAGGTCACTGACCTTTCTAAAAGCAAGAAGATCACGCTGCTGCCGCTGTCGTTCTGTTGAGGGCTGCTGCCCTTTACCACGAATAAACTTCAACATGGCAACACTGTAACACCCAAAAAAAAGCATAAGCTAATCTGAATTTTAACTTTTAACACTGCAAAGATTTAGATTTAAATATGGAAATATTATTTTTTCTTTAAATTGATTATGCATGCATAAAGTTTGCAAGTAAGAGCTCTGCAAATAGAATATTTAATAAGATATGAAGGTTGTCTTAAATATCAAACCTGTATATTATTTACTGTACAGCAATACACAAAAATAATTCTAACTTAGTTACTTTAAAAAAGTTGGCTACAGTAATCTAATGCTGTTAATATATCCTAAGCTAGAGTGGTTCATTCACTGCAGCTGTTATCTGCATTCAACTCCCTCATCACTGCTTGCGAGCGCGTTATCTACAAGCCCGCACGTAGGTCAATATTTACCAAACCCGCCCTGATATATCAAAGAAAGATGCATGCGAGGTGCGGTCGCATTCTAACTCCCACCTGTTAGCCACTGCCTGTCAAGCCAATATTTAACTTGGATACTATTTTTTAAATCCTAAATATTCTTTCATTTACCTGTACATTACAGCAGCTAAATAGAAAGTTAAAAAACATAGATCGATGACATTCCGGAGAGGGCTACTTGCCTGTTACAATAATTGGCTTACAGGATTAGGTTACACCGCCAGACCCGGCCCCACCCACCGCCCCGTTAACTTTTACCTGCTGCCGCTACCGTTGCGTCGTTTCTTTACTTCTTAAAAATATCACTGCACTTTACAAAATTTAAAATTGATGTTAAAAAATGCCTAATGATCGCTTAGGTCGCGAGCATTAGCGGACACAAAGCAAAACTAGTGACGCCTACAACATCAGTCAATCGGCGACATCAACAACACCTGTGCAACGCCAGCTTTTACGCTTGACGATCGGCAATTGTTTTTCCACGTAAAATACGTCATAGTGCCGGGAGCTTCAAATTCATTAAAAGTTAATGAACCTGTTTTAGAACTATAATATATAATATAAATAATATAATATAATTATATATTAATATATAGGAATTACATATATATGCACATAAAAGAGCATAATGTCAGCATATTGCTTAATTTTAATTTTGCAAGTTAATTTAAGTATACAGGAAACAGTAAGTTTTACAACAATAATTATATTAATCAAACATAAATGTACAAAAATCCCTATAAAACTCTCGAATCTATAATTAATATATATATATGGTTTTTGTTTTCAATAACAATAAATAATTTAATCTCTCAGCACGCAAAAATTTAAGTAATAAAAATTATTTTTGATCGATCGAAGAAAACAAAAAAACAATCCGCGCGAGCACTGATCGATCGATACATATATTATTATTATATAATTATCCTTTAAATTTGCGCAAACTATAAACTTTATTTATACATCATCCAAAACATATATATATATATATATATATATATATATATATATATATATATATATATATATATATATATATGAAACGTGCGTATATATATTATATATATACACGTTATATATACGTATATATATACGTACATTCCAGAGAGAATTAATCGAGAGAGAGAGAGAGAGAGAGATCATATTAAGCAGATTCTGCAATATAATATATATGGCTGCAATGCAGATTATTATATGTCAAAAATATAAAATATTCATTTCTTTTAAATTCATGCAAGTTTTTAAGAAAACTGCAGCATATATACGCATGTGTAACTGCAATGTGAAAATATTATATAATATATAATTATATAATTAATTAAATCATGTGTCGTACGTGTGACGGTATAATATTATTTTGTGTTAGTTTTGACTATTTGTTTAATATATTATAATCCAAACTTATAGTGTTTATATGAATAAGCTATATCAACTTTTTTTCTTAACTAAATTGTTATTGTTAATTATGTAGTGAAATATTTCTGTCATCATGTTTTTTTTTTTCCAGATGAAACAAAATTTTCATTCCTCTTCTCGAGCTTTAGCTCATTGAGGTATAAATGTCTTTTTGTATAAATGAAATGTATCATGTTTATTTAAAATGAAATAAAAAAAAAAAAATATATATATATATATATATATATTATACATATATACGTCATTTTATGCAAAGCAGAATACAGATATATATATATATATATATATATTATGAAATATCTCAAGTTTGAACAACTGACGGCCGGCATGGCACCCTTAAAATGCATGCACGGTGCATGTATGGCATATATCCTGCATGGTTATATATTATATTAACAAAATTAAGGACCAATAAGAAATTTAATTAAAATTCTCTGAACAAAAGTTTACACATTTAAAATTATAATTAAGTATTCTGATAACCTCATATTTTATTTTTATTAAAATATTTGTGTAATTTTTTTAACTGTTGCTGCAAATGCACCAAGATCGATAGTCTGTATATATATAGTTATCTTGCAGATGCATGGCATGTATATAGGATTTTGCGCATTTATAACAATTTTAATTAATACCGGGGATTATATTAAAAAAAAAATAGATAATGTAAAAACTGTTTCAAGAAAAAATTGTTTAGCTGATATTATACTTTATTAAAAATCATTATTATTCTATTAAAAAGAAAAAAATTTAATTAATATATGGTGAAATGGTGAAACTGTGAATTAATTCTTATAGTTGTAATAATTGTAATATTATAATATTTCTAAATTTCAATTTTTTTTTTTATCATTTTTTCGTACAAATGGAGTATTTTTTTATTGCAGAAATAGATAGAGGGTGCAAAGTTATGCTACTCTGATTTTTTCAGATTTTTTAGAGCCCGGCAACTATTTTTTAAAAATTATTGAAAGTGCAGGAAAAGTGCCGCCTCTCTTAATAAAAGATAGGACCCAAAAGGGACGTGGATTTCGAACCCGACCTCGCCAAAACTTTTTATCAATACTCCCTAAAAAATCTGAAAAAAATCAGAGTAACATAACTTTGCACCCTCTATCCATTTCTGCAATAAAAAAAAATTGAGGTCTGTCGAAATCTATATAATTATATTATTTTCTCAAGATAAAATATATTATATATATCTTGGATGTATAAGTCACAATATATATAACAAACTGGTATATTCAATGTGAATTAATAAAATAATATATTATGTATATTATATTCTGGCTATATATACATATAATATTATACATAGATAATATTGCGTCAGTTTTATGTGATGTATAAATTATTTTTTTAACTTTAAAAATATATCAGTATACAGAAAGATGTTTACAAAAGATAAGAAATATTTTACTATAATTAGTACATGAAAATGATTTTTGTTATAACAGACACACGACAATACAGTATAATTATATATTGACCAAATAATATATGACAACTGTGATTGTCACGCACGCGATGGCCTGTTTGCTAGCTGTGATCAAACCATGCACTGTCCACAGAACATTGATTGCAACAACATGCTGCAACAACAATCAGGCTTCGTTAAAAATTACCAGAGGATGGATTTTGCGTCATTCTCTTTTGTTTTCTTCGCACTTTGTGTTACGTCGTCATCAGAGAGGGTGAGAAAGTGAAGATTTTTTTTTTTTTTTTTTTACCTTAATTATTTCCTAAAGTTTAAAAGGGTTCTTCACTGTTCCCATTTTCTGTTTGTAGTAGAAACAGCTAAAAACTATACTGTGGACAAAAATAAAATCATGCAACTATATAATATATACATACTTATTTTTTTAATATATATTAGAGCTTAAATATCCGATATCGAAATATTATTGTGATATATGTAATTTTCTAATTAATGCTTAATAGCTTAATTAATAAGGATTATTTATAAGCAATTAATGTGTGAGTGTTTGTTGGGTACGTGTATAAACTGTATATATGAAATATATTTGCAGTTTAATACGTATAATAATTTATGTATATTAGTTTGCTGATGCAGAACAGTGTTAATAAATTAGAGGAGCATATCATGCAGAAGAACACAACAATTTAACGCACAGTAAATTTTTATCACATATATTTATTAAGCTGAGTCACCGTAAATGTAGAAAGCTATATATATAATCATTATCTAATTTTTCCTTATTGAAGGCAGATTTCGATACGTTCTGTGCAATAATTATTTAATAACGCGTATTTGACTTTTTTTATTTTCTTATTTGGGAAAAATTAAGAAAATTTTAGAATTTTTAAAATTAAAAGTTAATACACTCGATTGATTTGACTAATTTTGTGTTTGTGAATTGAAATATACATATAATTATTTATACATAAAATTAAAATTAAATGAATATAACAATTAAAAAATATATAATGGATATTATACATACATAAAAAATTATATTATGATAAGAAAGACAAATATCATAAATATGAGAGTATATTAATAAATATTGTAACTCTGCCTTAATTTGTGAGAGGATTTACGTATTAATATTTATACTGTTTTCTTTTAAAAACAGTGTTGTATATAATATTTGGTATAAATGCAACGTACAAAACAACGCAATTAACTATAAACACTGATTTTCAAAAACTGAATGAATTTAGTAGAATAGAAAATGAAAGAATATTACAATATATAATATATTAAAAAAATATAATAAAATATTTTTATTATATATTATTCATAATATTATTAAAAATATAATTATATATTCTGAATGAGAATTTATGCAAAAAGGTATAATTAAGCTTCAGTTAATTTTAATCCTTTCCTTTAGAATTAATGACCATAATCTATAATATTTTTTAAATATCTCGATGTATAATTATAGTCTTATATAGCTATAATATATATCATGCATGGGATTGAATTAATCGGATAAATATTAAAAGGCGTCCATATTAATTTTTTATAAAACAATATTTTTGTGTGTATGTTATTAGGTTCTTCAACTGGAAACTGTCAAGAAAGAATTGGGATTGAAATTGGTACCAACGGCAATTATTCCACCCTCGCACAAGGAGATGAGTCCAAAGGATACAGGTGTAAAAGTTGGGGTGAAGGAAATCAGTACAGTTGTGAAAGAGACGGGTCTGAAGGGAAAAGAGATTATCAAGGATGCAGATTCTAAGGGAGTTAACTCAAAAATCAAAGGTGTAGAGGGGAAGATTCAAAAGAACGTGGTGGTTAGTGGAAAGGAGACAATATTGAAGGATGTTATTCCGTCAAGTGTAAATTTGAAGAAGATAATAGGAAATGAGACGGATAGAGGAACGGGGATAAAAGCAACAATCCAAAAGGTCACTTTTCAGGTGAACGCTACAAAGGGGGTGGGCGCGAATGTAGCTGGCACGAATTCTGTGGCTACGAATGGCAAGGAGATCGGTGCTGATGACACAAATAAGGGTGCGGGGACGAAACCAGGTTTGAAGAAGCAATCCAAGCCCGCCGCTAATTCCACCAACCCTCAACTAGAACAACAGCAGATTCTGATGAATATTTTCAAGTGGAAAGTGCTATTCGAGCCTTGCTCTATCACGTGCGGTGGAGGTAAGTTAACCATGCAACGTGATGATGAAGTCAAATGAGTCGATTAAATTTAAGCTACCTCAACCATGACAAAGATGTATATTTATAGTATTATATAATAATATCTTAACCATTGAATTGCATTTAAACTAAACTTTTAATATATTATAGAAATATCATCACAGTCTTCATAATTATATATAGTTTATATAGCTGTGGTTCAATGAAGAATTTGTGTATTTTATATTTGTTTCGTAAAAATAAAATTTCTCTAGTAAATTAACACTTCATTTAGAGAATATTAATTATTAAGAAGTGTAACCCTACATATCAGGCGCGGATCCAGAACCAAATTTCGGGAGGGGCTGCCTTCATAAGATCATGCAATGTTAAAAAAAAAAAAAGTGGGGGAAATGCCTATATATATATATTGTTTTTTTTACAATGATACACCCCTAAGAGCTTACAGCTCGCGGCGGGGTAATGAGTAGGGATTGCCCATGTTAAGTCCAAAATTTTGGGATGGGGGCCTCCCCCAGCCCCCCCCCCCCCTGGATTTGCGCCTGCCATACATATTAAATATGTTTTGCAGCGTACCAGAGTTCCACCGTGTCTTGCTGGAACATACAGACCCAGCAAATGGTCAGCGAGAACCAATGCGATATCACCAAGCGCCCCAAGCCGCGTCGAGAGGCGTGCGCCTTTCAGCCCTGCTTCACACCCGTGTAAGTATTTCTTGTTTTAAAAAAAGAAATTCGTAATTCACCCGATTTTTACGCAAGCCATCATCATATATCATCGGACGAATTATGTTTTTTTAACCATATTATAAAGTTCATATATATATAATATACCTTTAAAATATATTATATAATTACAAATTTTGATCTCTCTCTCATCTGCATATGCATGCATGAGAGTGATATAGTAAATATTAATACTTTTTGCAGCTGTGTCACAAACTATCAGAATCAGAGTAATTTAATCGGGTCTTATTTGGCTTAATTGGCTGGGGATTAAAAAATGTAGTTGGCACAATAATATGCCATGCAATTAAAGTTTAATTGTTTTTTGTAATGTGCAAATTAATTAATTATATATAACTCAAAATTTAAATATGTAAGAATACACAAGCGCACCCTTAAATAAATAAATAAATAAATAAATAAATAAATAAATAAATAAATAAATAAATAAATAAATAAATAAATAAATAAATAAATAAATAAATAAATAAATAAATAAATAAATAAATAAATAAATAAAATTTATAATATGGTAACACGTACGCAACGAACGAAACAGTTTTACAAGAAAAATAAAATTTATATAAATTTGAATTATAAAGGATATAAAAATTGAAGTTAATAAAAAAATCCGATAACTTTTTATATAAAAATAATTACTTTTGTTGTGTCTTAGAGGTTACAACGTTACAGTAAAATAAATATACCCTCTATATAGTCGATAAAAATTGACATCTCCAACAGAATTTTATTTTGCATGTATAAATCATCAGGTCACCACGCAGGTATAAAAATTTGAATGTTGTTTTCGTGAGATGTATCTCGATAAGCCTACTTGAGTATTTCACTGGAGGTGTAATGTAAATTTTGCATGTAGGTGGAAACTAAGTGAGATGAGCTCGTGCACAGCCACGTGCGGCACGGGTCTGCAGCTCACGATCAACCGCTGTGTCATTGTGCTCGGAGCCAACAAGCTTCGCGAGGTGGAAGTCAGTAATGTATAATAGCATAACGCAATTAATACGTGTGGTTTAATGGAGTATCAACCTCATTTTTTTTATTGCGGAAATGGATAGAGGGTGCAAAGTTGTGCTACCCTGATTTTTTTCAGATTTTTTACAGCCCTGGAAGTATATTTTTAAAAAAATTATTGAAAGTCCTTTTTGTGACGTCACGTGGCGGCAATTCCTATTCTTTTCTTAAGGAGAGGCACCTCGTGACGTCATCTAAAAGTATTTCAATATTTTTTTAAAAATACTTCCAGGGCTCTAAAAAATCTGAAAAAAATCAGGGTAGCATATATAACTGTGCACCCTCTATCCATTTCCGCAATAAAAAAAAATTGAGGACGATACTCCATTGCATATTTATTCTGAATATGCATGCAATTCATGCCAATTAATGATTCAAATATATTGTATAGAGCTGTTAATGTCACCATTTTTAATCTCTCTCTATTGCATAAATATATATTAATTATAGCTATATACTATACTCCTCAATAAAATATAATATATATTATTAGTTTATTCATTACATGTGCATATACAATTAATGGACAACTTACATTAAATTTTTTACTGCAAAAATCAATAGAGGGTACCAAGTTATGCTACTCTGAATTTTTTCAGATTTTTTTGAGTCCTAAGACTATTTTTTAAAAATTATTGAAAGTGAAGCCACGCCCCCTGGAGGCGTCAATAGGCGTTTTTGCCCTATCCTTTTTATTAAGGATTCAGGTGTGTCAACTTAAATTACAGGACTTTCAATAATAAAATTATTTAAAAATAGTTCCGGGACTCCAAAAAATCTGAAAAAATTCAGAGTAGCATAATTTGATACCCTCTTTTCATTTTTGCAATAAAAAATTTTCATGTAAGTTGTCCATTGTCACATATTGTTATATATAGATATATGTGTATATATATATAACATATTTATATGTTTTATACAGCACATAAATTCCATAATATTTATGTTCATAATTTTTACAGAAATGATGAAACTTGGTGATTTTTATTTTTTTATTTATCATCATTTTATTATTATTATTTTTTTTTATTAATTGCGTGCTTTTCAAATCCTCAGGACAGAATGTGTCAGTCGAAGGATCGTCTTCCTGAGATCACACAGACGTGCACGTCGATAGTAAATTGCACGCAGTTGAGTCGCGAAGGCGAGTGTCAGGTACAGCCATGCACGACTGTAAAGACAACACCAGCCTCTACCTCCACCGGGGGTTGTGGGCACCGCCTTGCCCCCACCGTCCTGATCTCCGTGCTGCCCGCCCTCGGCCTCGTGCTGCAGGCCTGCACTGTGATGATTACGATGAACGTTCAAGACCACATTCAGCTGTGGCTTTTAAAGTACAACATTATACCGCAAAGTTAAATATTTATTAATATTAATGCTAAAAATGTTGCGCTTCGGACGCCAATAGGTTGATAATATGCCTGTCATTTCATCTTGAGGGTTCACCAACCTTCTTTTCTTTAAACCCGCGCGCTCTTGCGAACGTTGAAGATTGCATCATGTGTCGTGAAGTGAAACGTGTATAAAATTAATATGAATAACGAACGTTGTCCATTTTAAGCACCATAAATGGAAATGCACGTATGGACTTTATTTAATATTATTTATTACTTATTTACTTAAAATAGTATTTACTGTGGAACTCGATCAAGATGAGGGCAGATCCAGGGGGGCATATCGATCGTCACCCGTCACCCCCTCCCTGAATGTCACAAAATACATAGGAGGTGTTAACAGGCGCGGATCCAGAAAAAAATTCGGGAGGGGCTGCCTCCATAAGGACAATGTTAAAAAAAAATTGGAGTGGGGGAAATGCCTATATTGCCCATGTTAAATCCAAAATTTCGGGGGGGGGGGCTACAGCCTCCCCCCCCCATGGATCCGCGCCTGGGTGTGTTACCCCCCAGCCCAAATTTATATAACATTGCGATGCCGGATATGGCAAATCACTTCCCCCCCCCCTATTTTTTCCCCCCTGCTCCCGCGCCCCCAGAGTCGCGCGCTAGATCTGCTTTAGTGGAACTACATTACAGATATAAATAAAAGTAATTTAAATTAACGTATTAACATTTTGCTGCATAAAATTTAATTAATACATCAAGATGAAGTTGAATATGAACAAAAACTTGTCATAAATCCTGATATTATAGTTAATACAATCATTTTAAAAACCTTATATAGATTTAGAAGCATATTATATGTATATAACAGTATGAATTTTAACGTATTTTTAGTATATAATTATAGTAACAAGTGTTATAGTTTATCGATATTGAATTATTTCAGATAATAATGAAAATAAATTAATATTAAATTTTTATACTGCATGTGTGAAATATATTTTATTATTATAGAAATATGTTACTCCTATAGTTTAAATTCCTATCTATACCAATGCATTATTCACAGCACTAATGTTTTAAACTTCAATAAATAATTCAAGTTTATATCTAATTTTCAAGTACGCTCCTCGCCTCTGAAAAGTTCTCTTCTGCAGCCTTGTTAATTATAATCACCATGCCGTGTGTTATTCTTACGGGGTATGGTGATTAACAATAATGGCTGTAGAAGGAAACTTTTCAGAGGCAAGGAGTGTACTTAATTAAAAGGTAACTCGATAAAATAACATAATAAAAAAATATATCAACTTCTTACTTTCTGACATGATTTAATCCAACGAAGAGAAATCATCACATATCTAGGGTTTTAACTGAATTCCGTGTATGTATAACTTTGCATTTTTTATTGTATTATTTTTTTGTTATATTTCAATTTTGCAATACAGTAAAATTGGTGATAGAATTTCAGCAGTATTAATTGAGGGTAATTTATATTATATTAGGTTTATGTATAAAGAAATTTGGAAAGAAAATGCATGAACTTGCAACTAAAAATTCATAATATAATAGTGAAGAGTTAAAGGGGAGTTTGTATAAAATAAATAATTAATAAAGAAAACTGTTTAAAAAAAAATGTTTTGATATTTTATATTTAATGATACACTTACAGTTAGTACACTTAGTTTATATGTATTTTTAATACAAATTTTATGCATGCATAACAAAATACTGCATGCATAATATGCTTTAAAGTAAAGGTGGTGCTTTTAGAACATAAAAAAATATTGCTAGGCCACAAGGTATACACGGGTTTTAAATTACATGTTGCATGGAATCAAAGGGGAGTTTTTTTTATTATAGTCATTGATTGTCATCCTGGAACGCGTATAAAGTTACAAAAATGCCGTCTTGAAGAAAGGACATGCAGCAGGTGGTGGATTTTGATTATTTTCAGCACAGCAACTTTTTGAAATTTGAGTCGGGAAAATTTAAGACAGAAATGAAGCATGCAGCTAAGCGTATATAAATATATAATATATTATATAATTTAATAAATTTATATAATTATCTGGAGTTATGTACATATTGACATTTTCAGTAACAGGTGTTAAAAATCATATAAAATGCCATATATGTTCCCTTACAATGTTTTTAAAAAAAAAACAAATAATAAGCTAGATTATAAAATATACACTTTCTTTTTATAAACATTCAAATAATTTAATATTAAGCAACAATCATCTAATTTGATTCGAAATAATATATTATCATTAAAAGTGGTGTAATTTCTAAAGATAAAATAATTTAATGTAAAATTTAAGTGGTTTAAAAACAGACTATGCACTCTTGTTTTTTGACCTGCTAATTTCGTTACATGTTCTAACTGGAGTGTATAATTAGAAATTAGAACGATTAGAATGTGAAAATTTTAGTGGCTTAATCGAAAGATGGGGTAAAAATATGTTACTGTGATTTTTTTCAGATTTTTCTGAGACCGGGAACTATTTTTAAAAAATTATTGAAATTATATTTTATGACGTCACGGGCGGCACTGCCCTATCCTTTTTCTTAAGGAGTGCCGCCCGTGACGTCATGCATCAAAATAGACTTTCAATAATTTTTTAAAAATAGTTCCCGGTCTCAGAAAAATCTGAAAAAATTCACAGTACCATATTTTTACTCCTTCTTTCGATTGAGCCACTAAAATTTTCACATTCTAATATCTCATTCGCATGCTGAAGATTAGCGGATTTTGACTCCATCGAGCAACATTTCTGCGAATATTTCCCTCTCAGAAGTCAGAACACAAGTATTAACCACGAAGTTTTTGGAGTTTCTTAAATTAAATTGAAGTGGGGCTGCATATAACATTTTCATAAATAATTATACCGTGCTGCAAACGTATAACGTAAAAGTTTAATTATATAATTATATTAACAATAAGTATATAATTTTAAACTTTTAAACAGTAAAGGGTTTAACAATTATTATTTGTGATAAAAAAAAAATGCTTTAGAATCTTTCGTGCGCCCCCATTTTTTTTTTTTTTTTTCAAATAAATGACGGCAAGGTCACAGATATAATTGACATTAAAAATTGAAATTAAATTTTAGCATGTAATCTATAATAATATATAGGCTTTTTTTATTTCGTTTGCTGCATGTATAAGAAAAGAGATAAATAATGAAACAATTAATTAAAACTCAGTAGTTATGAAACAATTAAAAATCAATTATTGTTCGTTCACTATTATGAATATTGTCCCATGAGTGATGTGAAGGTGTTCAGCAGTAAGAACGTGGATAACCACAGGGCTGCGTTGGAAGGTCTAAGTTGCGCCGCGTCACCGTTGTCCCTGGAGTCTGTGTCGGTGTCTGCCCCCGCAGCCGTGCGGCACGGAGGGGAGAAGCAGTCGACGTCTCGCGAGGCGAAGGGCGGACACGGCACGATAATACCACTACTGCACTTACCAAGCTCGTCTGGCGGCCGAGGCAGCGACGAGCACTTCCGCTCCTGTCAATATGACACAAGATCACCTAAGTATCATATGTTATTTCTTGCTTCCTTTATTAAAAGGTAAAGTCGCATATTTTATATAGTCAATCATATACCCTGAAAATTTTATATAGCAAACCTTCGGTATTATTTAATACGTACTATTATTCGTAAGTGACAAAAAATAATGCAAAATTAGGCGCAATTTACGAAGGGCATTTTCATATTTTCCAGCTTTCTCACTATAAATACGTTTAATGCAAGCTTAAATCAATGACAACGACAATAACTGTGTTCAGTGAGAAACCTGGATTTTACTCAATCAAAAATTGCGGACATTTTTAGTCTATTTTTTTTTATAAATATAATTTATATATTATACTGTATAATATAGCAAATAGAACGGAAAATATACAGTGAAAAATGAATGAGGACTGCGCAGCAGTGAATACTTCAAATCTGTTTACTTCAAAAATTAATTAAAGCGTGCATACATGTATAACAGCAGTTTATTATATGCAATGAAAAGAAATGTAATTCTCATGTGCACTTAATGTTATATATTTATTATTTATTTGTAATAAAATCTGAGAGATTAGGAAAAAAAAAGATTTTGGTATATAGAAGATAAAAAAATACAATTTTTATAGTTATTTATATTATAATCATAATGACATTTGTAAAAAAAAAAAAAAAAAAAAAAACGTGTTACATACTAGATTGAAACAACGTAATATGTTCAAAGTTAAGTACATATCATATAGTAATCTGCAGGTGGGCATGTAGATGTTATCCTCCCGTAACTGACTACTTCCTGAACCAATTACACTGAGAAGTTACCTCGATCTCCCGGAAGTTGAAGGCGGTGATCTTGATGACGCAGCGGGCGACGCGGCTCCTCCAGCCCGGGCCGCACTTGGAGCTGCACTCGCTCCACTCGCTCAGTCTCCACCTGTCACACACACTCCTCGTCACTGTCCACGTACAGTACGTGACATCGTCACCGCAACTCTTCTGAACAGTGAAGGAATCTACGGGGCAGCTATATAGCTCTCACATCTTAATTAATGTTCCGAAACCAAAATACAGAAGAGTCCTTATATATACTCGAATCTGAATCGATCTCTTTCCCACAAGACTGAAAAATATTATTTTGGGATAAGGCAGACTTCTCCCCTTCTCCCCCTTAATGTCCAGGTAACAAATATAATGTTTTCTTTGATGTAAGTTCCATATTCTATATAACTTTTCTCTTGACTTAATTATTATTCTATATGCATAATAATAATTTTATAGAATGTGTTATAATCGCTTTATTCAATTAAAATGGGGTTACTCATCGTCACTGCTATTTTAGTGTAATTGCATGGTAATTCCATTTGTGATATATTGTATTCAATGAAATTTAGTACAACTCTAGTAGGTTTGAACAACCACCATCATTCTCGAAGACCCGCTTGTGGTCTTACCCCGGCTTGCTGACACAGGGCTCCTGCCCACACGGTCTGTTTTCTGACTCGGGCCTCGTTTTGAAGTCACAGATGATCTCGCTAACCTGCACTCCGGCCATCCAGCACTGCGGGAAAGTGCGTTGGAACCCTGCACACAACAAAAATGTGCAATTTTTTATATTAATGTTCTGCAAAGTTTTGTTAAATGAATGTTTCATAATTTCAATTGTACAACAACTTTTCCACAGTATATTATGTTGATTTACATTGAAAGTGATGTGCTTAATTTATGGACAGCCTGGCATAACTTTTTCAACGCATAATAATTATGCGTAGATATTCCGTCATAAAATCCATAATAACATGGTTATGCTTTCTGTTCAGATTTTTCCTCGTTGTCCTATATAATACAAGGTTATTAAAATTAATTATTAAAACAAATTATAAATTTTACTGTCTGAAAATTTAATCGGAAAAAATGCATTTATAAGCTTAATTTTATTGACTGCTCTATATCCGTTAACCTCTCTATCATACTAAAAGAGGTAAAAAATATTGAAAGTTATTATATTTGATGTCGAGAATATTAAGTGTTTATTTAACCAATGCAATTCAACTATTGTTATTGAAGGGCATCTACGGAAAAATGCTAAATAACGCTGTATATATAATACAAAAGGTACTTTTAATTTATAAATATTTATGATAAAGAGTTTTACAAAAAGAGTAATTTGCTACTTGGCTAACTGTATTATAGTTTTTAGTGTATATACTCGTATAAAATATATATTATGCTTTTTGTTGTTGTTTGTGTAAAAGTTTTGTCTTGTGCTTTTTGTCATTATAACTGAATATATATATTACTTGTTTTATACTATTTGTATAGCCAAATGAACTGAATAAATCTATTAAATCTATCTGTTCAAAAATTGTATTTTTTGACAATTTAGAACTGAAGATAAGATTTTACTTGACATGACAGTAATATATATAATATATAGTATAATTATTTATTTTCAGTGACATCAGTTAAAAAATTTGCAGTTTTAACTATATAATCCTCAAGAAGCTATAGACGTTGCGGACTCACCGCCGCCACAAGAGGCAGAGCATGCCTCGAAGCCCTGCACCCAGTAGGCCGTGTCCTGCTGGCGCTGCCGTGGACTGGACCACGAGCCCGGCACAGCTCCCGCCTGCAACGACACGTGACCGGAGAGACAATTAACTTCCGTTTAATGTATCGTCAAACAGGAAGTCACGTGTTCTGCATTGTTAACACGTGTAATGTGACTCAAGACGCTACCTGTGTGATTAGTATGTTCGTTCGAAAAATACAGGTATATATCATATGATACTCCAATTGTAATTAATTTTCAGAAAAGGAGAAAAAGGAATCACAAAAATAGGAGGTAAATTTTTAAACTTCATAATTCTGTTTTCTGTTATAATCAACGTTTGTTTAAAATATAACTTTAATTATGAAATCATGATTTCATGCATGCCTTTCAAAAATTATTGAGCTTTAATAGCATGACATCTATATATCAAACTATCAATTATATATATGAAATGAATAATATTTAATACGAGAATGGCAGAATGAATTACAATAATTTAATACTTACAACGTGATAGACTGTAGACACTAACACAAGAAACAACGTCACACAATTCCACATTTCAGTGTGAGAGATGTGCAACAGGCGACTTGATATCCACATCTAAGGGACATGTTTCAATAGTTGACGCCACTAAGCTCTGAACCGGCTCCTCTCACTTGGTCAGGGTCTTTGCGTGACCCACGGTGACTACCTCGACAAAGTCAGTGTTTTGATGTAGCCGCTCAATAATACCATGACAAAATCGACTGGCTGTAGAGACTGCGTACTAAACATAAAAATTACGTAGAACTATAAATAATATAATATCAACAATCTTTCAAATCTATTTTTATGTAATGTATTAAAAAAATGAAAAAAATATACTGTTATAATGGAAAATAATTTATATATAATAATGTCTTTATTAATACAGATATTAAAAATTTAGTTTTATGTGTAGCTGTTATAGCATCAGGTTAATGACAACTTCAAAAAATAATTAGTATATTAATTGTCATATATTATAATTATTGTCCCTTTAGTTAAAACATACTTTGATTTTTGTTCATTTGAGCTAGTGTATATTTGGGGACAATCGACACATTATTAGTCATCTAAAGTCTGTAAAATCTTGCAATTAAATTACACCTAGAAATTGCACTAGCGAATTGAAACCCATGCATAACCGAAAGCGGAAAAGACATAAACCGGAAATTAATTCTTTGAAAAAATGTGTTATAATTTATGATTTATAAATTTATTTAAAAATCATGTTAGAGCAAATGTTTAGTTTCATCTATGAGGTATACGTATACCTGCAGGTATAACTATGATGACTATACAAATAAGTAAAAACGATGCAAATTTATTAGTTTTGTTGCAATTTCAATAAAATATTATTTTATCATGGCTAAAATTTATAATAAGGCCATTACAAAAATTGTATCGAATAAAATTTAATATTATGTAGTATGAACATGCAACAAAAATACGCGCCAGCGCTGCACGCAACTTATTGAGCAGCGGTGCATTGCGGGTTGCCTCAGCAGTCATCGTCTCAAAACAGAGCCGTCCTGGCACGCGACAAACTCACACGCCGCGAGGCTATATAGTCAAACAAACGGCAGCAACAATGAGTCTGACTCCACATTATTTTTCAGATCACGTCTTGCGCAGGAAGACACTTAAGACAACGACGGAAGCGTGATGTTTATATTTTTATATACGAGTTTTCCAAAACCTTTGAGGTTTACTGTAATACAATTCTATGTAATATTATATTATATCATATCACATTATTGTATATCTGTTTTTTCTAAATATTGTAATAAATATATATACTATAGTTTGTTTTTGTAAATCTAAAAATTTCCTAGCTATTAATTAGTTTATTAACACATATAATTAATAATGACGATATAATCGCATCGCTTCATTATAGCTCTTTTGTCAAACAAATAATATTTGTATTATAATGAACTTTCTTCAGTTGAAATGCATGGCGAAGATCGCAAAGATAATAACTTTAAATGTTCTATTTGGACATTTTGGACGTAACTTTATTAAATGATTACTTTAGAAACATTCATTTTAGCATTTTTAGCCAAGCAAAGGAGCCCTCAATCATAGCTCACCGTAGTCCTTTTTGTAAAAACTGATGCAATGTGAGTTATATGACTGTGTGTGTCTTTTATATTATTTTTAGCAACAATAAGCTTAAAATTATCTATTATATTTTTTACCTTTTTTAACATATCAATTAAATATTGAAAACAAAATAAAATTAAATATATGCTATCAAGTTTGCCAAATTTAATTTTAAAGTTCAATATAATTATATACTACAAAAATTATATATAATAAATATATTATTGTAAATATTTTATACAATATTTTATTCACATTGCATGCTGATTAACAATTTTAAAGCTGCATGCAAAACGGAAATTTTCTTAAAACATCGAGTGTACACTGGAAAATTTATTTTAACTAACTTCAACAAAGTATTAAAAATTATATATGAAATGTGATATTAAATAATATTCTTGTAGATATCTCACCTCACCCATAATTTCTTTAAAGTTTACCCTGGGTGCTTGGCATAACATAAATAAAATATATGAAATCGGTATCCCTGTCTTTCCTAACACCCATTGACTCCTTTAAAGAAAAAAAAATAAAAATCTGGCCAGGCATATATGTGCGTTTTCCTGGGAGTTAATCACGATCAAGGATTTTCTAATATATCTAATTTCAATCATCATCAGCACCCGCCAGGTGGAACCAATTCAGCATTTCGATTCGAGAGGAAGGGGGACATTAATTATCACAGTCACAATGTTCATTTATTGGAATAGAGGAAAGACGATGGGTGTGTGGGGGAAGAGAGATGATGCAAATGCATTTTAGGACCATTTTGGAGGGGCAATCGCCCTCATATAGTTTTGCTCCTCCTCTCCCCCTCGTAAATCCAGCACCATCACTACCACCACCATGGCACATATATAATATTAAATATTCATGACAAGAAAAAAATAAAGAAAAATATTACAGTTAAAAAACTTCCGCTCCAGTGTACGGGCTGCCGTACAATAAGCTGCTGAAGTTGCTGCTACTCAGCGAGGCCGTGCTGGCATTGACCTTGGCTCGCTATCTCTCCGCCGCCTCCAGCTCGCAGCCTCACAAGCGGGGGTCGGACCACACAGCAGCTCAACAGTGCACAGCTGGAGCTTTGTATCGCACAAGTTCTCTAACGCAGAAGTGAAAAATGAACAATTATTTTGAAGGAAAACGAATCATGGTGACTGGAGCTGGAAAAGGTAACACTGTAAAGGTCGATTTTTAAGATGGTTATAGCAATTTAAAATAATTGCACTGAAAAAATAACAGCAAAGTTCTCATCTCGATTTTATCAGTAAAGTGTTTGATAAAATGTATACAGTATAGTAGTTAAATATACCAATAATTTTTAATCACGCAACTATAATAATGCAGTATTTCTCGTTGTATTGATTTTGCATGCTATATTGAAAAAAAAAAAGTCTTAACCTCCACGTCTCTGCAGGGATCGGTCGTGCGACGGTGCACCGTCTATCTGCATTGGGTGCCGAGGTGGTGGCTGTGTCCCGCACGCAGTCCAACCTTGACTCACTGATCCTCGAGGCACCAAGAGTCACGCCGGTCTGTGTAGACCTGGCGGACTGGACAGCCACGCGCGAGGCGCTACGTCACGTCACACGAGGTCTGCACGGACTCGTCAATAACGCAGCAGTGGCAAAATTAGAACCATTCCTCAACGTCTCACCTGACAACTTTGACGAGTGAGTATTAAAGTCATGCTTGCATGGTTTTTAACTCGATCTTCAGTAACATCGTGCATTATTCATTGGTAATTAATTATATATCTTAATTAGGTCGTTCGCCGTGAACGTGCGTGCCGTGGTGAACGTGAGTCAACTTGTAGCTGAGGATATGATTGCGAGCAGCAAAGGAGGCGCCATCGTCAACCTTTCGTCTCAAGTTAGTTTTTGACCATGCAACAATAAGTTTCCATATATTATATATTATATGCAAGCTTATTTATAGCTCTATGTAATTTTTGCTCCAAATTATATAGTTAAACTAAAAAAAGTGTTTAATTAAATATTTATAATTATTATGCCCCACTAACCCATTTTATTTCTGACTATAAACTCTATATATAAAATATTATATATATGCATGACGTATAATACAGTACATTATAATATAAATTAATATTTAATGATTTTTTATAAAATATACTATTTTGTTTAATATATATCAATTAAATATAAATTTTATATTAAATACAAAATTTTATGTATTAAAATAGCAACTTTATAAGTGATTTGTTTTACAGGCTTCTAAGGCTGCTCTGGCGGACCATTCGGTGTACTGCGCCACCAAAGGTGCGTTGGACATGCTGTCTCGTGTGATGGCGCTCGAGCTGGGCAAGCACCAGGTATAATAATTCTCTTCTTATATTATTAAAACGATGAATCAATTGTTGACCATGTCTGCAGATTCGCGTCAACTGCGTCAACCCTACGGTGGTGTTAACCGACATGGGGCGACTCGGCTGGAGCGACCCTGTCAAAGCTGGACCAATGTTGGCACGCATTCCTCTCGGAAGATTCGCAGGTAAAAAATACAATCTGGCAATTTTATTTCAATTCAATGGAAATTAATTGAAATGTTAACTTTATATCTTCTTGTTTTAACTACAATTTTGGTATTTATTTATTTATCAATGCCAGTATAAAAATTCATATTTATTAGTATTATCTTTTTTTCAAAATTAATTTTGATCAATAAATCAAAATTAATAATTTTCTAATGTGAAGCAAACATAAAAATAGCATCCATATTAAATTTAAATAATTTAATAATTTAAATTTATATTAATTTAATTTAAATATTTTTAGTTAAGGTAGATCGAGATAACGTCGATCAGCTGTTTTTTTTTTTTCTATTTGATTAACATGTAAATCTTAGCAAACTCACAAAAATTCTGGCATTTTTTGAGAGGCAGATATATATTAGTGCCTAAAATTTAAACATAGAAAAAGTTTCAAAACAATTTAACGAGCTGATTTTTTTTAATTAAGTTTTTGGTTTGTCTCTCCATATTCCATATGCATGTGAATTTAAAGCCCTCTATATATATGCTGCAATGAAAATAAAATAAATTAATTAAAACAGATCGGCTCGTTTAATTGTTTTGAAATTTTTTCTATGGCACTAATAATATATCTGTTCTGCAATACCTCTAAATTTTTTTTAGAATTTTTGTGAATTTGCTAAAGTTTACATGTTAATCAAAAGCTAAAAAAATAGATGATCGACATTATTCTCTACCTTAAATTTAATGTGACGAATGACGAATATATGTGACGAGTTTCTTTTTAAGCATATATATGGCCTCATTTAATTATAATTATTGATTATAATTTTTTTGATCAGATTTCAGAAAATCAGATTTGTATGTCATGGTCCAAAATTGATTAAACACAGTTACGTAATTAAGCATATAAAATATAAGCATGCACATATAACGTTTATTAATGCATAATTTTATTATTATATATATATTTCAAATAATTAATAGCACGTACTATTTATATATATTTCCCTATACCATAAAAAATACTATACTTTATATAAATATTTAAGGAGATTTGTATAATTATTTCCATATTTTTTAATATATATTATACGTACTGTAGTATATACACTATTATAATAATTAATGCATAGCAGATAAGCTATAGGTATCAAATGATGATGAGTTCGAAAAGTGTATATTTAAAAAAAAAAAAATAAAAAAATAAAGGATTGAACAACCTGAATATATATATATATACTTATTTATTGTAATTTTGAATACATTGCAGAGGACTTTATTGGCTTCTATTGCCGAATTCTTTCAATTTTATTTTTTTAACCACCGAAAAACCTTTGTATTTGTATTTTTGTATTTATTTATTGCACATATAGAACCGTAAGGTACAAAATAAAATTTAATCAAAATATTTGCATGACTGACTTCACAATATTTGTCTTTCTCTGTATCCAAATATGCAGTATAATGCAGTTAAATATTTATACTTAATATTTTTGCAATAATGTTATTTGCAGAGGAGGGGGACGTGGTAGAGGCCATTTTGTTTCTGCTGAGCGACAGTTCCACCATGATCACCGGTTCCGCACTGCCGGTAGATGGAGGCTTCCTGGCTTGAATTTTACCACCTCTCTCATCACCAGAGCATTTGCATGTGCCATAAACAGTCTACACAAACTTGGAATGATAGTATAATATGTAACTCATTATCCTGTATATATGCTGTAACCAGAATTAAATGTCAAATAATTTTTGTAATTGAGTAAAATAAAGTTTAATTAGCGTTATAAAATTTGTTTTTGAAATTCTTCAGTCTAGAACTGCAAATTTTCATAACTATACCACAGAATAATAAAAAATAAGGTAATAAATAAATGATTCTTTACTGGA
The DNA here is from genome assembly GCA_949825025.1 of Siphlonurus alternatus. Classification (NCBI taxonomy): domain Eukaryota; kingdom Metazoa; phylum Arthropoda; class Insecta; order Ephemeroptera; family Siphlonuridae; genus Siphlonurus; species Siphlonurus alternatus. The sequence continues at coordinate 43,784,782 of OX463780.1, read as the reverse complement.
AAAAATTACAACAATTTATAGGTACTTAAAGATTGCTTAAAAAATTAAGTTAATTAAAATTAGTATTTTTCCTATTTTTTTTTTAAATGGTATCTGATAACCTAATGACACTATAAACTATTCCTACAAATATAATGTCTTTTGTGTATAAATGTTATTAGGATAGCACATTCCAAAGTAAACACAAAATTTATCCTGGGACACATTTTTTAATACCCAAATTCTGTATACATGACAACGAGTTTATACAATAGGGTATTACATTGTTTCAAGTTTCAATCAATATGTAGCAACAACAAAACTCTGACATACACATAAGCTGAGCCCGGCTTGTTGTAGCCAGGAAGATAATAAGGCATCAAGAGTTGCTCCTTGCTCACACCACATTACATCAATAATGCACTCTCCAGCATTTACTCATTCAATCATGCACATTATAAAAAATATATATACAGTATAATACAAGTTGGTCTAGTAGTTAAAGTAGACCAACATTTTTTTTTTTATTTATTATTATTAATATAATGAAAATAACATCAAACTAGAGACATTTTAATTTAAAAAGCTCACAATCTATGTTACATTTTAAAGTGGTCTTATCCAACATTTTAAAATCCATTTTTTATTCTAATATAACATATCAATGGTTCCACAGCAATTCTGACTAATGCTGTTTACCACGATTGCTCAAACTGCAAATGACGAGAAGCTGTTGAGTTACTAAACAGCTTTTAAATGCTTGGTGACAAAAAGAACTAACAAAGTCCAGCAACGCTGTAGTTAAGTAAATAATACACAACACTTCAGCGTTTCTAGATGTCCTTGTTATTTTGTTTTGCTACACATAACAAAAGCTGTTAGTCATATTGGCAGTTTGAGCAATCCCGATAAATGCCATTAGTCAGTATTGCAGCGGCACTATCAATACATTGATCAATTCCTTAAACATAAATTTTACATTTTAAGGGTAAGGTAACGCCACCAATGTTAAAAAAAAAATCCGTCACACAAAAATTCTGAAAAAAATTTAAAATGTTCTCCTCAACACCCCCTATCAGTAGCTAAAATATCAGGTATACAAATTCGATCTAGTTTTTGAGTTATGAATTTTTAAAGTTGACTACTTTAACATGGAGAAATGGAAATCCCATGTTAAATTAGTCAACTTTAAAAATTCATAACTCAAAAACTAGATCGAATTTGTATACCTGATATTTTAGCTACTGATAGGGGGTGTAGAGGAGAACATTTTAAATTTTTTTCATAATTTTTGTGTGAGGGATTTTTTTTAACATTGGTGGCGTTACCTTACCCTTAACTGAAAATAGTCTATCAGGACCTAAAATATAATTATTACATAATTATAGACAAGGAATATTTTAATATGTATAAAAAAAGTTAATCAAAACTTATATTAATTATAAATTTGTTCCATTTAGAACTGGGAGAGAGCAAATTCTACCTACTAGGCACTTCTGCAATCTTAGTCAGTCAAGAATTAAGTACAGACAGAAACCCAAAAAAAGGAATGGGAAATCTAATTCAGACTTCAAAGAAGAAAAAGAAAATCCAACCATACACTTTTTTTTTCTTGCATACACATAAGAATATTTACATGAGAGTTAAATTTGGGTGGAATTATAAAGCAGATGTGAAAATAAAATTGAAAAGTCCATAATCAGTAATTTCATACTTAATTGAATCTTTTTCAATTTTGTATATATTATATAAAAGGATTTAATCAATACAACACGGCTAGATAAGCATGCCCAAACCCAGTGTAGTGTAGAAATACTTTATTTTTTGTGACATATTAATATTTTAGGACGTAATACAGTTGGGGAATTGAATGGCCTAGCAAACAGCCTATCCCTCTTTACAAAATTTATCAAGTTTTCTTTTTAAGCTAACAACGAGATTCGGATAGTAATAATAATAAAAAAAAAAAATCTGCCAAAGATATGCAGACACCTTAAAAATAAGAGACAAGAAATAATTTAGAAGTGCCTGCATAAGAAAACCACAGGTATGAATATACATTAGATTAGGCTTAAAAAAATACCTAAGATGCTATATCCAGTTTGATATTAACTGGAAATTAATTCAGGCTTAAAAAATAAAGTATGAAAGCTTATTTTTCCAGCAAAACATTTAGCTAGAACTACTGAAAATAAAAATGCCTAACCTACATGTATTCTATTATTATTATTAGTTATCCTTTTTATTTTTTATTCTAAATCTTACATGTGGTTTACATGTAGAAATTCTGATTTGTATCCATATTTTACTTATTTATTTTTTGCATATGAAGCTGTCAAATAATATCATCAAACTGTACATCCCAAACTTGAAACGGTAAATTTCAAGACGTAGTGTACATAGTGTACACTTTTTTCTCACTAAAATATGAAACTTGATCCAGGGTTTCAATATTTTGTGATAATTCATATAATACAAGCCACATCACTGTTAAAGCATATTGACAAGATAAAGCATTAATTTTCTTCTTAATATTACAGTCAAATTTTATATAAATGGTTGTTTTCATAATATAATAAGAGGAAAATGAATACTTTAGATCTGTAACAAGCTTTAAAAATATTAAACTATGCCTTGATGTGAGCCTCATAACTACCAGTAATAATTTTCTCACAACAAATATGCCTATTGGACCTTTCTGGCTAGTGATAAAAAAATTACCATTTGTGATTAACATAAATGTATACTTTGAATTTATATTTTATAGTCCTTTTTGATCCCCCATCTATATAAAATGGCCGGCTAAAGCTCTCTCTATGTGCACTAGAGGAGCTTACCTTCACAGGGATAATATTTGGACTCTTGTTTCACTAATTATCCGATGTCAACACAATTTGACACTTCATGATAGGCTCTAGCAAGTAACATTGCCTGCCTAAATAATTGGTGCTACATTACACTTGCAGTGATATAAAACTTTTTTATATACAAATTTATTCACATTAAACATTCTTTTTTGTTTTTTGCTTGTTTATGCAAATACAAATTTAAAATTATTTAAATCATAGATCTATTTGATCCAAAATAAACAAATATTCCTCTGTTACTCAAAGGATACTAAATTAATTTAACTGTATATATAGATGGAAAGAACAACATGAAGTCACAAAATTTTACTCCAAATATCATAGGAATAAAAGCAATGTTTATGTAATCTTTCATATTAACTCTCAAATTTTTTTTAATATTATTTATTCACAAATTTAAAGATATTATTATAATTATGACAGATAAAAAATGTTTTTTTTTTTTTTTTTTTTTTATTCTGTACACTTAGATATATTTTATATTCCCCCGTCTCCTTTTCTCTAAATTAAGAGTCCGGTTAGGCCATCAAAAGGACTGACGGAGTGTTTCATCACAATTCACAGAGGGCTCACTTGCCCTGCGCTTGCTGCTGCTGTTGTCCTGCCTCCGCGCCCTCGGCATTGCTAGCTGCAGCAACTGCCGCAGGGGTCTTCTTGACACCTGTCGAGCCACTGCCAGCAGTACGTGACCGAACAAAGCGGTCCATGGCTATACGCAGTCGATCTTCCTCAGCAAGCCTTTGCCGAGTGGCTGCAATCCAACACATAAATTAGATAAAAGATAAAAGGTAAATGTCAGGCAGGCTGAATAAAATAATTATTTTGCAACAACTCTAGATCATATAATATTAAAAGTGCTGCAAGATAATAATAGTAATAATACTGTATCTTGTTTAATTTTGAAATTAGGGATTAAATATCCCAAGCATTAAAATGATTTCAAAAACTGACATAGTGAACTTTGGCCGTGCTCTCACCTGAGGTAGGGGAGGAGGTGGCTGCCGTAGCGGAGGTGGGCGAAGGTGCTACTGCGGAGGCTTGTCCGAGCAGCTGACGGGTGGGGGGCTCTGCAGGGCTCACTGCAGCCCCAGTAGCAGACTTCTGGTGGCGAGTGGTGCCAGCCGTGACTGCCCCACTGGCCCCAGCCTGCTGTGCTTGTGTCTGCTGCTGCTGGGCTCCAACGAACTGGGCCATGCGAGATGAGTATCGACGCTCTCCCCTTGCTTCCTCCTGACCGATCCGAGAAGCTCCCTGCAAGCATGTCCAAATTATGAACACAAGTCACTTCACCTAAAATTAGCTGAAGAAAATAATGAGCATATAATGTAAGAAAACATTGCTAGCAGAAGACTTGATTCAAAGTTAGTATTTATATATTTTTTAAAATTTGAAAGTCATTAAATAATGAAATTTGACCTCCATTTGTTTCATTTAAACTGGAGCAGGCATTTTATTTTTCATGACAAAAATATAAACTTTTGACCTTGACACAAAAAGAGGAACTAAAAGTCACTCACTCAAGGCTCAAGGTCACAAAAACATTTAGAATTTTTAAATTTAGCCATATTTACAGCATGTACCATAGTAATATGAATTTATAAAAGTTAATGATGTATTTTTCTAACAAACTGTGTAATAAATGCTAACAACATAAATAATAATAATTATAACTTTGTGATGTGAATAATGTGATAAAAAAAATATGATCACATGTAATACATAATTACTGTTGCAAAACTGTTTCTCAGATTTTACAAAAATTACTTACAAATTTGAGCATGTTCCAGTCAAAGACGTAGTCGTAGGTGAATCCTTGGCGGTGAAAGAGGGAGCGGAACATCTGGCGCAGGTAGTTGTAGTCGGGGCGTTCTTCGAACCTCAGCGAGCGGCAGTAGTACAGGTATGTGGCAAACTCAGCTGGTATGGGAACAACTTGTCAGCTACTTACATGGAAAATCTAGGGGTACTGTACTAAAGAGCAGACATGAAATGCTTATAAAAAAGAACAAAGCTATGTCTCAATAATCATGCTCTTAGTCTACTACCCTTCTGTAAAATGTCTAAAAAAGTAGGATGCAAGCTCATTTAGGACCCCTAAGTAGACAAAATAGACAAAGTAGGAGAAATAGTATTGGGACAGGGACCATTTCTTTCTCAACTACAATATATATATATATATATAAAAAAGATACAATGGACAATTTATATTTAAAAATTAAAGGGTAGTAACAAGAACAAGTGAAATTCTTTGGATTGAGAAAACAAGATCAGAAACTGAACTTAAATTGAATGAAAAGTGCAGCATGTTTAAATTTGACTTAATTCAGTATAAATTATGTTAACTAAAGGAAAAACAGGAAACATTGAAATTCAACCTATCCTTCTATACAATTCAAGTTTAAACAAGACTCTAGTATCTTTTGGGTACATAGTGATAGGCAGTAGGATTTATTCACTGACCTGGGTATCCCTTGCAGAGCTCCTCAATGGGTGTGCCCATCTTCTTCTCAGAAATACGCTCGTACTTCTGTCGCTTGGTGGCTGCCTTGAGTCCCTGCCAGGGCAGGGAGCCGCGGTTGAAGTACATCAGCACATAGCCCAAGGACTCGAGGTCATCTCGCCGGCTCTGCTCTGTAGTCACAACAAAAAATAAAATAAGTAACACTCCTAGGTTTCAATTGCAGTGGCACAAATACAAAACATGCAATTTTATGGTATTCTTATCACACAACTAAGGAAAAAATCAATATTATATGAATCAAAGGAATTGCGACTTTGTACATATTATGTAACAACTTGGACACTCACCAATGCCGAGATGGGTGCTGATGGAGGCGTATCGTGCAGTACCAGTCAGGTTCTTGTTCTCACGGTATGAGATGTGCTGGTGTGTGCGTCCATCACGGTACTTCTTGGCCAAGCCAAAGTCAATGATGTAGACGAGGTTGCCTTTCTTACCAAGCCCCATCAGGAAGTTATCAGGCTTGATGTCACGGTGAATGAAGTTGCGAGAATGGATGAAGTCTATTCGACTTATCTGTAATGATCAACATGAAAATCAATACTTTACTGCACTGGTAGTTTATTAGCAAAATTTTACAAAATCACTTATTTTCTGTCTAAATCTAGGACAAGTAACAGTCATTAACATGAACTAAAAATTTGCTTAAGATAGTCAAAACACTGAAGTTACTATACTATCTTACATCCTGTACATTTGAATGTAAGAGCATGTCTTACGTGGCCTTGGAATATTGCCAGCTACTGGAACATGTGCAACTAAATGACTGGAATAATAAATTTGGGAGTTGTACAATTTTTGGTATTTTAATACAGTATTAATATTAGAAAAACCAAGCACTGGAAGGACAATGTTTCACATTATTATTATTTTCATTGTTTCAGTTCATAATTTAAATAACATTTAAAACAATTAAAAAAAAATCATAAATGCAAATCTGAATAAATGATAAATCCAGTATAACGCAATTTTGATTACCTGAAAGAATGACAGGGGAGAAGTAGGGTGCAGGCATAGGGTTTTACAAGGTACTAGGTACCCCCTTTAAAGTGGAAACTCTCTAGTTAAATCATTGGAAGTAAAATCTCAATATCCCTAGCACACAGTGGAGAGTCCACATAAGCTACAGTTCTGGTTGGAGCTCATCTTACAAGTGGGTCGAGTTACTCACCAGCTGATCAGCCAACAAGAGGACAGTCTTGAGGGAGAATCTGCGAGAGCAGAAGTTAAACAGGTCTTCAAGGGAGGGTCCCAGGAGCTCCATCACCATCACATTGTAGTCACCCTCCGAGCCACACCATTTGATCATGGGGATGCCAACTGGAAAAACACAACATCTTTAACTATTGCTATTTAATTAATTAATACTGTATTGACATTTTAATTACGTGGTTCAATGTTTATTTGTTTTAATGATGAGTACGTACAAAAGTATAAAGGAAAGAGAACACTGATCAGTTGTTTTTTTTAGTTTTATCTGATTAACGTGTAAACCTTAGCAGCCAACATAAAAATTCTGATTTTTTTTTAGAGACAGATTTTAGTACCTAAAAGCCACAAAAAAAATTTCAAAACAATTATTCAAGCCAATTTTTTTAATTAAGTTTTTAGCTTGGCTCTCCATGGGAAAGCTCTATGCCAAATATTAAAAAAATTAATTAAAAAAAAATGGCTTGAATAACTGTTATAATTGAATAATTGTTAACTGGTATATTAAAAATACTAAATTCTATCTAAGGGGTAGTGCTGGACTGACCTCCACCCTGCATCATCTTGTAGAACTTGGACTCAATGTGCAGCTGGGGGTGGCGGGTCTTGATACACTCAAGCTTGATGGCCACCTCCTCTCCGGTAGAGATGTTGGTCCCTGCACAGAATCCATTTCGTCACACTTTCATGCAGAGAATGCCTCTATTGTAGTTGAAGACAGGTTCACTCATGAGCACTTAGAAACTTAAACATGCATTTAGAATTAAACAAGTTCTTATAGAAGATAAAACAGCAAATAAAAATCAATAATTGAGATAAAATCGCACTGCAGTATTAAATTTGTTAAAAGTGTTGTTAATGAACTTGATTTTTTTCTTATTGCCGTATTTGAATAGAGGAGCTTGATTCATGCATTGTATTTTTTTTTTATTTTTTTTTTACAGACTTCTCGTGCCCTATGTCACCCTGAAAATTGTGCTGCAAAAACACTGTGATGTAACACCAGATATTTGTATTAAATATTTGTATGGGGATAAAATTACCAACACAATTTTAAGGGTGTTGAAGGGTTAAAAAAAAAATAAAATGAAAACATAATTGAGGTCTTACTATTGCATATTCCAAATAAATGCATTAAAACATGTAGGTAGGTTGTCCATTGAAGACAAAACTAAAATAAAATATTGCTGTAATGCGACTTCAAACACAGCTAGAGAATAAGTTGTTTTAATCTAAAGAAAACAACAAAATTTTAATAATTACAGTATTATACTTCATAATTGCCATTTTCATGGTTCATAATATGTTATAGTTGAAAATTTAGTTATACAGCACTTAACTATAGGAATTCTAAGACTGATACAGCTGATAATTTTTTAGTCGCAAAAACCATTACTCAACCACAAGTACAGTAGTAAGTAAACAGATACATTACAGTACAGTATCATGATACACAAGGTCATTTTTGTATGCAATGATACTTTGGGGAAGTGCAAAAGAAGCACAAAAACTATTCTCTTTCCATAAGATTACATAAGATAGCACTTAAGATAGTTTACCGGTATCAGCTTAAAAAAACAGATTAATGCAAACCCACATTTTTTAACACTTCCTTATATTCTTCAATGTTGCAAATTTGTACGACAACAGCCTGAACTCTATAAAGCAAATGCCACAACACACGTATAACACAAGAATAAATAATTACCACCGTAGAAAAATAGAGTATTTATGTCTAATTGTATCTGTACTTTATGTGTTTATTAAAATCAATTACGTATATATAAAAAAAATAGAGTGCAACATAAAACTTACAAGGGAAGGTTTTATTATTTTTTCAGACAATAAATTTTTTTAAGTAAAAGAATGACTAAATTTTTAATTTTTGCACTAGATTAATAAAATAAGTTAATAATATCAAGCTGTTTACATATGGATAAATAAACAATACAGTATTTAAAAAAATTGTATTGTATTAATTAGTATTGTAATAATTATAAGAATCATTTTAATTAAACATTTAATATTTAGATGCAAATAAATAATACAACAAAACAATAACAAAAAATTATCAATCATACTTAAGATTACTTCAGTCCATCGTTATGTAAATTGTCAATAATAAATTTATTTTATGTGTAAAGTGTAAATGTCCTAATCTGTGGCAATTTTACTTCTAGACATAATTATTTGACTTTTAAAAGTATTTTGTATAGAATATACATAATGTGCAGACTCACAAGGAAAATAAGTAAATAAATCAATTTAAACTTTCAGTTTTAGAACAATAATAACTGTTGAAGTATACCTTGGTAGAATGGCATTGTCAAAACTATAAAGTTAATAATAAGCAAAAAGAATCATGACACTGTAAACAGTGGAACCATATTCTAAAGTACTTGAACAGTACAGAACAATGTTGCAATACATCTGCAACAATGAGTAGAGTACAACAATAAATTCTTCATGCATTATGACCATAATAATTTTAATAATTTTTGCTCTAATTAATCCAATTAACATTATCATGCTCTATTACAGAAGACTCTACACAATTTTATATTTCTAGTACTTTGTCTTATTTTAATATTATGCTATGTTGGGCATGATCTACGGTGGAGTTACCCAGGAGGATAGCCAGGTTTCTCACTAAACGTGAATTAAGTGTAATTCAGTTAGGCTGACGCTAATAGTGAGACTTTGCTATGTATTTTCCTTTGTGATGCACTTCCATTAAATATTTCTCACATTAACAACTCATGAATCAAGAATTAGATAAACTATAATATATATATATATATATATATATATATATATACATATATATATAGTATATAGGGAACAATACGAAACTCTGATCTTTGATTATTGTGCACTGTATATTTACAAAACTATACCTTCTGTAGAGACATACTGTTAACAGAAAAATAAAATATTTGGTGTTTCAATGCAAAACAAAAGAAGCTCAAAGTTCATTGCTTTATGTGGGGTGTTTTTTTAGTTGATACAGGTATGCGCATTCCCCTACCGTCAAAATGATCATACTTGAAAAAAAAAAAAAAAAAGCAGGAAGCCCCAAGAGTGTAAATACTGCAAGACATAAAAGGTTAAAGTATACATAATCAAACAATATGAGAAATGAAAATATAATTGGAACTTACCAAGGTAGATGTCACCAAAGGAGCCACTACCAATCTTGCGGCCCAGCCGATATTTGTTACCCACACGTAACTCCATGATTGCTGTAACAACAAATATAATAGAATATTTAATACCGTACATAAAATCAAATTTTCACTTTCAAATTTGTTTATTAAGAAATGTTTATAAGGTACTCTCAGATAATTGAAAATTGCTACGGAGTCCGTAGAAATGAAGTAAGCTTTCACATATTTTCGTTCGTCTGCGGCTGCTGTGGCGGAAAATCTCTTGAATCGTGAATAGCGAAGGAATATCAAGATTAGTTTGATTTTTCTACGGAGTGCCGCATAGAACGTGATGCAGGTTCGACCCACACGTTCTACGGCATAATCAACAACGTTTGCTACCGAGTATTTCCGTAATAATTTTTGATTATGTACATAATTTTGTAAAAGCTCCTTAATTTCTCTAATCAGTCTCTAGACTCTCTAGCATACATATATACTGTATGCATATGATACAGTTGTATGATATGCATATCATACACTCTCTATCATACAGTCTCTACCAGACCTGAAGGGTGAAGTCCTAAAAACACAAAACTAATAGAGCATGCATAACATGCACAGCATACATAACATGCACAGCATACAAGACATATGATACATACAGTATGCATATTTATGTATAACATATTCATACTGTAATTATAATTATGATATGGATACGGCGAATTGTCCTGTGCACAGACTGCACACAGTATGCTTATTTATAGGTTTAAATGCTGAAATTCATAACCAACTCGAACTTACTAGTGCTGTACCTAATACTAGGTTATTATATAAGATATTATCAACAATTTTCTAATCATAAAAACTATTCAACAGGCCTGAATGACTCACTGACAGGTGAGGTTCACCAGGAAAACTTGGGCCTGTTGACGAGAACTCCACCCTTTCAAAACAAATTTATTCAAAGCAATACAGTTATGCACAAAAAATATTTTTGTACATGGCTAAATTTCGCTGCATTGTAATGCACAGCATGTGTATGTATCTGGTCAACCGAATAAATACAGATTATATAAAATAATATGAAATACGTCGTGAATCAGATGATATTCAATGGCCATCTCAAGGTCCGAGAAAGGTCGGCTTCATGTTAAGATTTTTACCTTAAATAGCAACTTCACCGTTTATTCCTCGCGCAGAGAAGAAGATGAATTCCTAATTTATGATTATGTTGAGTCAGGAAATCATATTTTTATCACAGATAGGAAGATTGCACGGATATTTCATGGCAAGCAACACTATTTTAAGGACTTAAATACCAAACTGTTATGGCGACAGCTGATGATGATTTAACTTTGGTAGGTAAATTGAAAAATGATTTGAAATTAAGTTGTTGATGATACATAATTTATGCTTATAAAATATATTTTAAAAGCTTTGTTCTGACATTTTAAGGTCAAGAAGGCGTAAAAATTATAAAAATCTACGTATGATTCGATCCACAAAACTTATAATGTTGAATATAATGAACTTTTTTTTATGAGCAATCATGAGTACATCCAAGAAGTTTAAAATAAGACATCTAGATGTCGGCCCTCCCTCCCTATTTTTTTTTTTTTTTTATTATTTTATTATTATTATTATTTTTTTCCAAAGTCGAAACATAATTTATATATTTTTATGAAATTTTAATATTATCAAAGAAATATTCTTTGTTTTCTGTAGCTATCTGCTTCTCAATTATTTCTTCAATAGCTTTAATTTATTCATGATGTAAAAATTAATTTTTAGAAAAGCGGCCAAATCATCATCATTTATGACGTCATCAGTTGCACGGCGTGTTACCATCTGTTTGCGAAAGATCACTATGTGGAGGTAAGAAATGTCCCATAACTCCAAATCGAAAGCTATTTTAGAAAATAATTGAACTTAGCTAGCATCCTTATAATCTTTGCTACATAATAAATAACTCGTACGTCAAAAATAGCCGAAAGAAAAAAAGATTTAAAGTCGTAATGTTGAGCATGGATTTTTGGCCCAACCCCGTTGCACTTTCCATATCTAGGGACATTTCTCTTCAACTCTTTGAATTTAAATGCAAATAGACTTTTAATATGTAATAAATTTAGTTATAGGATGCATGCATACTGTCAGTGTTTATGCATACCACATACATATATTATTATTATTAATAATAATAATAATATATGCCATACCTCTAGGTTGACCTGCCACCATCCGACTTTGTGTCCGAACGATAATATGCATATGCATACGATCTATGTCCTAATATGTAACATAGTACATACTGCTTCGGGAGAGTACAAATTCAATTCATTTTATTAATCACTGGCTGTACAAGTACAACATGGATTACGTCTTTTTACAAAATATAGCAAACAAACACTAAAACACTTTACAACAACACATAATAATAATAATATATAATAATAATATAATAATAATAACAGTTACTAACAATAAAATATTCATTACCCTTGCCCTGAATGTGGGCGTTTCCACGCAGTCTATGGAAGCATGATGACTTTAGACAGTTTAGATTCGACCTTGTTTAGGATGCTTGTAGCTATGCTAAGCTATGCATATGCATACTGTACACTATATTAAAATAATTGCACTTATTAAGTAGCCCCATACCGGTATCGTATGTACTGTAAATCTTCATCTGTAGCGTCTGTTGGAGCATAGAGCTGCAGCCGTGCCACCGTGGGATAGCCACATTTGCAGCAGATCGAAATTAAAAATCAAATTTAATTACCGGTAGTCAGGGATGGTAATGTTCAAGCTGTTCCCTGTGTGCATACAGGCTAATTTGTGTACCATATTGAGTACCGACCTCAAAATTATTGCAGAAATGGATAGAGGATGAAAAGTTATGTTACTCTGATTTTTTTCAGATTTTTTAGGGACCGGGAAGTATTGCTAAAAAGTTTTGGCGAGGTCGGGTTCGAATCCATGTCCCTTTTGGGTCCTATCTTTTATTAAGAGAGGCGGCACTTTTTCTGCACTTTCAATCATTTTTTAAAAATACTTCCCGGGCTCTAAAAAATCTGAAAAAAATCAGAGTAGCATAACTTTGCACTTTCTATCCATTTCTGCAATAAAAAAAATTGAGGTCGGTACTCCATTGTACATATATATATTATATGCATATACCTAATTTGGTGCATATTGTAAACTAATCACTGCATTATAAAATATTATACAGTACTGTACATATACCTGGTATGCATATGCATCACAAGGAGGCTGGATACAGTAGCCAAGCAGGTGTATGAAGCTTCCCGCCGTGTGCACTCAAAATGTTCCAAATTGCTCTAAATTACTATTCAGAATTATACTGCGTGCAAACATTACACAGGCTTAGGGCTAAATTTTTTTGGAGAATTATATAGTGTGTAATTTTCATTACCATAAAGATCTACATTGTTTGGGGAAAAAATATATGGTTGAAACTGTTGGGGAATAAAAGGCTTGATGCTACACTAGATTGAGTTGATGTCACGTAAACTAACATTTTGTGTCATACAAGTTTTTGATAACACAATAGAAATCAAACCTGTGTGCTAAGTCAGTTTATTTAAGACTTTTTTTTTACATTTTATGCTTAGTTACAATACAGTGTTTGGATCTGACATCCCATTTGTAGAGACTTGAAACTAAGAATTTGTTTGTTGTCAGGAAACTGAGCTGAAAAAAGTTGTCACAATGTCTGGTGAAGAAGATGACGAGAACACCTGCGTGGTGTGTTTCAAGATTGCCGAGTTCTACTCGATGGGGCAGTGTGATCATCCTGTGTGCTACGAGTGCTCTACACGCATGCGAGTGCTCTGTCAGCAGACAGAATGTCCTATCTGTCGGCAAGATATGCCAAAGGTTAGAATTGAAAACAGAAATATAATTGATTTGTATTTCAAATTTTTATTGCAAAATTTAAGTGTTGTTGTACATTTTAAACATATTGTACAGATAACTATGATCTCAACCTGTAACTTCATCAACTGTATATGAATTACAAATGTAATTAAACAATTGTAATCAATTTCTTGTTCTTATTGAGGAACAAAATTTAAATGTTTACAAGTTTTGCATAGTTAAATAAATCACCCAAAATATGATACCCTTTGTTAACAGTTAACACCCTCAAAAAATAGAAGTAAAATTGTAAAAGATTATTGAAATTTTATTTGTAGACTTAAGAATTTAAGATGATCAAATATGTATTAATATCTAAGTTATATACAGTAATACAACTTATCATTATGTAGAATGTATTTTAAATCTAATGTCCTGATTTCAGGTGATCTTTGCTGACGAAGTTCATCCATTTCGTAGCTTACATGAAAAGGGATGGGAGCGCAGATACAAGATTGGGTTTGCAAGTGCTGCGGTGGAGGAAGCTTACAGGCGTCTACTGCTGCACTCATGTCGTGTGTGTACAGGCAAGCCGGAGTTTAGGACATTTGGAGCTCTCAAAGACCACATGCGGCGTGAGCATGAACTGTATTACTGCGATCTCTGTGTGGATAACCTCAAGGTGAGTCCTTCCACGTTACCTGCAATGGAGTATCAACCTCAATTTTTTTTATTGCAGAAATGGATAGAGGGTACAAAGTTATGCTACCCTGATTTTTTTCAGATTTTTTACAGCGCTGGAAGTATTTTTAAAAAATTATTGAAAGTCCTTTTTGTGACGTCATGAGACGAAAAAGATAGGACTTGCCGCCGCGTGACGTCACAAAAAGGACTTTCAATAATTTTTTAAAAATATTTCCAGGGCTGTAAAAAATCTAAAAAAAATCAGGGTACAATATATATATATATATATATATATATATATATATATATATATATATAATTATGTAGCATAACTTTGCATGCTCTATCCATTTCTGCAATAAAAAAAAAAAAAAAAAAAATTGAGGTCGATACTCCATTGTCAGTACATTATTAATCTTACTTTTAAATGTTAGATCAAACGTTTTCTAATCATTTATCAGGGACTGAAAAATATATTTATATGCTGTCACCACTCTTTGGCATTTTGATAAAGGATTTTTTTTTTTTTAGGGAAATGTTTGTTATTTTTAGATTGTAAATGATTGATTATAAACAATGAATTAGTACAAAATTTTGAAAATTTAGGCACTCAGTACAGTATTTAAAATTTTATTTTCTCTTGTTTTAATTAGATCTTCTCGTGTGAGCGTCGCTGCTACAAGAGGGCAGAGCTGGGTCAGCACCGCAGGCGGGGTGACTCAGACGACCGCTCACACCGTGGCCATCCCCTTTGCGAGTTCTGTGACGAGCGCTTCATGGACAACGACGAACTGTTCCGACACCTGCGTAGGAACCACCTCTTCTGCCACTTCTGTGATGCTGATGGATATCATCGATACTTTGGGTAACAATTAGCTTCAGATAAATTAAATTTTGAAATTGGTTTCTATTTTTATGATTAACATCATATGATTTGGTCAAGGAATTAAATTGGTCATACATGAAGGAATATAAAAATAACTTTACATGGATTACAGTTGGTTTTAAAGGCCTTATGAACCTTTTCACAGTATTAAGTACACGGTTAGCTTTGCTTCAGTGTGATTCGGCTGCATAAATTTTTTTTATTTTAGTAGCACAAATATCAGAAATAATAGCCGATGAAGAAGCACCTGTGACGTCACTCACGCTCATTCAGCGGTGACAATATAGGGAAATCCCTGCAAAAGATAGGTTCCCTCCCGCTGCAACCACAGCCACAATTTTACTTCTGGAATTTTGAAACTTTACCAGGGCAGTCTTGATAGTATTTGTCAAATAGATGGAAAGATTTTTTTTGGTGGCGTGTGTACAGACTGAGTTATTGCGGTAGCAAGATAAGCCAAAAATTTAACATCGTTTTCCTATACAACATTTTCGCTCCTCTTTCTACCGCAATAACTCCGTTTGTGTGAACGTCATCAAAAAAAATCTTTCAGGCTATTTGAAAAATACTATCAAGACTGTCCTGGTAAAGTTGCAAAATTACAGAAGTCAAATTGTGGCCGTGGTTGCGGCGGGAGTGAACCTATCTTTTGCAGGGATTTCCCTATATTGTCGCCGCTGAATGAGCGTGAGTGACGTCACAGGTTCCTTTTCATCGGCTATTATCTCTGATATTTGTTCTGCTGAAACAAAAAATTTTATGCAGCCGAATCATACTAAAGCAAAGCTTACCGTGTACTTCATATTGTGCAAAGGTTCATAAGGCCTTTAAGTTGTGACAGTAATAGAAGTTTGTGTTCTACTTCTCTGGTGTGTATCACAACAATAGTTCATGTTTATTGTTACAGGTCGTATGATTATTTACGTGATCATTTTCGTGCTGAGCATTATCTGTGTGAGGAAGGAGCATGCAAGGAAGAAAAGTTTACTTCTGTCTACCGCTCAGATATTGACCTTAAAGGTGTGTGAAAGAGGCTAAAAGAGTGATTATTGTGGCAACAGTTGATACTTTTAGCCATTCTACAGCTAAAGACTTAAGAAGAAAATACATGAGAAGTAAAATGGAATGGATTTGTGGCCTCAGCGTATCAATGTATTACTTGCATTGTTAGTGAAAGCTCATTTACTTATGGAAGTGAATCTAAACTACTATCAGAACCAAAAAGGTGTGCCCCTGAATAGCATACAAGTTCCATAAGGAGAGGGGCACACCTTTTTGGTTCTGATAGTAAGTGATTTTCTTGTTCTTCATTATGTAATACTTTAAAAGAAAGAAATCTTCCTAAAGGTCAAATTGATTGATGTTGAGTTAGTTACAGGTCCCGATGTAATGTGTGTCTAAAGGTCAAAGACTAATAATGAAACATGTGTCTAGCTCACCGGGCATCTGTACATGGTCGAGCACTAGGCAAGGCAGCTACAAAGCAAGCACGTACGCTAGAGCTGGAGTTCACTCTGGCCCCGCGGCCTCGCGGTAGTGCCCTCACCCAGCGCAGGACACAGCAACAGTGAGTACTCCATGAAATAATGACAAGTATTGTATATTCAATTAAATGGAAAACTGTGTCATAGAACTGTTACCTAAAGAAGTAAGCATTCTATGACTACTTTTACCCTCAACTGAATGCTCATTTTCCTAGTTAGGTATGCAGTGGTTGTAACAAACCATTGTTTATAATGTCCGTCGCATGAAGCCTTTTTCATTCTAAACTTTACACAATAATACTTCAATATAATTTGTTTACTAACATTGAGCAGAAGACATTGGGTAAAATTAAAATAAAAAAAAGAGAGCACATTTGTGCTGTAAGTGAGTGAAACCTAACATTTCACCACAAAATTTACGTTAAATAATTTACAGTCTTTCACACTTAAGTTTGTACCACTTTTGAGGGCAACCATTGTTTCTTGTAGCTGTTTTTGTTGTATGCTATATCATGGATCTGAAAGATTGAAAAAACTAAGATTTGACAGACTGTAGAATCACTAAACTTTATTTTGATATTTCCAGAGAGGAAATGGAGGGTGCAGTAGGCTACGCAACTGTCCCTCCTCCGCCACCAGACAGACCGTCTCCGGACATGCGATGCAACGACAATTTCCCCTCGCTGTCTGGAGAAGCCATGCCCACCTGCATGGGAGGTCGAGGAGTGCAATACCGAGGTGGCGGCAACTTTAAGATGACTGAAGAGAATTTCCCAGCTCTGCATGGCAACAGCGAGCAGATGCCCAACCAGACACTCAACATCAGTCTGCAGAGAGGAGGCACCGCTCAACGTCCCACATCCAACAACCTCTCAATCAAGGTGACTACAGTAATACAAAAATTCATCCGTGTAATTTAAGTTTATTATTTATTTAGCAATTTTTTTAAAAAGTATGTTTCTGTGGTTGAATTCTCCCCCAGTTTCCAGTCAACATTCACTTTTGAGTACTGTATCAACACACATATTTTTTTAGAAGTCAGATTAAATTTATTGATGATTCTTGATAATTCTTATGATTGATGATTCTTTGCTGTAGAAGGAGGAAATAAATACAAAAAAAAAAAACAAAAAAAAAAACTGGTAACGCAGATGTTATCTTTTTTGATCCAAGCCATATTCTGATAAAGGCATTACATCTATAATTATATTCGCCTTTCAATTTGTATAAAGCCTACTTTTTTTTTTTTTTTTTTTTTTTTACGGGAAGAAAAGGACAGCAAAGGCTCATAAAAACACAAATTATTGAAAGATGATAAATGCTATCCCCTTTGAATATAGCATTTATCATCTTTCGATGATTTGTGTTTTTATGAGCCTTTGCTGTCCTTTTCTTTCCGGAAAATAATATCGCATAGACGATTTTCTTTAAATAATAATAAAGCCTACCTTATTAGAATGAAACAATGTACATATTTCAAGTTGAATGTGAGAATTAGAATATTGTTTTCTTACACTAGCTTATTGTGCAGGTGAAACACAGGGCTCGTCGTCCTGAGCCTGCCCCTGCCCAAGTTGCTCCTCGCAGGGGTCTGGCTGACTTCCCCTCTCTCGGCACTCCTGCTGGAGCTCCTTCAAATGCTGGGGCGAGTAGTTGGAAGGGCACTGTTGCACCACGTAGTGGTGGGGTTGCTAAGCTTCCTGAGAGATTCTCTGCAAGCTGTAGAACTTCAACAACTAGCAATGGAGGCAGCACCCTTACTGTCAGACCCCCACCCCCCACACCTGCCCCCACCCCCACCCCGGCACCTGTACCTGCAAAAATTGCAATTGCCACAGTAGAGGTGAGTCAAGAAGTACCACAAATGTCTACAGATTTTCAGATCTCTTTATTTAATATTTTATTATACTTGTTTATGGAAATGAATAAAAAGTAATATGATATTAATATAAATAAGTCTCCAGATTTGAAATCATTGCATGAAAAATGTTTGTGGTATATTGGTGTTAATGATAAAAAATTCTTAATATTCTTTTATACATTATCCTTTATCAGCGTAGTTTGAAGTATAATTTCTAATAATAATTGTAAAAGTTTAGATTTATTTTTAGCTAAAGGTATTTAATTGCTTCTACTTGATAAATTTACAACTGGTTTAAAACGTAGTTTGTTATTTGTTTAGTATTATTGTAGTGAATCTTTTAGGAATATAATTGGTTTTAATGTGGCTATGCTTGTGCTGCAGGCTGACGAAGTAAAGCCTGGGGGCAGCAAGGCCAAGAAAAAAAAGGGCAAGGGTCAACGTCCTAACTCCACGAGCCCCCAGCCTGTCCCTCAGACCTCTTCCACTTCGTCTGCTTCCTCAGGGGCTCCTGCAGTGAAGGGTCGGGGGGCAGGGGAGGAGCGCAAGTGCTCGGAGCTCAAGATCGGGGCTCTCAGGGAAGATCAGAACTCCACCCCAAGAGCTCCCCCTGCACCTAGCCTTGCACCACCTCCAGGGTTTGCCTCTACGTCAAAACCCGTCCTTACTCCTACCACTCCCACTTCTCCTCCTCCTGGATTTTCCGTCACCTTAAATTCAGTTGCAAGACCTGCCAATGGCCTTACTTTCACCAATAGCTGCGGAGAAAGCTTCCCCATAAGACAGGTGAGCCAGTTTGGCCCATATTTCTTGAGAAGAAGTCAGTTTATCCCTAATCAACCAACTGATGGCTTGAGTGAGATTTGGTGACGATTATGCAATGTTATTGTTGTGTTGTGTATGTTAAATGGAATTTAAACTGGAGATTGGGAGATAATGCTTAGTTTTGTTGCAGGTATCATATCAGGTATGGAATTTTTTAGTGCTAAACACTTAATCCTTTACTTGGAATGTACTGTATTGCATCTATCTGACAGTTGTAAGAATTAGAAATAGGGGGATTAGACCCTTAAATTCTATTATAAGTGTTCTAAGATTATTTAGATAGATTTATATCATATTATGACCTTCTAACTTGGTAAAATATGTTAAACCTTTGGCAAGATTAATTATAAGGGCAGTGCCAGTAGTGCAAGCAAGTGTGGCTCACAGGTAAGAAAAGAACATGTAATTTGTCAGGTATAGAAATTATGTTATAGCACACTGGTAAGAACAATAACAAAAATTTTTTAAATTAGTTTGCAGAGTAAACTGTAGAGTGCTGAGGATAAAATGAATACTCACTATAAAGTTACTAACTTGACATATCTGGCATATTGACAACAGTTCTCTTGTCAGGTGGCCGGGACGTTCCAGCCGCCAGTCAACTTTGAGCAACGGAACGGCACCTTGGTTCAAGGAGTCAGTCGTGCACTACAGAAGCAAAAGCGTGCAGGAGGGCTGGGAAAGTTCCGGCAGCTGTCCTCTCAGTTTCGACAAGGCACCATTGAAGCCACCGAGTATTACGAGCAGTGCAGAGAAGCCATGGGCTCGCAGACTTTCTCAGAACTCTTCCCGGAGCTGCTAGCTCTGCTGCCAGATATCAGGAAGCAGCAGGTGAGCATTGGAGTTCCTAATTATAACTATCAAACCTTTGCTATTATTTTACTTATTAATACAAACTGTTTTTCAATAATTCATCTTGAATTAATGGAAGTATGTATTTTAACATTATGTACTTCAAATGAAGAAAATTATTTAAATATAATTTTTTTAATGTTATTTTCGCTAATTTATTTACTGTAAAGTCACAATACCTTTGAATTTTTATTTTGCTACCAAACAAGGGCAGGAATAATCAGCAAGGTCTTACCAATAAAAAATACTCAGTAGAAGTGAACCTGTGATTTTCTCCTACTGTGACTTTTCTGATCGGTAAGGCCTTGCTGGTTATTCCTATCCTTTTCTTTAAAAAATATATTAGTAATATTACTGTACAGGTTTACTGTAAGTGGAAGCACCGAGTTTTGAAATATTTTTTACATAAAAGTATAGGTTTGTAATAGAAATTCAGCCTTTCATGTATTTTAAAACTAGTGAAGAATACAGATTGAGAATGCAAAATTTCTCTCCTCTTCAATGTTTTTTTATTTTATTACTCTTTTACAGGAGCTGTGGCGGGCCCATGGACGCAAGGGTGACCTGGAAGAGTGTCGTTCATGTGGACAAGTGGTGCGTTCCTTAGACTCTAGCGATCACAACAGCAGTCACGTCCGAGACAACCACTTTCCTGCCCTCAGCGATCAGGCACCCTCAGTTCCCTCCTGGCCCCTTCCTCGCAAGTGACCTAGCTTCCTCTCTGACTCCCTGTTGGAGCTTAGCTCTTGCCAAATATCAACACTCTATAGGGCCTTAGGCATTGGGAATCAGGGGATATTTAAATTAAAAATTTCTCTCTAATATTTAATTCAAATTTATTCTGCTCAAATCTTTATGTTTCAAAACAATGTAATTTTTATCATTTGTTCTCCATAACTAAATGCAATAATTTCACAAATGCTTTAAAATCCCCCCTTTAGTACTATATATTGTTAACTTTGGGTTATCTATAATATATATTTATTGGTGTTGAAAATTTGTTATTTTTTCCTAACGTCTGGACTTAATATAAAATTCTAGTGAGAAGTCTTTAAGCCCTGGTAATAGAAAGTTCTGCACTTAATTTATTTTCTACTCTTAAGTACACCTGACTGTTCTCCTTCTTCAGCTTACTACTGCAAAGACAGTTTTAATTTATTGAACATAGGTGCCAAGAAAAGTTTGACATAGGACTGAGAAAAAAAAATAAAATAAAATAAATAAATAAAAAAAAAATGAGGGCCTGGTGATTAAAGGGGAATTAAAAGCCTTATTCACAGATGCTGTTATCAGTGAAACATAATAAGAAGCTATTAACCTTTACCTACAATGGTTTTTAAACCTGTTTGATTGCCAGACGCTCAATTATTCAATTGCAAATTCAATATTTTGAATTAAGAAATAATTCAGTTCTTCCTTTATGCTTTATAATAAGAATAATACAGTAAAATGCTATATACTTCAAAGTAATTAAGGGTAACTGGATGATGAATATAATTAACAGTATAAACTTAACAGGACGTCTTCACAAAGAATTCCGCATAAATTTTAGCAGAAAAAGAGTACTTTGACTAGGTATAGTGGAAAAAATCTTAAGTCCATTGGTGAAATATTAAGTCCACTAACTCGACTTTATACTTTTTGAGAAATGTTTTGTCATATTTGGTGTCTTGGTTCTGTAATTGTTGCTAAATAAATAATAATATCAATGGACTTGAGACTTTTTTCTGCTAAATCAACTTGTTTTATACTTTATTTTAATGATGTAAAATTTTCTAACCTAAACTCTATGCTAAGTCCTGTTGTGATTACATCCATTTTTTAGGCAAGCCTTTTTTTATATTTTTAATTTAAAAAAAAATCTTCGACTGATTATTTAGTTTTACTAAACACACCTCGATTCTTTTTAATTAATCTATAGGCATGCAACATATATTTAATATTTTGTGAACCCTATTTCCCTTTTGTTTGTCATTATTTTGAAAGCCATGCTTAATATTTTTAACACCAGTATAATAATTATAACTTGTTGCATGATTACATCATTAACAAATTTATTCTTTTAATGAGTCTGTGACTCATAAAATCAAAATGACTACAGTAGTTAACTTATTGCTACATGCAGTCAATATTGTTCTCTCCTTCCCCCCCTTTTTTTTGTTGAGGTATCAGAATGCAATAATTAATGAGTGAATGGTGTTTGCCTCCTTGTTTGATGAGCCAAAGTATTTTGAAAGTATGTGCATGTAAAACAAATATGACGATAATCTAATTAATAGAATGATAAATATTATCAGGCGAAGTAGACATAATAAGTTGATGCACTTTTACATACCATATGTATGCTGGGCAATCTCCGCCGCTCCTTGAACTTTTATGCAGCACCACACATTAACACTTGACTTTAATAATTATATAATAGAGTACACGCGTATGCCTATTTTAGTAACTATAATTCAATAATGTACAATTTGCACAAAATTCGATGTATTCACTCCTAATTAATTGGTGATATTTCGCTTACTTGCTTTAACGAACCAAGCTCTTCTGCTGCTCTGTAGGACTTTTTTTTTTTTTTTTTTTTTAAGCTCGGTTCGTTAAAGCAAGTAGACTACTTGCGAAATATCACCAATTAATTAGGAGTGAAAACATCGAATTTTGTGCAAATTGTACATTATTGAATTATAGTTACTAAAATAGGCATACGTGTGTACTCTATTATATAATTATTAAAGTCAGTGTTAATGTGTGGTGCTGCATAAAAGTTCAAGGAGCGGCGGAGATTGCCCAGCATACATATATATGGTATGTAAAAGTACATCAACTTAATCTAATTAATGTTGAAGTCTGTCCCCCAGTTTATTTTTAAATCTTAATGTCACACTTTTTAAAGGTAAATATAGAAGTTTTTTCTGTTACTTTGTAATTTTGTTGCCTTAAACTGCATTAATAAACTTACTACTGTTGGAATCATTACTCCTGTGTTTACACTTTAAAGGGTTGATTGTAAATTATTAGTCCCATCATCAGTGGCTGTGTCACTGTTTTCCCACACGCTATATTTAACACATTTTAATTTTGGCATCGGAACTGGATCTACAGATATATTTCTTTGGTGTATTGTTTAAAATAGATCTATAGAGTTCAGGTGCTTTCATAGAATGTGATATTTGTCACAGATGTATTTTTATGAGAAGTTAAAAAAATTGTTATGTTAATTGCTTGTAAAAACAAGAGGATATGCATAAATGAAGTGCGTTAAATAAATTATACAATGTTGTTTATTTTATGTATAAATGAGATCCTGCGGATCAAATGGGATTAAAGACCATGTTCTCTACACTTCTACAGTGAAACAAGATAAGAAATTAACCTTTACCTTTAATCCCGTTTGATCCGTGGACTCTCAACTGTTTTAGTTTATATAATGGACAATTTGCATCAACTTTTTTTAGTAGCTCAATCGAAAGAGGAGGTCGAAAAATACACCTGTGAATTTTATGCGATTTTTATTCGTACTGCATCATGGCTAAAAGAGAGGTCACGTGACCTGGAGCCGGCGCCCGTGTCGCCCGTGACGTCATTGAACTGTCTGGTCAAGCAAACGATTGTCTATATAACGCTTGTAAACAATAAATTAATTGTTGCTTGTTTCCATAGCAACGTGGTTGTTTAGAAGCATTATAAAGTCAATCGTTTGCTTGACCAGACAGTTCAATGACGTCACGGGCGACACGGGCGCCGGCTCCAGGTCACGTGACCTCTCTTTTAGCCATGATGCAGTACGAATAAAAATCGCATAAAATTCACAGGTGTATTTTTCGACCTCCTCTTTCGATTGAGCTACTAAAAAAAGTTGATGCAAATTGTCCATTATATATTTTTACTAATTATCTTGAGACAATATAAGTATATGAACATTAATTATTTTGTGCGGTCAATTAACTGCCTGGGAGAGCATGCAATTTGTTATGTATTCTTTGTGATACAATATAATTGTGAACTCGTGATGGACAAGGGAAAATATGGAAAAGTGTGTGATGATATATAGCAAACAATTTATAATATTTTATAACAATTAATTGTTTTTGTTTTTCCATCTTTTTGTAGTTCTTACGGTGAGTTTCTAGAATTACATTTCCACCACTGATCGAATTATATAACGATTTCCAAAGATGAGGATATATAACACAAGTCACAGAGAACACACAGACATACACATATCACTGTACACTGTACATCAGGTCTGTTTGTAAACCCTGCTTAGACTAATGCAATTTCTGCACTTGATCAACCTTATATACACTGTATACATCAAAGTAGCAAAAATCTTGGTAGAAATTCTACAGTTCACAGGGGTTTAATATAAGAACAGACTTCTACAATATTAAAGACATTTATGACCAGAAATTTGACAAACACTCTCAGGCCCCGTGAAGCATCGATCTAGAGTATCTGGACACAATGAATTATAATTTATAGTATATATTTTAATTAGTATAATTTAAAGTAGAGTGAGTGGTTTCATTTTTTTGAATATTTTATTTTCTAAAAATAGTGTATATAACTTGCCCTTTATTGAGAAAAGAAAACCAAAAAATTCCATCTCAAATAGCTTTACCACAAAAAAAATCCTAAAGTTGGTATTTCGGAGGCCTTTAACATGCATCCTTATGGAACAGAAAACAGCTTTTTACTCCAACTTCGTCTGAACTATGGTACCAATTAAAAAATACGTACGTAATCTCTATGATGAATTCTTTAAGGGATTTTCAAATTAAAAAAAAAAAAAAAAAAAATTCAGAGCCTTTTTTCCGGAAAAAAAAATCTTGAAAATCCCATGGCGATGCGACTTCCCGAGCGGCCCAAATATTTGTATTTTCTTGGCCCTCAAGCGGTTGTTTCAGGAAGTTTCACTTTTTTTCTCAGTTTTTTTATAATATCAGCTTCTTAGGAAAAACATGGCGACTTCAATACGGCAGCGGAATGGCGCTTATCGTCGTCTCGATTATAATTTCTTGTATTTGATTTATTGAAGAGTTATAAATGTGTGTGTAACTTTTGTAAGCCTTTATTGTGACTGCAAGAACTGTATCACCACTAATATAATGAAGACAAGAGATGGATTCATCCTGATATGAACGAACGAAGTAAAGGTTAGTACATGACCAAAAGATCGGGACATTAGGCGTTGTTTATGTCCGGTTTTCATCAGTTTTGTTGCAGGATGTAATTTTTCGTTCTCTTGTGGCTATTCTGTGTAACCTATTAATATAGTAATTACCGATATATGCATGTTTATAGCTATTTTGTTTCGTGTTACAGCAGAAACAAGCCTGCAGCTGGCCAGGCCTGGACCCACCCATTGGATTTGCATGCCAAGGAGGAGGAAAATCTCGCCCGCGGAGTGGAAAACTCGAGCCTGGGACCATTTTGTGACAACTGTCAAATCTATTATGATGTAAAATTTCTTAAATACAAGTTATAAAACCCATTTTCTCTGTGTTCTTT
Organism: Siphlonurus alternatus; assembly: GCA_949825025.1. Classification (NCBI taxonomy): domain Eukaryota; kingdom Metazoa; phylum Arthropoda; class Insecta; order Ephemeroptera; family Siphlonuridae; genus Siphlonurus; species Siphlonurus alternatus. The sequence continues at coordinate 43,759,075 of OX463780.1, read as the reverse complement.
TGTAAATAATCATAAAGTAGTAAGCAAATTAATTAAAAAAATAAACCGGAAGTGGAAGCCATTTTTATTTAGTGTAAGAAAATGAATAACGCAAAGCGCAACTTGACAAAGTTTGACCGACGTGCCACCTGGTGGTTGTTTCCGATAACATTTTCATGCGAATTGTACATATTTCGTTACATACAGAAGATGATCGGCCGTGAAAATCCTTATGGGAATTATTTACCCGCAAAAATTTTAAGATTTTTTTTTTTTGTTTTTTTTTTGAAAATCCATTAAAGAATTCATCATAGATTACGTACGAATTTTTTAATTGAGATCATAGCTCAAACGAACTGTTTTCTATCCCATATTATATAAGGATGGATGTTAATAAAGGCCTCTCCGAAACACCAACTTTGGGATTTTTTTGTGGTGAAGCTATATATTTGAGATGGAATTTTTTGGTTTTCATTTCTCATTAGAAGGCAGGTTAAAGGTTAAACTATTATTAGAAAATAAAATATTCCAAAAAATGAAATCGCTCACTCTACTTTAATATGGTCTCTGAAGCTAGGCGCGCGTTAGGCTTTATTTTAGAGACCAAAAACCATTTTTAATTTAGGCGCTAATATTTTAGCGTTCGATCGCAACCTTGGTTCGAATCTCGTAATAAATTTTTATGATTTTAGGACTTTTTAACAGACGGTGGTCATTTGATTGAAAATTAATAATAATTGCATCAAATTTGTTGAAATTTGTTTTTTTATAGGTAGTCAAATTATAAGTTTTTCTGACAAATTACATGAATCATAAAATCATCATCATCATCTACGTGTATGCCTAGGTTGGCAAGTTTAAAATATTTTTACTAAATTTGGAAAAATATATATAATATTAAATTTTATTATGAACAGAGGCCATTTTTCAACCATTACATTTACAAAATCACATTGAAAATTCAAATTTTAAAATGTTACCTGTAAGTACATGGAAAATGCAATTTATTTAGAGAAAAGGCTTCAGACAAACAGCAAATATTTTAATGGATTTAGTACATTTAATACTATTTGGTTGGCACAATTGTCAACGTGCTGCCATTCGATTTCCGGTGCGGCCGTCGTCGCTGCTGGTGCTGCGGAGGATCACACCGCAGGCTGCACACGCGGACAGGAGCATAAAGCCCTCACCCAGAGTTGCTTGGCCCGCGTGTTTGGACGATGAGCAGCGGCACTGAGCAGCTCGCTACTACGACTACAGAGAGTACAGAGGCTACGCCTGCACCAACAAGCACCTGGGAGACGATTACTGCGACGCAGCAGCAGCAAGACTCTGCCGCCACGACACAAGGAGGGGATCAAACGAGCGAGGACGACCTCGCCTCAGGCTTCTCCACGCTCAACGTAAACGCGGCTGTTTTTATTCCTTCGTGGATGCCTTCCTCTGCACCTTCGGCCCCGGCGCCTGCAGCTGCCGCGGGAGACAGCCCAGCCAAAACCCCAAGTGGTAAGAGTTAAAGCAACTAGCCTACTTTTTGCCTAATAGAGGGCATGCTGCCATTGCTTCTCCATATGGCCCTGTCAATAGGTCAATGATGAAGCCGTTATCGCAAATTATTGAACTGTAGGCTATTATAAATAGATTCCAGCAGTAGATATAACACCTTTTGGGCATTATCATTATATGCATAGGGAGGATTTTTTTAATTGATGAGAGTTATGTTTGGTATTATCCACTATGCATGCATAAGTTATGTCAACTGCACAGATACATTATGTATGCATATCACAGTTTAATATACCATGCATGCATACTGTAATCTGTCAATGTGTATCATATATAATAATATAAGCTCAACAGTAAACTCGTGGATACACTGTCCATTGGATAGTACAGTCTGGCAAGCGACAATATATATGCATACATGTATGCCTGAAAATTTCTGGAAATGACAAATTTTCTACTGATTTCCGCTTTCCATTACGGGCTAAATAAAAGCGGAATTATGTAATTTATGTCACTTCCGGAAATTTTCAGTCTTAAACTCTCACTTGTTTGTCTGTAGCCACCCTTCTGAACCATGCCAGGAGATAGTCACGGCATCCGTTAAATGTATGCATATTGTTCAAACACTTCAAATCATGTGCATTCAGCACTGATGCTGCATCTATCTATTAAATTGCTATAACACTCTACGCACAAGGAGTGTATGCATATGTATCATATAGTACTAATGTGTGTACAATGGTGCTTATCATAATCCCATACATTGTACCGGTTCAGTATGCATATACTGTATAGTATGTATATGAGACCGTCAGCTGCAAAAAACAGCTTTGCACTTTCTGTTAAAGTCTACCTTTCAGGTGTTGTGATAAAAAATACAGCTCTTATCAGAAAGTGCAAAGAGTCTGTCTTGAAGCTGAAAACCTCATATGATACAGCATTGCACATGTATTTTAAAAATGCATGCCTTAAATTTGCATGTGGTTCAATAATTATTCAATACAATTGAAAGGGTCTTATCAGCTATGATGAGTAAAAATCCTATAAAATTTTCTTATGCTGGACAGTACCGGTACTGTTTGTATAATATGCATTCTGTAATTGTTAAAAAAAAATATGATCGGAAGAATTCAAAGTGATAAATATTATATCCAATAGCTTTTTTAATAAAAATATTTATCTTGCTGGAATAACGTTAATTTAACTTAGTTAGTTAACTTTTGAGGTTGATACTCCATTGCTGATTTTTTTGTGTCAAATTCCCTCTAATTCTCTACAGTAAAAAGCCGAAGTATTAACAGGTCACAACTGGTGGTAACTTTGAATTGATTGTTGCAGAGAAAAGCAGCCCTGACGGAGTGGCACTAGCATTGGGAATGGAGGAACCTCCTGGGACTGCACCACCTGCTGCACCACCCACCTCTCAGCCACCCGCAGAGCCTGCGGAGACCTCACAGCAGCCACCCAGCCCTGAGGAGGGCCAGGCAGAAGCCTGTGCCATCGCACCTGACCTCGAGGTGAGTTTGTTGGCGTGGTAGTTGCCACCTCATCATTTTGCATTTATATGAAAACTGTGTGAAAATAGTCCAGTAATTTAGCCTAGGTTCAGCCTTTTAAGAATTTTTTATTGAAATGCATGCTTGAATATGTACTTATAAATTTCCACTCGTGATTACTGTATTTTATTTTTATAGATTGTTTTATATTAGTTCCTTAATATCATTTTTATTTAAACATTATGTAGCTGTTAGTTACTCATCCTGAAAGATTGTAATTGCATCTAAAGCTTTCGATGCAAATACTGTAGACTAAAATTTCCTCAGGTCAAGCAATACATACATCATAGTTTATAAATGTGTGACAGTGTTGTACTTGATATTTCACTACAGCAAAGTGAGAGGAGGAGATGAATGCGCCTAACAAGTACAGAAATAGTGGACAACTACATGCTGTCCCACTAAATTTGGCTTAGACTTTATGATATTTAAACTTAACTTACTCTGTTCGTAGGTATTGCCACATAGCGTATTTAGACATGGTGAATTAGAACTTGCTTGGGACTGCTAGACAGGGAGTCTTAAAATCTTGAAATTGCAAATCTGCCCCACCTTATTTCTTTAATTTTCAGCTGAGCAATGTTGTAACTGTTTCAAGGTGCACTAATGGTAAAGTATCACACCTATTGTAAAAAAAAATTCCCACACATGCACATTATGAAACATATCTTAAAATGTTCTCTACTGCATCCCCTATCAGTAGCTAAAATATTAGATTTACAAATTCAAGCTATTTTTTTTAGTTATTAATTTTTATTTTACTAATTTAATATGGAAGTTCAGCTTCTCGATGTTAAATTAGTTAAAAATTCATAACTAAAAAAACTAGCTCGAATTTGAATATGGTCTGTTATTTTAGATACTGATAGGTTATGTAGAGGAGAACATTTTAAGATATGTTATGTTTCATAATTTTCATGTGTGGGAATTTTTTTAAGCGCTACCTTACCCTTAATTTGCTAAATTACAAAATTGCTAAATATTAGACTATGCAAGAAGAATATGTTGTGATATCTAAACGATCAATACTACGTAATATCCAGTTGACCATCCATTTATTATTCTGATTGTTGATAATTTTGACATCTATTGTGTTGTTTGCAGTCTGCTGCGGCAGCCGACAGTTGGGAAGAAGCTGCGGATGGAGACGAGCTTGGTGATGAAGAGCTGGAGGAGGGAGAGGATGAGGAAGCCATCATTAAGCCTAAGAAGAGAGTGCTCAAGACAGAGGAGACCAAGAGCAAGAAGGAGCATGTCAACGTAGTCTTCATTGGACATGTTGGTGAGTCTGCATGAATTCTCCACTAGAACAACAAATAGAAGTAGATAAAAATGTTGCTCAGCCCAAGTGACATACTGTATATGTATACAGTATGATAGTTTCTGGATGGAGTTTCATATGCAATTAGTTATTGGTACAGTTAGTTTTACCAAAAACAAGCTCCCTGAACAACTGATGAACATTGTTATTGTATTATTTTGAGTAATATAGCAACAATATGAGTATTGCTAAGGATCTTTTCCAAGGTGGTGACACTGACGACTGTGCTTGACCCTTTGGTAATATCATGATAGAAATATAACATGGCCTTTTAATTATTTTTTCACTTGTTATGTACAATACAGTACTGTATAAAATTTTGTCTTACAGATGCTGGCAAAAGCACCATTGGTGGACAGATTATGTACCTTACTGGTATGGTTGACAAGAGAACACTGGAAAAGTATGAGCGCGAAGCAAAAGAAAAGAATCGTGAAACCTGGTACCTCTCATGGGCACTGGACACAAACCTTGAAGGTACATATCTACTCTTTGTGTTTTAAAACAGTCGTTATACTGACCTTTCTTACTCTTATAAAACACAGAATAATACTTCCTTATTGTCAATGCTAAACATAACTTTAAATAATCAATAATCACACTAATTTTTATTTTAGTTGCTAAATACTTTTAAGTTTCAGTCATTATTGACTAACTAGATCATGGAGGAAAAAAAAAAAAAAAAATAAATAAACAGATAAACAATAATTACCAAGCAAAAAAATTTGACAATTTTTTGCCACTGATTTCCAATAATTTCTCTTCTTTATTAAATGCTGGCATTTACTGACCTCTACATTGTTTAGAATATGTTGGTCATGCAATGTTTTTTCTTTCAGAGCGAGAGAAAGGCAAAACGGTGGAAGTTGGTAGAGCTTTCTTTGAAACAGAGCGTAAGCACTTCACCATCCTAGATGCCCCTGGACACAAGAGCTTTGTGCCCAACATGATTGGTGGTGCCGCACAGGCAGACCTAGCAGTACTTGTGAGTTAAACCTTCATTATGTGAAAATTTATTAAATATCAATGACTTCCTTTTTTTCCTTGCCCTTTTAAACTTTTGTATTGAATTTGCTCCGATTCATTTTATTCTTCTTGATTTGGTTACAGTATATTTATTACTTTAAGTATTGCATACATAATGGTAGTGCCTCTGTTGCAATAATATTTTGTTATCTCCTGTCTGTATTTTGTTTCTAGACTTATGTGTTGTTGACATTGCATTTACTATATGAATAAACACTGATATGATACTGTATATCAATGTTAGAAAACATTACTTTCAATAAATTAAATCTTCAAAATAAATAAAAATATGAAATTAAAAGAAGCTCTGGGGTGAAAAAAAAATGTTAAATTACTTTGTATTTTAGTAAAAAAAAAAAAAAATGTTTTGGAGTTACAAGTAAAAAAAAAAAAAAAAAGTCTAGCCTTGATGTTTCTGTTCTACGTGTGTTCAGGTGATCTCCGCTCGCAAAGGCGAGTTTGAAACGGGCTTTGACCGGGGCGGTCAGACGCGAGAGCACGCCATGCTGGCCAAGACTGCGGGAGTGAGGCACCTGGTGGTGCTCATCAACAAGATGGATGACCACACCGTAGACTGGTCAGAGGAAAGGTGAGGACATGCAAGCCTAGTCTGGTGGAAGGAAAAAAAGCTGTGCTTCCTTGGTTAAGGAATGACATATTTGCTAGTTTCTTATTTTTTATTGACGACATAGATATAATGTTTTTGACACCTGGTAATTTGTTTTTCTTTGCAGATAATTTGTGTTTATCAAAAAATACTGTCAAAATTTTGTCATTAGCTTCATAAAACTTTTAGTTTTGTTTCAAATTTGAAAGCATCAACCTACTTTCCTCTTACTTTACATTCTATGTTTTATTATTTTAGTGATAACAGCTCCTTAATTTATTAATGTTGTACAGGTACAATGAGTGCAAGGAGAAGCTGATGCCATACCTAAAGAAAATTGGCTTCAGCACCCAGAAGGACCTCACATTCATGCCTTGCTCGGGCCTCACTGGACTCGGGCTAAAAGACAAAATAGAAGAATCACTTTGCCCCTGGTATAGGTAAGAATGCCATTTTTTAAACTACAGTATTTTATATAATCATTATCATTGGTTCAAATTAGTCTAAGGTATTTTTATTATTACTTATACAGTATTACAAAATACCTTGAAGGTGTGTTGTGTCTACGTGATTGATTTAATAATTGTTTGTGGTGGTGTAGAGGGGACGCCTTCATCCCATACATCGACCAGCTGCCTTCCATGTGCCGCAACGTTGACGGTCCCTTCATCATGCCCGTCGTTGACAAGTACAAGGACATGGGTACCGTGGTGATGGGAAAGGTGGAGGCTGGAGAGACCAAGAAGGGACAGAGCCTGCTGCTCATGCCCAACAGAGTGAGTATAACAATATTAAAACAGATCAGACTTGCATCAAAGCTGGATTGATAAATTGAAAAGCCTGATTAGTTTCTAAATTCAAAATAGTTTTTTTCAAGTCAGCAAAATGCAGCTTTGGTATGCATAACCACAAAAGTATCAATTGCTCCCAAAACATTAACCCATTATTAATATTATTATATTAACCCAGCTTTTATTTAGGGATAATGTGAGGGAAAAGTTTATGACATCAATTCTAAATTCTACAACATAATTTAAAGATTTCTATGACGTTATTACTGTAGATTTGCGCTGAAATATAATTCAAATGTAAGGAATCTTTTTAATACAATAATAAGTTAACTTTTTTTTCTCTCTTTAATTCTTTCTTTTTGCCTAGTAGATACTTTCTTCATAAAAACTAGGTTTTGTTTTTCAAAACTATTCATTTGCTGTGCATAAGTCTTGTTTCCATTCAGCTTGTGACTTCTAAACTTGTTTATATTGACGTAACATCTGTGCTGCAGACACCTGTAATGGTGGACCAGCTCTGGTCAGACGACGAGGAAGTCACGGCAGTCTCGTCTGGAGAGAACGTCAAGATCAAGCTCAAGGGCATTGAGGAGGAAGACGTTTCCCCGGGCTTCGTGCTCTGTGATGCTAACAACCCCACCAAGACGGGCAGGATCTTCGACGCCCAGGTCAGTCTAGGCATGACTTCTATGAAATCACTTGTATTTGACAGCATAACAACTCGTTACGTAGTTGTTAAATTTGGTTAGTACAATAATTTTGTAATAAACTTTAGAAAAATACTATTTTTTTTTCCTGGCTTATAATGCAAAATATTCATTTTATATGCAGTTCAACTGCACTTTGAAGAACATCAGTACTTTTGATAAAGATGTAATTTTGTCAGACAACTCTAAAAATAAATACTAAACTAAACTCCTAGAGACATTTAAAATGAATAAGAAGTAAGTTTGTCCTTTCTTTAATTTTGTTGCAGAATGCATTATTAATATTATTTGTTAACATTATTAAAGTTAAAAAAATAATATTTCTTGTTATTTCTAGAAGAAATTAATCTGTGATTCTGTATCTCATTGCTAAACTTATATCAACTTTAAGCTCAAGAGTCGAGAGGGGGGGGGGGGGGCTGTTTTGCTACTTTGCTGTGTTAACATGGTTGCTAGGCATTATTTTTCTGTAAGAATGTAATTGAATGTTTTGTTTTTGTGTGCAGGTGGTGATCCTAGAGCACAAGAGCATCATCTGTGCGGGCTACTCCGCAGTCATGCACATTCATTGTGTTGCTGAGGAAGTCACAGTCAAGGTAAAATCATTAACTTAATGTATTTGTAATAATAACAGATTTCATTATTGTTAGGAGCTAAGAATGTAATTTGGGGGACTCTATTTCCTTTAAGTTTTGAACAACACTCTTACAGTGGAGTATCGACCTCAAAATTTTTTATAGCAGAAATGGATAGAGGATGAAAAGTTATGTTACTCTGATTTTTTTCAGATTTTTTAGGGACCGGGAAGTATTGCTAAAAAGTTTTGGTGAGGTCGGGTTCGAATCCACGTCCCTTTTGGGTCCTATCTTTTATTAAGAGAGGCGGCAAGAGGCGGCACTTTTTCTGCACTTTCAATAATTTTTAAAATATAGTTGCCGGACTCTAAAAAATCTGAAAAAAAATCAGAGTAGCATATTTTTGCACCCTCTATCCCTTTCTGCAATAAAAAAAATTGAGGTCGGTACTTCGTTGGTAGTCATTCATTGTAATCACAATGAATATAATTTTAAAAATAAAGTGTTAAGTTTCAGCATTAATGTTATTGATTTGCACTTATTTATCATATATTTATTGCTGTATATTTTGGTTCCCCATACAGTTTGTAATTAAGTTGCAATGTAGAGCTGCTTCCTCCCCACAATTTTAAGTATTGTACATAAATTAACAAAGTTTGTGTTGTTGCAGGCTCTAATCTGCCTGGTGGACAAAAAGACGGGGGACAAGTCGAAGACACGGCCGCGGTTTGTGAAGCAAGACCAGGTGGCCATCATGAGGATAGAGTGCGCCGGCGTGATCTGCCTCGAGCCCTTCAAACTCTTCCCACAGATGGGCAGATTCACCCTGCGGGACGAAGGTAAGAGCTGGCAATACACTAAATCAATTAATAATTATCTAAATTGCCAGAACATTTTTCCTCATAGTTACATAACTTTTTCAGTAATCAAATTGAGTGAACAGGAAAAGATGGTGTCTTCAAGCTTTTGAGGCTTAGTTTTTATGCTGTCTAACCTCTCAGCAAGCAGGCAAAGAGGGAAAATTTTAATCATAAATCAATAATAATTTCCTTGTGTCACAGGTATTGTGTTAAGCTAGTGAATTATAGTTGTAATATTGATTTGTTTATTTATTTTTTTAATCCTTTGAGTTTTATTTCAAGCAACATGTATGTTATATTTTAGAATTATTACAATACCTCACATTATGGCAAATGCAGTAATTTTGTATATTGTTGATAGGATAACATATTCCTATTCAAATTTTATGTAGTTTTCTAGCTTGCATTCTGTGACAATACGTAAGTAGGTCACTTGGATTAAATTGCTTTATGTTTCACAAACAGTCTTAAGTCATTTTCAGTGAAACAACAACAGTTTTATACTGTGCAATAATTGTTTAAGAATAGCTTCATTGTGAAATGTTGGAATTTTTCAAATATTTTGAGTATGTAATTTGAATGTAATTTCAGAGCCAACACTTTTATTTGTGAACTATTTTAAAAAATGAATCCCCACAAGGCAGCCACATTTATGAACCTTTTTAACACGGTACTTTTGTGTTGGCAGGCAAGACTATCGCTATTGGCAAGGTGCTCAAGGTGATGGAGTAAGTGACAACAACCACAACAACAACAGCTGAGTGCCTCTCTTTCTCTCGCCCACAAGGACTAAGTTATGAAAGTTTATGCAGTGTGGTGGGGGCCGTAAGGCAGTGAGTGCAACAGTGCCGCAAGCAAGTTGGGGCCCTGACTATTGTTCTTGGTTCAATTAGCTGAGCTTTCCTACTTTATCATGATTATCCTGTACAAGTTAGCCCAAATATTGCTACACATAGCAGACATGTCTACAACTGCGGCGGATATAGTTAGTTCTTAAGTATATTATTGTAATTTTAGTTCTTTTTATATATATATAAATAAATACTCGCAAGAATTCAAAGTAACTCATCATATCCTTATAATTTTATAATAAGAAATAAATATTAAAATCCAATAAAATAAATTCAATGTAATTTTTCTTTAATTTCTGTTATAAATATAATTGTATTTAAATAATATTTCTTATTATGATGTATAGGATAACTATTTAAAATTGATTTTTATGCTTTTTGTTTTTTTTTAAAATGCTTCCAAATATCTATGAGCTTACTTTTTGTATGTTGCAAGTATTTTATGATAGCTTGTCCTATGTCACGCATAAAAATATAATGTCTCATCGTTACTCTGAGTTCTTGTGTTCTGCCGCAAAGTTCTGCAGTATTTCTGAACTGTAGATGTGTTATGTGAGCCTGTTAGGTGAGGGTGGGTTGATTGTGCAGGGATTTATCATGGAAAGTACAGCTTTACCGAGCACCCTAATTGCCCAAGTATCCTTGACAAAAGTCTGACTATATTTCACAGACATCAATGGCATTTGGGCGACACATTTCTTATGCAAAAAAATAAATAAATAAAAAATAATAATAAAAGTGCTTTATTATTGAAGTGCTTTTTATGAAAATAATCCGTGGCAGCCAACAAGCTGTCCAAGGAGTGTTTAGGCTAACAAAATGTTTTATTGTTTGTATTTCAAAGTCACACAATATATATTTTTTTCAATTAATTTTGTTTGAAATTCACAACACAATTTTTTTTTTATAACGATTACATTTTTTGTTTTTATTTCTTAAATAACCTAATTAAATTATTTGCTTGTAATAAAAGTAATTCAATTCATCCATTGTAGATATATACCGTGAATATTTTAATATGACATACCTTTGTATGAATACCAAAATGAGTTGCTTTTATTTATTTGTTAATTTAAATTATTATTAGAAAACATTATTGATGGGTACATTTGTATTTAAATATTTATTAAATACCCTGTGACTACTTTTACGAAGTTTTGCACATGGAAAATTGAATCCATAGAAAGTTTGCCTTATTATTATGTTTTTGTTGTGTTCCTGCAACAACAATTTATTTTGCAAAGGCAATTAAGTAAAGCTTGATTAATATAACTGAAAATATAAAAATACGTATTTTTTGTACAAACTTGTAAAGCTACGCCCAAGAGCTTTCAATAGGAAAAAAAAAAAAAAACGTGAATATATAATTATATATTTCCTCTGCGGGTTAAAAGATAGAAGAAAGCTAACTTTACCGCAGCGTAAAAATGTCACGAAAAGCCGCGGACCAATCGCAGCACCGTTTTGGAATCTCTTGGGTGTAGCTTTAAGGTACAATTTTGAAAGAAAAAGTTTTTGGTATCTTTTCTAAATGTAATACAAATTAAAAAAAAAAACTGAACTTTTCTCTTCAAAATTTGCTGATTTGCCATGGAATAAAGCTATTTCATTTTGGGCATTAATAATTGTTTTGCTACTGCATACAATATAATTTTATATCAACAATAAAATTATACCATAGTATTGTTCCCGTCAATGATGATTGTCCATTTTTGTTACTTGCTGAGGCTGCCCCACTATTCACTTCTTTGTATCTAACATTTTTTATTTGATATTGGAGAGGTATTTGTTATGAGAATAATAAAGCTACGCAGACATTTAAAGTTTTTTTTTTTTTCTGTTTTATATACTCCTATGAATTATAAATTTGTAATGAACCTCGTATCATATTTTTCCTTTAATTATTTTAAAGTAATATTTATATTACTATAAATCATAATTATATCATAATTAACTATTATGATTAAAGTAGACTGCATCGTTTTTTAAAAGGATGAAGTACTTTGTACTTTACTCTGACTATGATTTGACTGCATGGTAAAGCTGCAGCCTGTTTTATCACACAAAAAGCAATTTTGCTATATATGTGCATCATTGATGGTCATTGTGATATATCCTCAAGGAAAAATAATGTATATTCATGATATAAAATAATATGCATATAATATTATAATGAATATTAAGGGTAAGGTAACGCCACCAATGTTAAAAAAAATCCCTCTCACAAAAATTCTGAAAAAAATTTAAAATGTTCTCCTCTATACCCCCTATCAGTAGCTAAAATATCAGGTATACAAATACGATCTAGTTTTTGAGTTATGAATTTTTAAAGTTGACCAATTTAACATGGGAGTTTCATTTCTCCATGTTAAAGTAGTCAACTTTAAAAATTTATAACTCTAAAACTAGATCGTATTTGTATACCTGATATTTTAGGTACTGATAGGGGGTATAGAGAAGAACATTTTAAATTTTTTTCAGAATTTTTGTGAGAGGGATTTTTTTTAACATTGGTGGTGTTACCTCTTATACCCTTAAATATGTCAAATACAAGGATTTTGGTCAAACATAGCAATATTATAAATTAAAATTTTCTAGATTTTAAAACAGGTTTATAGGAAAAATTAATATAAAATCAGGGAAGGTATATTAATTGTTCTTTGGATTTTAACTCATATATGGGTCAAATTTGATAATTACAGTTTTACACGAGCACCATTACGTTAGTTTATTATTTTGCTTGTAGATGGCAGACACATGCATTTCCTGTTTTTTTTTCCAATCGAGCTTCTCGCACATTCCGGCGCCAAGAAAACAAGAACAGCTGATGTTGCCAAGTTCTGCCTGGCAGTGTGCAGTTCTCCATCAAAATCAGCATTTTTTAACTTTTTAAGTAAAATTCTATGGTTATTTTTCTCATATAGAGCTAACTTTACTGTGTAGTCTGCTGTATGTAAATTTCATGAAGGTAAGCATTCACTGCTTAAGTGTGCAATGCATGACACCCTCTTTCGTTCTTAATGCTATGGTATGTACTGTATGCACGGCCGGATAGAATATATGGATTTAGAAGCTTTACTAAATATTGCAGAAATTGTCACGAAAAAAATATAATAATATATTATGCATACTGTACATATATCAACCCCAAGATTTTACTCTTAATGTTCCCTCTGCTCAGTACAGTATGCACTGCATATATGAGAGGGTGTCTGCTAAAACACATGTACTCTGTACCTAGTGAGAGTTTGAGATCCTTTCTATAATTATCGCCATAGAATTTACTTAATTAAAAAACAACATCGGCAATATAAGTAAATTCTACCAAGTTGTGATCAGCAAACTCTATGAAATTATATATAATGATAATGTACGTATTATATATAATATACAGTACAATACATCTATAAAATGTGTTTCTTTTGCTAATTAACAGACAAAAACTGGACCAATGGCAAATCGTCACAAGGTTTCTACTGATACCAGATCAGAGGAAGTAGCAGACATACATTCGCTATGTGAGTTGGCTGGCCTTCACATACCACCACAAACACTGAGGTTGGTAATTCACCAATCATGCATTACGTGCCATCTAATAGGAACCCAATATACTATCCTTGTCAGTAATAATTATAGTCATATAATTATATATTATATGTTATAGCTATCTGCTATTTCAGATTTCAGGTGAGTGCAACAATGAGCTTTATTGTATGCATACTCACCTGAAATAGCAGATACTGTAGCTCATTATTGCAACAAGATCATGGTAGGCAGATAGCTTATTATTCTGGATGAGGGACTGCAATTAGTGTTTTTGCACGTTTTTTTTTTTTTTTTTTTGTTTCTCCATAAGAGAATATTTCTGTTAAAAACAAATTATAACAAAACAAAATAATAACCTAATTTTATCAAGGCTTCTGCGGCAAAATGCTTACTTTGCAAATCAAGAAAGTCTATTATTATTGTTCCAGGTATATATTTTGCAATCTTTAATTAAAATGCAAAGGGAGTATTTTGCCACGGGAGCCTTGATTTATTTTTTAATGTATTTTGGCATTTAAATTTAATGTGATACCTTTTATTTTGTTACAGAGTTTTGATAGAACTTCTAAGAGACGGAGTTGCTCCTACAACTGTTTATACAGTTCTCCGACAAATTGCTAATAAAACTGTCAAGCAGGGACATTCTCAGTCAAACAGACTATCTCGTGGAGATAGCAGTGAACCCACCTCCGCAAGCTCTAAATATTTAAGTTGAATTTTTGTGGCATCTGAAGTGTAAAAATTACATTAACTTATGTTAAAAAATCCCTGTGAGAAACTGAGGATAATTTAGTGTACAACATTTATTTATTACATTTTTCATAAACATTAAAAGTCATAACTTGATTTCAGAATTCATTCTGATTAAATTCAAACAATGGCTTATTTAATAAAAAGATCATTACATTCATTCCGCCAGAGTTTTCGTGTTATTAGTGGAGATACATTGCATTGGTTTCCAGGCCATATGGGTAAAGGTCTGAAACAAATGGAACAAAAACTTAAGGATGTTGATTGTGTAATAGAAGTTCATGATGCAAGGATACCACTCTCAGGCCGAAACCCAAATTTCCAGCAAACTGTACTGGGTATGAAACCTCATATTCTTGTTCTTAACAAAAAAGATTTAACCTACCAGGGAAAGAAAAATTTAATTAAAGAAAAAATTATTAAAGAATATGGAATTGCTAATGTAATTTATACTAATTGTAAAGATCAAAAATGTACTGGAGTTAAAAAGGTCATACCTACTGCCATTGACCTTATCAATACCTCAGAAAGATTTAATAGAGCTCAAGAAACAGATTTTTGTATCATGGTCATCGGAGTTCCAAATGTTGGAAAATCTTCTCTGATTAACACATTGAGGAACAGGCATCTTCACAAAGGAAGTGCTGCCCCAGTGGGGGCTGTTGCCGGCATCACACGGAGCGTGCAGAACCGCATCAAGGTATCTGAGAACCCCCCAATCTTTCTGCTGGACACGCCTGGAATCTTGACCCCCAGTGTTCAGAACTTGGAAGCAGGACTTCGACTTGCCCTTTGTGCAAGTTTACAGGACCATTTGGTTGGTGTAGAAGTAATTGCAGATTATCTTTTATACTGGCTAAATAAAAATAAAAATTTCAAATATACAAAAATAATGGGTCTTGATGAACCATCAGATAATATAGGAACTGTTCTTACAAAAGGTGCTATGAAACTTAAAAAGTTTCAGAAATTTAAAAGTTTTGATGGTTATGTAAATAGACCCAATTTGACAGAGGCTGCTGAATATTTTATCAAGGCATTTCGTGAAGGTCAGTTGGGTCCAATACTACTGGACCTGGACTTGGTTGATGCGAATCAATAGAAAAATGTCTAACATTATGTCTGTAGTTAGTCGTAGTAGTTGTTAGTGAAAGTGTAATTGTGTTAATGACTTTGTAACAACTTTTGTAATTTATCAAGCAAAAACATTAGATATCTCAAGTTCTGCCAATGTTCTGTAATATTTCTTGTTATAGCTAAATTGGTAATATATCTCTGTATAAAGTGGCTTTGTTGATAACAGTTTTTTAACATCTATAATGCACTTTTTGTCCATCTTAAATCTAGTACTGAATTACTTAACCTTTAATTTATATATCACTAATTGTAATGCATGCATTCACCACACCCTCCTTCTTAAATATACTGTGTATCCATATTTTTTTATAGTCAAGTCTGTTCCAGAAAATGTAGTAAATAAGACATAATTTATAAATTATGCCACACTGTCTTTATTACAATGAAAGATTTAATTGTTAAAGGTGAACTATTTGGACCTCTTAATTGGACATGGCCTAAGAAGTGCAAAAAAGTCTTATTATTATGAAGAACATTTAAATTTTGTTTCATGAAGGTCCTTAAATTCAGAATAATTAATTATGTGTACCTTTTTATAAATTTTGGAAATAGAAATGACTAAATAATGCCTTGCTGGCTATACACGTGTATATTTTATAAAAATATAAGCATTGCTGTCATGAATCTTTTTGTGGCTTACAACTTGTACAAGACTAACTGAAAGTCTTGAGAAATGGAGTATCGGCCTCAATTTTTTTTTATTGCAGAAATGTATAGACTGTATAGAGCGTGCAAAGTTATGCTACCCTGATTTAATTTTTCAGATTTTTTAGAGACCGGAAAGTATTTTTAAAAATTTATTGAAAGTTCTTTTTGTGACGTCACGAGACGCCGCTCCTTAAGAAAAAGATAGGACTTGCCGCCTCGTGACGTCACAAAAATTACTTTCAATAATTTTTTAAAAATAGTTCCCGGGCTCTAAAAAATCAGGGAAGCATAACTTTGCACGCTCTGTCCATTTCTGCAATAAAAAAAAAAAAAATGAGGTTGATACTCCATTATTAGCAGAAGAGTTTAATACTTTTAACATATGTGTATAATGTATGTATTATGTATACGGTATAACATCATTAATTTTATACAGTCGGCATAGATGCTGGTCTGTAAATAAATGTTTCAATTAATTCAACCCTTATATTTTCTACTGCAGTGTTATACTGAAGAATTATTATTAGTTGAATTATCCTTGTGTAATTATTTTTTTCTTTAAATTTGATATGATTTAGATTTTTTATTTTAATTAAGTTCGATCTGTGACATATATCGCATATATATACGTATGTATGTTTAAAACGAGTCAAGATGTACTTATAATTATTGCAAAAAATATAGTTAACTATATTGTAGATGTAGCAGTCTTTTCTTCTAATGGAGTTGCTAATTGTTTTTTGTATTAATTAAAATCGGTATATATAAATATATATAATATAATTCTGTTTGTTTTGTTTTTAAAATATAGTGCACATGTATGTAAAAATGTAAACACACTATAAGACTAGAAAAATCTCTGCAAACTTAATATAATATATTCTTATTTTTTAATTATCAATATTAACACCCTGCTGTCCCTGCATATGGTCATGCATGATTTAAATTTATATATTATATACTGATTTTTTTTTTCAACACAAAGTCGATCCTGTTAGTTTTTTTTTCTATATTATATATATTATATTATATAGTGTCTCATTAAGGGTAAGGTAACGCCACCAATGTTAAAAAAAATCCCTCAAACAAAATTTATGAAAAAAAAAAAAAACAAAAAAAAATGTTATCCTCTACCCCTATCATTATAGCTAAAATATCAGGTATACAAATACGATCTAGTTTTTTAGTTATGAATTTTTAAAAGTTGACTACTTTAGCATGGAGAAATGGAACTCCCATGTTAAATTACATAGTCAACTTAAAAAATTCATAACTCAAAAACTAGATAATATATATCGTATTTATATTATACCTGACGATGCATATGATATTTTAGCTTGATACTCATTGTAAAATTAGACCTAACAAAAAGGTAGCTAGATATGCTACCATTATACCTGCCCATATACCTCGATCGTGAAGCTCTGAAAATGTTAATCAAATATCTACAACCATGGATAAATTATTTCCTCCATGTCTACAACCATCATGAAATGAACTGATATGAGAGGGTCTTTTCAATGGGGTCTATATATAGCTGGACAAAAATCAGTTTTAGAGACGTTTGTACATATATGTCTTATGGCTAGAAATTTGACCAAATTTTTCAGGCCCCGTGAAGCTTAATCTACGAACTTCTGGCCATAAGACAGATGTCTCTAATGGTTTTAATATTCTCTGATTCTCCTTGTTTTAAAACTCGTGATTTGAATGGCGCGTTTTCGCATTTCGATTTGCTTTTTTTATCACCGCGAAAAACATAAACATCATCAGCTGGCTGGTTGTCTGCAAAGTGCAAGATTCACAAAATAAATTTAGAATTATTATACTGTATTCTAAAATTACTTTTTGCTAACCTACTGTATTTAAATTGTTGCATATAGATGTGTGAACCAATATTTTGGCTGTCAAATGAGAAAGGGGTAAAGATTGTGAGTCTCACTGATGATAGGCTTGCAGAAACACTCTCACTGATGCGAGAGTCCTTTTACACAGACGAGCCTCCAGCCAAAGGAGTCCAACTTCAAGTAAGAATATCCTAATTCCAATTCCTCAGAAATATCTTGGTTTTATGGTCCATTGAGAGTACAAAAATATTTATAATTTAGAGACCTTACTGTATATGTAATTATAATACTCTATTATAGCTCATGCCGCGCAGCACTAAAACTCTATGATAATCGGGTATATTTTTATATTTATATGATTATTAAGTTGAAATGTTGAATAATTAATGTGCTGGGGTAAAGGGAACACACAGAGGGTATATATATATATATATATATATATATATATATAATTATACTTGATGTTCATCAATGCCATATTCTCATCTCCTTGTAATTAAATTTTAAATTCATTAACTGCATGGTCATCTGTATGCATGGCTGATTGATGGTTATATAACGTACATGCGTATATACCTACACTATAAGTACATATTTTCTCTCATTTACAGAACTGTCCTGAAGCCATAGACGAGCTTGAACGACTCACACTCGAGACATACCAGGATGGAGCCACTCTCATTGCCCTGAAGGATGGACAGGTAGTGGGCGTGTCCTTCAACAAGGTTCAGACTGCACCGTCTCCTGGAGAACTTGGCTACTTTGAGGAGTACAAACGGAATAAGTGCAAAACTGATGCAGCGAAAGAATATGTCGGCTGTATGATCAGGGTCAGCATAAATTATCAAGAAATTTAATCAAATTGTTTAGCTTCAAGCCTAAAATTTATGAAGATTTAATTTTCTACTGTGATCACTTTTTTTTTTTTTTTTTTTTTTTTTTTTTTGCTATACACTATACACAGCTCTGCAGCATACATATATTATACTTTATACTATGCATGCACATTTATTGATTATTGTAATGTCATAGAGAATCCCAAATACATGCATTAATTTATGTTTCTATAAATTATAGTTCTGTAACATAAGATATGCAGCTGCCTTATAACTTGTAATACTTCAATTTCTGATATAAATGTCAATGTCGACAGATGGACAGCAAGAAGGACGTGTTTGAGCACTACGGGGTCAGCTCCTGCCTGGAGGTGATGCTGCTGGCCACGGCTCGCTCGGCTCGGCGGCAGGGTGTGGGGAGTCTGCTGGTGAGAGCTGCGATGGAGGTGGCCAAGTCCAGAGGCCTGCCTATCGTCTCAGCAATCTTCACCTCCCAGGGCTCGCAGCGTATCGGCACCTCCCTCCAGTGGGACCAGCTGATCACCGTCCCCATGTCCGAACACGTGTTTCAAGGCAAGCCCTACAGTCTGTTTACTGGAGAAGATCAGACTCAGATTTTAATGGCTCAGCGTGTCTAGAAGCTGCTTTATTTAGTCAGTAAATAAAAATGGATTTAATTGATGTGATAAAATGTTGTTTGATTTTTTGCTGGAAAAAATCTTTTAAAATGATTTGTTTAATTTCTTATGAAGATTCTCAATTTTGTGTTTTTTTTTTTTTAAATTTATGGATATTGCCATGCATAATATACTTATTAAAATTTAATTGTTAAAATCAATTAGATACTTTCTATATTAATATATTATGTTTACATATAATTAATTATATTAATAAGTATCACTTAATTGTTATTATTTTATATTGTACGTATTTAAATGCAGTAAAAAGAAAATACAGTAGTTATTTGTTAACTTTCCAAAAATATCAACCAACCATTATTACTATTACATACTACATGTATTGTGTAAAAATAAAAGAAATTGTGATATTTTTAATATGCTTGTATGAGAGATTAATAAAATATTCAAATAATACTTTTGGCTCTTACATTTCTTCCTTAAAATAATAATAATAATAATAATAATAATAATAATAATAATATTTTTTACCTCATAAGTGAATTAAAATAAATTATAAAATTTGAATATATAATTTAAATATATACATTTTATATATTATAAAATATATAAAAATATATTTAAGTTTTCGTAGTATTTTTGCTTACTTTCTTATGTTTATAAATGTATTCAATTTTTTAAACTAGTGTTATTCATTTCAAACCACTTAAAGTAGAGTGAGCGATTTCATTTTTTTGAATATTTTATTTTCCAAAAATAGTTTAACTCGCCCTCTATTGAGAAATGAAAACCAAAAAATTCCATCTCAAATAGCTTCACCACAAAAAATTCCCAAAGTTGGTGTTTCGGAGGCCTTTAACATGCATCCTTATGGAACAGAAAACCGCTTTTTACTCCAACTTCGTCTGAACTATGGTACCATGAAAAAATACGTACGTAATCTATGATGAATTCTTTAAGGGATTTTCAAATTAATAAAAAAAATTACGGAGCCTTTTTTCCGGGAAAAAAATCTTAAAAATCCTTATGGGAATTAACCCGCAAAAATTTCAAGATTTTTTTTTTTTTTAAACGACTCCGTAAAAAAATTTTTTTTTTTTTTTTGAAAATCCATTAAAGAATTCATCATAGATTACGTACAAATTTTTTAATTGAGATCATAGCTCAAACGAACTGTTTTCTATTCCATATTATATATAAGGATGGATGTTAAAGGCCTCCGAAACACCAACTTTGGGAATTTTTTTGTGGTGAAGCTATTTGAGATGGAATTTTTTGGTTTTCATTTCTCAATAGAAGGCAGGTTAAACTATTTTTAGAAAATAAAATATTCAAAAAAATTAAATCGCTCACTCTACTTTAATGGACAATTTTTATGACATTTTTTTATTGCAGAAATGGATAGAGGGTACCAAATTATGCTACTATGAATTTTTCAGATTTTTTTGAGAGTGGGAACTATTTTTAAAAAATTAATGAAAGTCAGTTTTATGACGTCACGGGCGTTCAGCGCCTATCCTTTTCTTAAGGACAGACTCCTCTCGTGACGTCATAAAATCGACTTTCAATAATTTTTTAAAAATATAGTTCACGCTCTCAAAAAAATCTGAACAAATTCAGAGTAGTATTACTTTGCACCCTCTATATCCATTTTTGCAATAAAAAAATTTCATGCAAATTGTCCATTGTGTAAATATCAAGTTTCATTTTTCAATTTTTTGTATGATCGTTTTAATTTTCAAGTATTTATAGCTAGTGGAAAGTCAATTATAATGAATATTAATGGATATATATGTGCAGCTTATAGCCTACATATTATATAACGAGCTTAAAGGGCAAAATAATTATTAGCTTGTTGTGGTGTAAAAAATGACAAAAATTCGGTGAAGACTTTTTCATGTGAAAAAGTTACCGATTTGACAGAAAGTCACAGCTACCAGTCCCCATTTAAAAAAATGCTAATGTTATGTGCTAAATATAAAACAAAATTAACCGATTTTGTTCCATATATTTATATTTTTTAATAAAAAATAATTTCATGATGTCAGGAATGTTTACTACAATTTTCAGCGTGGTTTACAATTTACTAAGCCTATTTTTCTTACTATTAAAATACGGTATTACTTAATTTTTTTACTGCAGAAATAGATCGATCATCGATGGAGCCAATTAAATTATGCTGCTCTGATTTTTCCACTCGGGAAACTTTTTTATATTAATATTTTTTTTTTCAATATTATACAATACAGTCCAGCCAAGATTATATTACATAATATTAATATTGAAAGTGCAGCTAAGGAACAAACTCGATCCTCCATGGGTAGTGGCTGAACTTAAATCTTAAAAAAAAAAAAAAAAGTTTCCAGATTTTGGGAAAAATCTAAAAAAATGTATTGCAACAAAATCAAGTAGATTGCATGATCATTTTATGTTAAATGCTGCATATATATATATATATATATATATATATATATATATATATATATATATATATATGTAAGAATTTTATATAATATTTTTTTATTTTAATATAATTTTCAAGTAAATTGAAAATTGAGATAGTTATATAGTTTATTTTAGATAATACAATAATAGAAAATACGTATACAGTCAGTCATACATGTGTATATAATGCATTTATAAATATATGTACTCCACTATATATAATTAATTGAAACAAGTCAAATAAATATAACTTACTTTTTTTGTATTTTATTATAAATGATATATTTATATATATGTATAATAATTATATAATAAATTTTAATATAAAAACCATACATTAACACTAAAAAGTATAATATATTATATAATTCAATTGCCATGCTAAAAAATGGTGTATATTATAATTACTTCTATATAACATTTATTTCATATATTAATTAATTTTTAAATTAATAACTTTTTCGCGGGTGTAAAGATATTATACACATCATGATTTCTTAGGTTGTCATCATCAATCACGAATGAAACAATAGTTATTGAAGAATATATCATGTTTTTTTACTCCATGGCAACGTAAGTTGTTGACAAGCATATATATATATACTGTCTGCCGTGCTATCAAAGGAGCGATTTATTTGTTACCGTCAAAAGCGAAAGGTGAGCTCGCACAATATCTTTCTTTTATTTGTCCATGCTCTATCGATCTTTTCTTTGTGACACCTTTTATTCCATTTATCAAATGTATTAAATTAGATAATTTTCACAGTACAAAAGTTCTGAATCATTCACAATAAATTTGCTATATATTTTTAAGTAATCGTTTCAACGTCCGCTTATAAAAATCAATAAAAATTACATGATATTGAGAAGATATTACATGATATACATGCTATGTATGTAATGAAATCTTAAATCACTTCATATATTAATTAATTATTTGATGATTATTATTTAACTAATCAGGGCACTTAAAAACTCATGTATTCCAGAATTACATTATTATTGTCTTGAGAACTTTACATCATATAACATGTACATAACAAATTCGGACAGTCCAAGATATGCGTAAAAAAGGGAAGTGAAGGTAATTGAGTTATTGTTGAAAAATGGTGGAAAAGTTATATTTTATAGTTCACAAAAATTATTTTGTTCAGACAATTGCTGGCATTATATGTATGTATGTATGTATTTATATATATATAAGTCCACCTTATAAAAAGAAGTTACTTTTGAAAAGATTTTCAGTTTATAATTAATATTTAGTTTCTTAATATTTATATAGTTTCTTAATTGGTCGTTCCATTTTCTACATGTGTCGATTTTATTGCTAATTGGTGGAAATGAGACTTCCTAGGTCAATATGTCTGCACTCTGCAATAATTTTGCACAGCTAGCACTCTTTTTGTCTCCGCGCGACATATTATCCACTGCACTTCGGTGCTCAAAAAGTTGCATGCCTGCAGGAGCTATTAGGCTCTATTATAGCTCGCCCGCCTCTGCTGCATGGTCATTTTCAGCAAAATTCGAGCGTCAGAAATACATTTTAATTGCGATTCGAATAGAGTTTGCAATATCTGATATTTTGTATTGTTTGTCTGATGATTTGATGAAAAATGAATTGACAGCTATATCTAGTATGGTATAATAAAATAAATATATACCTTACATAATATAATTATATATAATACATTATAATTATTATACATATGTAATTATATATGCCATATATTATATGTGTAACAATATGTGCAACGTCGATCAATCCTGTATATAAAAATAAAAAATACGTCAAATATATAATAAATTGAAGTCCTAAAATGTTTTAATCTTTAAATAAAGTTTAAAAAATATACTCGATCAGAAAATCGAAAAAAAAAAAAAAAAAAAAAAATGATAATTGAAAACGCGTCAATGAAAACGTCAGTTTGTATTATATTGCTGTAGATTTTTATACCAAATTATTATTTCTGTATTTCTGATCTCTCCGTTTTAATGTGAATAAAAATTTAAAATTAATAAACATTTTATTAAAGTTCCACCGCTGACCGTCTGAACGTACCGTCATGTTACAATTTAATTGTTGCTCAGGAGCCGCGATGTGGGGTCACAGTCCCGCGCTGGACATTCAACAGCACATTGAGGAGGCAGCCCCGGCCTCCGTCGCCGACCTACCCTCTGTGAACGTGCTCGTGGTTGGGGCGGGCGACGTGCGACACGTGTTGCGCACGATCGCACAGGCGTACCGACACTCGCACGGCCGCCGCGTCCACTTCTTCGTGTTGGAATCGTCCATCGAGGCGGCTGCGCGTCAGCTCCTGATGCTGACCCTCGCCCTAGAACCCGCAGAGGTGCTCGGCCCTGCACAGAAGGCACGTGCCTTCCTGGAGATCCATGGAAACACCTTGATTCAACCGAATACGTTACAGTACATACGTCAAAAATCAAATCAACTTATCTGTATGGTGACAGATCCAAGTTATTTAAAAGGTCGTATGCCAATTGTTAGCTTAGATTATTTAAAATATAAAGAAAGAGATTATTTAGAAAGTACTTATAAATTTTGGAGAAGTTCAACACAACAAGATTTTGATATTGTTAATTTATGGGATATTAAATTACGTTCAAATCTTGGAGTAAGATATGATTCACGTCAAGGCTTATTTGATTGGGATTATCATATGAAATTAAATGCAAGTATGGATGAAGGTGGTACAACTATAACAGCACAAGAATATATTGGTTGGAGAGAAACAGGAGTAGCATATCGTTGGCCTGAAGGTGAATGCATTGATATTAATGTAACATTGGCTTCAGGTACACTTAGTCAACATACTTTTAGAGATTGTCAATATTCAGGTGATCAATTAACAGGTCCTTATATTAGTTTTGGTATTGATTGTGAAGATGAAGATATGTTAAAAAAATATAATAATCAATTTATAAAAAGAACAACTGATATTGCAGAAAGAAATGTTACTCGTATGATGTATGAAATAGCTTTTAGAAAACCTTATGAAGCAGAACCTGATCAGGATAATGGAGGAGCTGTTGTCATGCAAGATCCTCCGCCACTGCGAAGGACTGAAGTTGACCCTGCAGCACCTCCTTTGATGATCCAACGTGAGGAATATTGCTCTTTGATCGTCGAGGACGCCACGGTGACGTTCCTCTCACCAGGGACTCTGGAGGAAGATCGACCGAGCGCTCGGTTCCGAGGTAGCTTTCAGGTCATAGTGGTGGGACAGTCGTTCCTGCCGAGGATCATCGCACCACCTCTGCTGGGGTTGGCCACAGAAGAAGCTTTAATTTTACTAGAAGGACGCAAATTTGTGGTAGGACCACGGCGCTGCGAACTGGAGGAATTTAATGAGAAATTGTTAGAAGCAGCGAGCGAGTCTGGACTCGAACCTGTACCTCCCGATGCGGAGTATGATCCAGCACATCAGGAATTATTGAGGTATAAATTTCACAGGCGTTGAATTAACATTTGCAGTCATGATGGAAGGAAGCAGGCTTCAAACTTTCACAATAATGTGGAAACTCTCACGAACAATATATATCACAAAGCTGATTCTATAGTATATAAAATTATTTGCTCTCTGTGCTCATGCACGCTCAGGTAAAGTAACAATACACTTTTTTTCATAAATTTAATTAAACCCAATGTAAGAGGTCCAAAAATAATATATAATAGGATAGCAAAAGAGTAGTTTCATATACGCAAAGCTGACTAAAATGCAATAGGATATAATTAACTACAATATAAAATAATAATGATCGACGTGTTTTGTATTATCTTATTTGCATGCATACTACCTGTATAAATAATAATTATTATAACTATGCTCTATATTTTCATTAGAAATTTAAATATTTTTTAATGTGTGACATGTTTTTTTTTTTTTTAATTGTTATTTCCTCTTTAGTTTTGAATGCTATATATAATAATGAATAATGCTTTCAGTGATGTAAAAAAAAAAATAATAAATAAAAAAATAATTGCTTTGTCATCGTGCATATTTACTTATTTGTTTTTCTTTAACATTTTATTTTCATTTTCTTATGGATATGCAGTATAGGTAGCCTGAAGTTATGTTTTAATTATATATATTATATACTATTAAATCTAAATTACGCGATACGTTTCATTAAAAGTTGTTTATAAAAAGAAACAAGTATATTTATAGAATATATAATCAATCAAGTTAGAAATTTCAATGAATTTCAATGTTTTTAGAAAAATGTCAATTGTTATTAAGGGTAAGGTAACGCCACCAATGTTAAAAAAAAATCCCTCACACAAAAATTCTGAAAAAATTTTAAAATGTTCTCCTCTACACCCCCTATCAGTAGCTAAAATATCAGGTATACAAATTCGATCTAGTTTTTGAGTTATAAATTTTTAAAGTTGACTACTTTACTACTTTAACATGGAGAAATGAAACTTCCATGTTAAATTAGTCAACTTTAAAAATTTATAACTCAAAAACTATAGATCGAATTTGTATACCTGATATTTTAGCTACTGATAGGGGGTGTGGAGGAGAAAATTTTAAAAAAAATTCAGAATTTTTGTGTGAGGGATTTTTTTTAACATTGGTGGCGTTACCTTACCCTTAAAATAAGAAATAACTGCATGACTTTTGAACTGTTGACTATATACATACAATAAATTAATATATTGGTGTTACATTTTTATATAAACGGAGTGTATATGCATATATATATATATGCATATATATATATATATATATATATATATATATATATATATATATATATATATATATATATAATTACTTAATTTATTTTATAATTTAATATAATTTTGTAAAATATTTGTTTATAATATATGTTTATTATATATTCAATATTTCTAGCTAAAAATAAAAATTATTTAATTCTGTTTAAACTAATATACGCGTATGTAGCAGGGATTTGATAAATAATTAATAATATGCAATGTATAATATTGAACGTACGAGTTCAGTTTACTAAGTCAGAACTTATTGCATATTCTATAGCAGCCGATATGGTAATTTAAAGCCCTGTATGGCTGGTGCAGTATGATGTAAGCATATTATCCAATAAAAAAATATGCTTCGTAGAGGGAAATTAATATTTATATAACAGTAGTTGCATAAATTGTAAGGGAAAATAAAAATAATGAGGAAAAAAAGAAAAAAAAAAGGTGTTTAAAAAATTGAACAATTTAAAAATTTTATTATATAAGATATATTACAAAGTAAAAATAATATATATGATATATAAGCATATATGTCCTACAGCTATATAGAGTACTGATGTATACATGTTGTGGGATTGTATGTACAAAATTTCTGTGAGTGAGCTCACTATATAGTATGCTAATTAATGCAGCATGTTTGCAAAAAGTATTATTATACACGATGACAACGCCAGTCATCGCTTAAAATATTTCTTCTGGGCGTATTACAGTTTGTGCATATAAAATAGATCTCCATGAGCGCGGTATGTAGAATTCTGTATAATGATAATATATTGTTTGAGATCATATATTTTTTAGCAAAGGAAAAAAATACATTTTTAATGCTTAAAAGAAAATGAAAAAAAAATCATTAATTGATGGAACTATTTATATTCTTGAAGAATTCCAGTAAACATTATATAAATTCACAAAAAAATTTTAATACAAAATACCATCGCAGTTTTTTTTTTATAATTTATATTATATAATGTTCGCATTGAAAATTAGCATGCAGTGGATCAATCTAATTAAATCTCCGCGGATATTATATAACATTCTTATTAGTCAAATCATGGAGCATGTTTGTTAAATCAATATAAATCTAATATATTTCGGGGGAAGGGGTTGGGGGGTCTGCCCCTGGATCCGCGCCTGCTTTTTACTATAACAGCAATTTAACAATAATTTTTACTTTTGTTTTTATTTGTAATGCATACAATAGTTGAGGTTCACTATTAAATTAATGGTAAAAAAATAATAAATCGCGGCCGATAGTGACAATAATCGTTAACAAAAATAAATATTACATCATTTTAAGAAATAAGGAGGAAGAAGGGAGTGGGATGAGGAGGAATAAATTGATCGATTGTTTCTTTCTCTAATTGGCTTCTCAGTTCACTTGTGTGTTACACATTATTTAGCCCACACCCCACACGCACTCACGCAAAATAATTTAAAAGCATTTGTTTCTCGGTAAAAAAATAATACCGTATCCGCAACTGCTTTTTAAATTACAGTTTTAAATTTTATGTCCAGCATAAAATATAGATCTCTTAAAAAAATTGAAACATTTCTTTTGGCATATGGACTGTAATAAAAATAAAATACAAACAAAAATACAATCTTTTCGAATCATTTTGATTCTTTTTGTCTGGTCGCATTTTTTAAAATAAAATATGAACCATCGTGTATAAAAATTAGTTAATAAATTCCATTGTAACTTATTTGTCATGTTAAATTATAATCTTGTTATTATGTTAACATATAAAACACATGTATAATTACAGGAAAAAATAAAGTTGAAGTGTATACTGCTTTTTTGCTTGGCATGTGAGTGAAGTGTTCGCATAAAGTTTATTTTTCTCCTACATACAAAAATCTCAAGATCTAATGGAGTTGTTGATGGAAATAAACTTACATCTTGGCGGGAGGGCAAGCAAGTCAGGCCGTGACCTTACTGTTTTACTGTTGCTGTAAAAAAAAACTTCATGACGTAGCGTCCAGCAGTTTTAGCACGATACCCGTCGCACAAATTAAAAAATAAATAAAATGTAAGTTTGAAAACAAATTATCATTAAAAATAAATAAAATATAACATCATTACTTTGGTTTTATAAGATTTAAATGAGTCCAGAAATTAAATGAAGTTTCCGCTGCATCTGGAAGGATTTGGGAACTGAAACGTCGTAGTGAGGTCCAGTCTGCATCAGTCTCAAGGATGAGTTCGCACGCCGGTTCCGCGCGCGCCGCTGCCGCTACGGAGGTGGTGGTAGTAGTAGTCTGTCGGGATCTGCCAGCAGCACACGAGGAGTCGACATGACGCAACACAGCGAAGCGACAATGCAGCAGGTGAGTGTCTGACGAGTCCTCGTTTAGTGCATGATCATTCTCGACAAACGAGGTTACCATTTGGCTAATTTATCAGAATTGGTCTCGTTTTTGCTTCTATAAAGGTATAAATTTGTGTATATTTTGGAATTAGTAATCATTAATCATTCATTTTCTGTCAAAAATTCTGTTACTCAATTCATATTGCACATAAAATAATTGTTTTAAAAATATGCATTTTAAGACAGTGAAATTAAATATTTTCTGCCATCAGTTAAACATAACAATTTAGTTGTTTTCTATAATGGAGGCCAGACTAATTTAATGACACTAAATGTGGTTAGTGAGAAATCTGGATAACTCCCATTGTGAATCCGGCGCGTTCTATATGTATGTTTCATGTAATTTGTTGTGTGATGAATTATTAATCAATTTTAAAGTCAATACTTAAATTTTTTATTTAAGATCAATGCTTGATTTAAGTTGATAAATGTATAGGAAGTAATTATATAAGTTATGTTAAGGATTACGAACGATAAACATACATACTGTAATTTTCATTAAAAAAAATAAACCTGAGCTACAATGCATGCATGTATGTTAATTTTCTGGTTATAGCAAGGTAAATGTATATTATAGTAAAATAATTTGGCACGAGTCCTCGAATCAGGAAATCGTTCAATTGAAAAACACGATGAAATTAAAAATACTCGGCAGTGGTTTAGCAAAAATCATCAATTTAAAAATGCTCGTGCTTTGCCAAGAGCGATCGAGATAGCATTATAAATTTGTAGCAGCTGGAAAGATCGAGTGAGGTCAAGAATAATATAAAAGTCGCAAGTCTTATTATTTTATATGCATGCAGTGAATTAATTACGTCATTCCCAATATTAACCAGTCAAAATGAGTGGGGCAGCTCGGCGTACGTTCTCTGTACTAATTGTTCTGTCCCACTCAATATGACTAACACCGTATGAAAATTACATCAGGTACTAAAGTTTTTTTTAACTTTCACTAAAAGATGTATTTTTACAGAATATATTGTGTACTTGCGTTTTACTAGATACAATATAAAAAATACACAAATCTTAAAAAAAATCTTTCTATATACTTTCAATATACTGTATAATACTGTATAACTGTAGGTTATTTCTAGCGGAATTTATACACGTTTATGTGTTGGATATTGCTTGAGGCTTGTCAAGAAACGATAAACTTCAAATATTTTTTTGTGAAGATGCATTATGCAGCTGTCAATAATCAAGAAGAGACGATTTTTTTTAATTAAGTTTAAAGTTCAATGTACACATAATTATATAAATACAAAATATGTTAACTGTAAAATATTTGAAGTTGTAACCGATGAAGTATCAATAGATAGGAGCATGGATAAGTTCTTTAAATAAAGGAGTAAAATATACCCAATAAAAAACACCTTGTTGTAAAATGTAAATATATATTGTACCAGGTAAAATTTTCTTTGTAATTTCAAGGCGCCGCAGGTTCCTGCTGGTACCGATATATAGGGGCATAAGAAACTTCTAAATTGCATAACAACTTGAAAATTTTAGTTGCATGATACAGTTGCAACGTTTCTGAGTCAACGTATTATCTGTGAGTTGCCTCGCCGACCTGACCGGCTCTCTCGGACACAACAGGTCACGCTGCTGCCGGTGTGATAAACATAAACAAAATTGTACAAAATATCATACTTGATCTTTAGAATTCAAAAGCTCTTATGCCTTCTTCGGTACAGTTCTGAGCAGCTCTCATCACCAGATATTAGGGACCAATATCAAACAAGCTCCGGTGACGTAATGTTAAAATGTGCAGCGTAATGCTTCTTGCATTAAAAGTAATGTACGTTGAAGCGCTAGCTCCGCTAACCGCGGGCACGATGGTAATAGGCTGTCTATGTCAAGGACAACAAGCATTCGAGCATACGAGTTTTTTGTGTAGTTCAGGCGTAATTTATATAATTTGATACATCATAGCACATACTTATTCTTTATACAGAAGCTTGGCGAGTTATAGAATAGAAATAAATATTTAGTTTGTAAATTTCTACCCGCGTGTTCTGCTTATTAAATTAACCAAGAATAAATTAAATAGTTCATTTGGCTTGCAGTATATTCATGCAATAAATAAAAAGTTATAATTAACATTGATTGTTTTTAATATAACCTTATATGTGCATGATTTTTAATTAATATGGAGCAAAGAGTGAAATATTACAAATTTCTTTTTTAGTGCATGATATTTTTTATGCACGAATATAATATAAAGGTCCTCGGTGCTCCTAACGCAGTACAGTATACCATATTATGTAAGTGCGTATATTGTATCTGGAATTGGATAAAATAAATATGTTGAATTAAAAAAAAAAAAAAAATGCAAAATTTGCTACTCAGAAAAGGATGAAAGAGTGCATGCCTGTTACGTCATGGAACATTTTTGTTCTTTTCTTCTTTTTAATCCTGCTCTCAGGTATATATTTAATTAAATTAGATGCGGATTTTTTTTTTTAAAACTTCTTTTTACTTCTCTTTGCTCACTTAGCAATATATATATAAATGCATGTGTATACAACAATGTCACAATTACTAGTAATACAGCAACAAAATAAAATAAATTATCCATTCAACTCGTGTTTCAGTCAGCAGCAATAATATTACACACATATGTCACGGTTATTATTGTCTACATAAGTCATAAACCAACTACTTAGAATATCAAGTACATTCATAGTACCTTCAAATCATCGAAATGTCTCCAGATGTTAAAAAAGAAGTACTTTTCTAGCCGAGTATGTTTTAACACGAAACTTTATGTGTGGTCCATTAAATCTGCAAATATATACAAAATATTTACTTATAAATGAACCTCCTTGAATGATAAGAAAAAGTAGTATATTAAAATTTATAGCTTACAAGTAAAAAAAAAAAAAAAGTTCACAAAGATGTAAAAATAGTTTAGCGCTTGTTATTTATTATAATAAACGTTTGAAAGTCCGCCCAAAGGAAACAATCTATCTGTCTAGCACATGTAAAACTTATCTAGATTCCATGCAGATGAAGAGGATAATTAATGCAATCTAATTTATATAAAGCCAAAAATATTTTGCTTTCAACCTTAAAAAAACTGTGTTCATGTCTTAAAAAAACTATAAGCATTAGTTACAAAAAATTTCAAGAGGATAATAATATATAGCACTTATATTTGTATTTATCAATGTGGGCGATTAAAATAGATGCTTAAAAAACATTTCACATCCTTCTATTTTTTTTTATATATTCTTTCTGGCTTTCTATCCAGAATAGGTAAGTCCACTTTATCTAGTCGCATGGTGCCGCTGGAGTATTCAGTATAATTCTTTTGCTTCGTCCCACTCGGGATGGCTACTATCTTGAAGACATCACTCTTTACTGAAACGTCTAGTAGCTATAGATGTACTTACATAGTGGTCTAAGTGTGGGATGTACAATTCGCAACCTCGCCTAGCACTGTGTGATGTGGCTCGTGTAACACACACACACACTCATTATAAAACTAGAATAATTAATTACTTTTCCAGCTCCTAGGCTTTCAATTATAAAATTATTTATATATACTAAATTTTAAAATTTATTTAATTGGTTTAAAAAAAAAATCTAATATATGTTTACAATAATAGAGTCACAATTATATAAAATTACTACCTTTAAATTGTTATTATCTTTTCCATATTTGGTAAAACTAACTATAAATTTCCACCTACATATAAAATGCTTTTTAAAAATAATGTCTAGTAAACAAAAAAATGAAATTGATACCTTTATATTATAATAAAAATAATTTAGTGTGAACTTATAAATAAATGTTATACTTTAATGTTACTGACAATAACAATGCCAAAGTATCCAATGTATAAAATTTGCATTCAATAAAAAGTTACTAAATGTTACACACCCATTACTGTTCTGTTCAAGTAGATATTATCTTTAAATAAAAAAAGTTTGCAAGTCGTCTAACCAAGTGAAAACTTCGAGGTAATGCCCAAATTTGTATAAACCTTCTAACTAAAATATATTTTATATGATCTCTAGCATTGAGAAGGATTATACAAACTGTGTCAAATCAAATCAAATTGTAAACAAAATGTTGTTAAGATTCTTAAATTTAGTAGAAACGCCATCTCAAAACATTATTTTACAAACGCCCTGTTAATATATTTATATGTTTAATATGTTTTTATACTTAAGAGCTCAGGTTTATGATTCTCCAGATCACGATGCATGGTCAGAAAGAGAGTCAAAGGTAGTGGATTATAAACTTGCACCCACTCTATATCAACTGCAAGAATGTTGAGCTGCTAGTTGAAATTTGTGACTTTAAATCTCAACCGATGTCAACAGACGTCACGACTTCATAATATATCGATGACAAACTAAGACAGGTCTCTTGTTTGTTGCACCGTGAGAGTGAGCTTAGAACGATAAAGTTCATAAGTTTATTACGGCAAAAATTTAGACACGACTTTCTGAAATCGATCAGAATTGCAAGAAAAATATGAAATCCAACTAGCAATTTAATTTTACTGTGATATATATCTCTCTCTCTTAATTTTTCATAGATAGTTGTCCGAAACCCTATTAATTACGATATCGTCTAACCTTATATCTTATATTTTAATTGGAAGCTTGTCCTGTCTTGTTAAACGCCTTTTATAATAAATGCATATACCTTTTACGACTCGTATCAGGTTTTCATGTGTGGCGCTACAATGACGACACACACTGATGGTTAAATGGTTCTCAGGAGGCGGTGGAGGTTCCTGGTTGCGTGGAAGACACCTCGATGCCGGAAGGTGGGGCGGCAGAGGCGCTGCTTGGCAGTGGAGCCTCCAGGACACCTGACATCCAGACACAGCCGAGAGCCAACAGCAACCATAGGTATAGTACAATGTCGTGAGTGGCTCATGCCAGAGCCCTATAGAGGGTTTATATATACGCACCAGAATTTTAGAAAATATATTGGTAAAATATCATGTTAATGAACTGTAAAATCATTCAACAAATTGTACTGATAAGTGATAACAGCCCCAATGCTTGCTTAATTGCCCCCTTCCCCCATCTTCACGTCAACGATAATTTAAGTTCGCGTGCAGGAGGTTAAAACACTAACTGCCCCACTCCCTTTCTCCCCGAAACTCAGGGCTGAATAGGTTGTTGGTATTTAATATGTTTATATCAAATAATATATATATTATATTGTTTTTAAGTTTTTAAAACTTCTAATTTTCAACGACATGCAAGAGCTGTCACCGATATTAAAATGACAGAACTAATTTATTTAAGATTATTGATTTGTTTTTCAAAATTGCGTTTAAGATAGCAAGTTTTTGAAATACGATATAATATAACTGCAGGATGCTTTAATTGTATATAATATCAAAAACTGAATTTTCATTGAAAATTAAAAAATATACGAGATGAAATTTAAAATAAATTATTATGAAAGAAAAAGCTTGGAGCCAATCGTATCTTTGAACGAGCTATTTTCCCGCATCATCAGTGTCTGAGCCCTCGAGGTCCTCGCTGGAGAACCAAGTGCCACGCCCACACCGCTCTCTTTGATCGCGTCTAAAGGCCAGTCACAGTGACTTCGCAACTATATAGCTGGTCGTTCAAAATCTGTCCAAAC
This sequence comes from Siphlonurus alternatus, assembly GCA_949825025.1. NCBI lineage: Eukaryota > Metazoa > Arthropoda > Insecta > Ephemeroptera > Siphlonuridae > Siphlonurus > Siphlonurus alternatus. Next base: position 43,724,713 of record OX463780.1, on the reverse strand, counting down.
CTAATTGATATGCCAAATATTCGTCTTCTTAATTTTTTTCTTCTTCATAAATGATATCATTTATAAAGATGTTATAATATAATGTTACAAAAACGTAATTTTTAATGTACGGATAATGCAATAAAGTTATAGTTTTCGTTTAAAAAAAACAATACAAATGTCATCCTGTCTATTTTATACCCATCATTAGTAACATTTATATAACATAATAATTATACTCATAAATCTCATAATTAACAGGGATAATGAGCAATTAGAAACGAAAAATTTTATTGGCTTAATCGAAAGAAGGGGTAAAAATTTGACGTTGTGAATTGTTTCAGATTTTTTTGTGACCTATAACTAATTTTAATTAATTAATTAAGTTGCATTATTTTGAGAGTGCCGCCTCTCGTGACGCCTCTGACGTCACACCATTCTTGTACTTTTGCACTATAGATGAGATTAGGTGAGAACATGCAGGTATGAAAATCAAAATGGCTGGCGCCACGTTTGAAATTCCCCGCCTCAAATTTTTGAAGTTTTAATGTGGGTTACGTTTGATCAATTTTAGCTTTATTTTGTTCGCATACCACTGAAAAATATGGTTGAAATATGATTTAAAACTTCTATCGTGCTCTAATATTGTTTAATACGTAAAAAGTAGAAAATTATGAGAGACTAACATCTTACATCAAATTAGTTTGCTTTCTTTCTTTAAATAAAATAATTTGCTGATATCTAGTGTGCTAGTGGGTTAGCCCAGTGGTAAACGCATCAGATTTCAAATCTCGTGGTTGCGGGTTCGATTCTGTCTTCCGGCGAGTTTTTATAAGTACATTTTTTTTCTTTAATTTTAATATATTTATGAATTCTAAATTTATAAAATGTGGTTAAAATATGGATTACAGCTACTATCAATCGTAATTGATAACTTTTTAATAGTAAAGAGAGGGAACAATATTAATAAAAAATTACTTCACTTTTTCGCGTTCCAATAAAACATTTCTCTTACCGAGGCTCATAGCTTAATTAGTGTGGCACTGTGGCGGAGAAATGTTCTTTAATTACATTAAACTAAATTAAAGGAAAGAAAAGTGTCGAGTTTAAAAAATCCTTCGACGTGGAGAATCAAACTCTCCACCACAAGCCAGAGTACGAGCTCTAGCTGCGTCTTCGCCACTGTGCCACACCAAGCTTCGGGACACAGTGTGAAAAATGTTTTATTTGAACGTATAAAAGTGAAGTAATTTTTTATTAATATTGTTCCCTCTCTTTACTATTAAAAAGTTATCAATTACGATTGATAGTAGCTGTAATCCATATTTTAACCACATTTTATAAATTTAGAATTCATAAATATATTAAAATTAAAGAAAAAAAATGTACTTATAAAAACTCGCCGGAAGACAGAATCGAACCCGCAACCACGAGATTTGAAGTCTGATGCGTTTACCACTGGGCTAACCCACTAGCACACTAGATATCAGCAAATTATTTTATTTAAAGAAAGAAAGCAAACTAATTTGATGTAAGATGTTAGTCTCTCATAATTTTCTACTTTTTACGTATTAAACAATATTAGAGCACGATAGAAGTTTTAAATCATATTTCAACCATAGTTTCCAGTGGTATGCGAACAAAATAAAGCTAAAATTGATCAAACGTAACCCACATTAAAACTTCAAAAATTTGAGGCGGGGAATTTCAAACGTGGCGCCAGCCATTTTGATTTTCATACCTGCATGTTCTCACCTAATCTCATCCAGAGCAAACTTGAGTAGAAGGCCACAACACGACCGCGCCCACTTTTCAATAGCCGTCCTACTGAGCAGCAGGTTTGCGTGTAATCAAATGGGAGAGGGCTTGACTTTGGTCGCGGTTTACGACAATTACGCTGTATGCTAGAGTTTTCAAAATGAAACAAGTTTAACTCTAATATAGTTTAATCTTACTGGACAACCTTTTTTTTCACGCAAAAACAATATTAATACACTTAAATTAAACTTTTATGAACCCGACTTCTGCTACTTCTGTTACATCTGCGCATGCGCCGGCATGCGCGAAGTAATAAAAGTCAGTTTACTGGCGATGACGTCATATGAACATTGAAAGCCTTTCTTCATAGCGAGTGACTTTCACTTTACTTAATTGCATTTTCTATACTTTGTATGTATCAAGTAAAGTTATTTACTACATCGAAAATAATGTATGAAAGTTGATTCAAGTACTTTTGTAATTTCAATATTTCGTGACGTCATGATACATTACTAAAGCTTGGAAGATAGAACCAAGTTCCCGCCCTAACTTTACCGTCTTATTTCTCAAGAAGTATGATATTTATGAACTAAATAAAATAATTAGCAAACGGGAGACTACATTGAAGTATTATTGCACTACAAGACACCTACATTAATATCAAGTAAATATTTAAAAAAAAATATTTCCTCCCGATTACATTGCATGTTATTTTTTAAATTCCGGACGGCTAATGTCTCGACAGATGACGATCGCGCCGGCTGGGTTTTGGCCTCCTACTCAAGTACGCTCTGTCTCATCTATAGTGCAAAAGTACAAGAATGGTGTGACGTCAGAGGCGTCACGAGAGGCGGCACTCTCAAAATAATCCAACTTAATTAATTAATTAAAATTAATTATAGGTCACAAAAAAATCTGAAAAAATTCACAACGTCATATTTTTACCCCTTCTTTCGATTAAGCCAATAAAATTTTTCGTTTCTAATTGCTCATTACAAAATATAATTTTGTAAAGTATCATATAATAATAATATTAGTGTTTTTACTGTTTGCGTTATAGAATGAATAAAATAAAAATATATTTTTCGTATATTTTTTAATGATTTATTTTTTGCGCTTTCCTTTTTATACGGAACACTCGGAACTATAAGAGGTCTTTACAAAAATAGTACAATATTAAGCATATTTATAAAGCCTACACTTAAATATATAGTTTTCAATATAATGTAAGAAGAATAAGACAATTCGACTGCAACAGCTAAATAATACAGGCACATGTTATTTGAAAATTATTAATATACATAGCTCAAATTGCTTACTCTTATTAGTTCAGTCTCATTAATATAAATATATTTATTAAATTAACATTATTAATTTTCATTGATTCTTGTAAAATTCAAATATTTAAGCGCAATCGTCGGCGCAATTATCCCAGATTTTTATTACTTTTCCATATATCATACATGAGTATACCTCGCGAGACAACACGAACTTCTACCATCTGACGCCGCTTCTAAAGACTATAAATATAAGTCTATGGAGGCCAGCGTGCAAAAAGAATTTCATTTCATTTTTTTTTTTTTTTTTTTTTTTTTTTGGAATGGCTAGACTATATAAATCTATACTATAATACATAATATATATATATATAGGTAACCGCACACCGCACTCAGTGTTTTAATGTTCCAAAATTGCAAGTAAGTCTGCGTATCTTGGAGCTACAGCAAATAATGCTGGGGTATACTATCCTAAAGTGTGCATCGATCATTAATTATGATTAATTATGATTTTATCGTATCAAAGTATCCCTATCTCTACGGTCTGGTTGAACCTGGTAAGGTGCCTGGTAACAAACTTGGCCATCTGCTGGTACAATTTAACATTATATCCGTACCAGCCTGGCTGGTAAGAAATGGTCACTCTGCATAGCCTGGCTGGTAAGATTTTACCTGGTGTGCTGGTATGGGATACCAGGTCTTACCTGGCAAGCTTAGATCAAAATTTCCCTCCCCCTCCTCCTGCCTTAAAATATGCTGTTTGCTAGTTTTTTTTAGTATCAAAAATCATTTTTTAATTTTCTATATACGAAAAAGTAGAGAAAAAATAAATTTAAAATTTTTATTTGGTACTTAAATGATACACTCAAAACTTGTTTTGACTTATGCAGTGCTGACATCTGAGAGGTGGGGACGGGGTGGGGATATGCGGGTAAAATGGCGGCCACAGAAATCATATTTAGAAATAAATTTAAGGAATGGAAGGAAACTTTTTAAAGGGACTCTTCTTGCATCTCTTCCATCCATAATACTGTAGTCTGGGATCTTTCAGTGGCTCACAGTATGTCAATTCCTGCAGGGCACAGTACATTAAACATTAAAACTTTGATTCAAAATGTTGTGGCATAATCTTGATTCTGATCATTCAATTCGATCTTTGAAATAAATAAAAAAAACATGAAGGTATGCTTTTATTAAATATTTGATTTTAATTTGAATGATGAGAAACATAAAATATTCAAAATAAAAATATGTACTTACCATGCAAGGAAAATAATGAAGAGCAAGAAGAACAAACTGCTGGCATTGTGTCTGCAATGATCTGCAGTTGACTTATGGTTTTTCCTTGATTATGGGTTTCTGTGAGCACAAAAGTAAATCATTAATGCCTACACCTAAGCAGTATGATTTATTTATTACTGTTAAGATGTTTTTTTACCTCCAAAGTCACTTTATAACACAATTTTAACAGTAAAACAGGTCATTTTCACGGTTGTTGACATCTTCAATCACTTCCATATGTTTTGCTATGATGCTTCACTTTTTCACCACCAGGTGTCAGTGACTAATAAAAACGACTGAAAATTTGTATTAATTTTTAAATAAATTATTAATTAAAATAAAACAATTCATTCCATAATTAATGTGCAATTTTTTTTTTTTTTTTTTTTTTTTTTTTTTTTTTTTTTTTTTTTTTTTTTTTTTAGTATTTTGGTAAATTCTCATCAACAGTCGATCCACACAGTATAAAAATTAAATTGTATAATTAATCTATATTTACAGTGTATATCAATAAATTATTTAATTAAATAATTTATGTATAAATTATAAATATAATATAAAATATTATTATATTATAATTAATATGTTAAATTAATAATATTTAAAAAATAATAACAAATTAGTATATAGTTACAAGATCTTCTGGTAAATCATACCAGGCAATACCAGACAGTGGCTGGTATTGCCTGGTATGCCCTGGTTCGGCTTATCAGCATTTCATGATGGCTGGTAAGAACAGGTACGGCTTACCAGCACTGCTGGTTTAGTGCTTGTAAGAGTCTACCAGCCACCTTACCAGGTTCAACCAGACCGTAGAGATAGGGATCACAACGTAGTTTCTTTTCTTCCTGAAGTTTGGACTTTGTTTTATAATAATTACAGTCCACACAATCTCAGATATATTAGTCATTGCGGTGTTTACACTATGTATTGGTTCCGGTGGGTGGTGGGGACTCACGGGGCATGGTCTAGATAGTATATAATCATTCTGGGGCAGTTGAGCTGTAGAAGCTACGCTACTGCAGTGATGGCACCGCGGCGAACAGAACGTCAGCCGCTGCTGAGGAAAGTAAACTCGCAACACGTCCAAATTTACGGTAGTAATGAAGGTGCAAGGTGAGAAATAAAACTATTATCACTCAATGGTGTATCGTAAAATAGAAAAACAGACATTCGTTGATGGAACTTACGGTTAAATTTTAATAATAATAATAATAATATTAACGCGGCAAATATTATTATATTATGTACACTTGTTTTATGTATGTTTTATTTAAGTGCAACATACTAATTTAATTATTGTAGACAATGTTTTACTTGCATGACGAGAACTTATATCCTGTAATCTTATATAATAGACATACTATAATTTTAGTGTAACATAATTTGGAAACAATTATTCATATATTTTTTTTATTTTAAATATTTAATATTATGTAATAAAATATAGATAAAGCAGCATTAAAATATTACAAACATTATGTAAAAAAAAAAAAAAAAAAAAAAACGTGTGCATTCAACGAGAAGCAATTCTTAACCAATTAATTTTGGTAAGCCCAGCTAGGCAATGCAACTCCATAACATTACGCAAATAATGCTCTAAATCACTGCTACAACAATTTCATTTACTTGATGTCATCATTGCAAGTTGATTAATGTATATATATAAATATACTTCACTTCAAGAAATCAAACAACACTTTGTTATTTTATTTCTTGCAATTAACTACTTTTTATCTAATGTAAATAAATTTGCAGGAGGAAGAAAAAACAAGACGAGAAAGATCCGAGCCAGGGAAAATCTGGGGTCATCGGATTGGTAAGTGGTGGCTCATTTTGTATTCTGTAAATAGAGAAGGAATTTGAAAATAAAATAATAATAAAAATTATGGAAATGGTGTAAAAAATGGTTTCAAAATATGAAAATAAATTAATTTGAACGTTATGCAAAGAAACGTATTATTTTGTACTTGAAAGTATAATATGAAAATACACTGCATGAAAAGAATTAGAATTTAACAATTGAGATCCCGTTCCCATTTCTATAATATAATGCGTAAATCCCATTGCATTTGTTTGAACAGTTTATCTGCAAATATGAACTTTGTCTATAAGGAAAGATTATTCAGGTTCTTATTTATTGTCTGCATTAAAGCTAACAATGAATTGTAGACTTAAATTCTAGAAGCAGTTTGAAGCAGCTACAGACACTGTGTGTGTGCGTCGTTTGATGTTGATTGCAACATTTAAAAAAATATTACGTTTGAAAATCATATTAGTTTCTATGAAATCGTTTTTTATTAGCCAGATTCAAAGTCAGACATTTTCGTTCGCAATTCCATGTTTGGTGTTAAGTCCTTATGATCAGAAACGACAGAAACACAATTTTATTATTGTCTGCATGGTTTTGCAACTGCCACGTGGTGTTCTCATAAAAATTATAATCATGAATGTTTAAAAATATATATATTTTATAATTTTATTTTAAAAAATAAAAAGGTATATATTTATAGTCTTCTGAGATTAAAGTAAAAATATATAACATTGACTAAAGACTAAAGTTTGATTTATTTTCGATAAAATTCTTACCACAATGGTTTTAATTTTTTATAATGGACAACATTCATGTTTTTGTTTTCACATTTGGATATAGTATTATTAGAGGACAGCGAGATATATATTGTTATTTTATTAATATTTTTTACCACATTTTAAATCTGCTGCAAAATGCTGTGACGTCATAGTCATGCAAATATTTAACACGCAAGCATAGGGAAAGACGTTACATGATATGACGACACAGCGTCTTTCCCATCGATTTTGAGGTTGTTAGATGGTTCAAAAAAATTCGAAAAAATTGACAATACATAACTAGATGTCCTCTATCCAAATATGCAATAAAGAAATTTCATGAAGGTTGTCCATTATTATAAATAACACGGAAATAAATAAATCGTGCTTAATTATACATGCCTTCCCTATATACGCTAGTCGTATTCGTAAGGGTTCTATTTCCCAATATAAATGCGTCATGTTCACAGTTCCGGTGCGCCAGCCGCAATGACGTGATACTGATGGTCGTGGGGCTACTGTTCGCCATCGTGCACGGCGCCAGCTTCCCCGTGCTGGCCCTCGTCTTTGGACAGATGACCAACACGTTCATCACGCAGGCAACCATGGTCAGTATTCTTCCATTTATATGATGTTTCTCTGATTGTTGACTCGATGGCTGATTTTGCCTTGGTTTCCTCAGTTATAAATTGCGATAGACTAGACTAAAATGTTGTAGGAACGGCCAATTTTCATATTATGTAGTAGAACGCGCCTAACTTCGCCTCCCCTTTCCCCGGCCTATACTACCATGCGCCAATGTAGAACAATTATTAAGTTCTCTTATTTATAATTTTAAATATTCACATATATTTATATAATATGTATAATATAATGTATTATATTCACTAAAAAAATTAGTATTTATTTATTTATTTATTTATTTATTTATTTATTTATTTATTTATTTATTTATTTATTTATTTATTTATTTATTTATTTATTTTTAGTTTATATAATACCATTGCATCACTCCTATTGTTAGGATATATATAACTTATATTATACAAACAAAAACGTGCCAATATTGCATAATGGAGTATCGTCCTCAATTTTTTTTATTGCAGAAATGAATAGAGGGTACAAAGTTATGCTACCCTGATTTTTTTCAGATTTTTTTGAGACCTGGAACTATTTTTAAAAAATTATTGAAAGTCCTTTTTGTGACGTCACGCGGCGGCAAGTCCTATCTTTTTCTTAAAGAGCGGCGTCTCGTGACGTCACGAAAAGGACTTTCAATAATTTTTTAAAAATAGTTCCCGGGCTCTAAAAAATCTGAAAAAAATCAGGGTAGCATAACTTTGCACCCTCTATCCATATCTGCAATAAAAAAATTGAGGACAATACTCTATTATAAAACTTTTTTTAGTTGCGTTTTATATATTTTTTAATCTCGATATCTTTTTAATAATATAAATGTATATGAAATATATTCAGTAATGCATACAAATAAGCTCCATTAATTGACACCTCGTGAGAGTGACCCTGAGTGACCTCTGCTTCTTACAGGGGTTCTCCAACTCTAGCAAGCCGCTTTACAATACGACCATGGAGCTGCAAGCGTCGAGCACCGGCACCTCTCATGAAAACCTCACGGGGTAGGTACAGGGCATAAGTCATTGTCAGTAGCATATACACCGTCTGAATCAAGGGTTTATATTGATCCTGCACATAATATATTGTTTTGTGTTTCCGTGTGTCCACACAATGAAAACTGATCAAATGTGACGGGCAGTATATAAATTATACAGTAGTGCATGGCATGTGTGTCTGTGAATTAGCTTGTTTCAGTTCAGGTTTAAGTATAACGCAGAATTACAAGTGTAATATGTTATCAATAAGATAATCACGTAATAAACATTAGCAACATGTTTGCAAAATATTTACAGAAATGCAGAAAACCATAATATTATCTTTACTCAGAAATGCGTACAATACTTTTAGGTTAAGTTTATACAGTGAGAATTCTATTTGTAAAATAAAACTAAAAGAAACGAATTATAAAATTATGAATGTGTATTTTTTTAACTTTAATATCATATATAATATTAAAAAAAGGTGCAGGGATGCAAGGAGCATTTAACTGCACATCAGGCAATGTAATGAGTTTACTCTATAATATCCCTGTGCTCCGACAATATTCGTCACTAATCACGTGATAATATCGTCCATGTTTGTGCAGACCGGAAGGTCCGTCGTGGACTTCTGAGCCTCTCACGGCCGAGGAGTTCACGGCCTACATGTCGCAGTTCGCGCTCTACTACGTGTTCATCGGGGTTGGCGTGTTTATCGCGGGCTTCATGCAGGTTCGTAGCTGGCAGCGTCTCAATAATTTAACCCAGCATTAAATTGTCAAACCATAATTATAAAATGAGACCAACTTCTTGTGTTTGTCTGACCGAACTTTTATTTATTAATTTTATATTAATACCCACTTTTTATAATAATCAATAACTCTTGTAATTCATTGTGTTTATACTAAAAATGTAATGAAAGCGCAATAAATGTTACATAAATATGTTTTTAATATTATACGTTTCATGATTACGTATATCAAGTAGAAAACATAGCTTTTGTGATTTAAATTACTAATATATGTTTTAAAAGTTTAATTTTATTGCTAATATTTTTTAAGCTTATAGCATGAACGTTGTAATTTAAATAGAAGGTAATGTATTAATATACGACGCTGAGTATATTTACTTCAACTTTACACTTTTAGATAGAATTTGTTTGAATAGTTTGAAGAGTTCTAAAACATATATTACACATTTTTTTAATATTTTAATAATGGAGTGTTGTCCTCTATTTTTTTTATTGCAGAAATGGATAGAGGGTGAAAAGTTATGCTACCCTGATTTTTTTCCGATTTTTTAGAGCCCGGGAAGTATTTTTAAAAAATTATTGAAAGACCTATTTGTGACGTCACGCGGCGTCAAGTCCTATCTTTTTCTTAAAGAGCGGCGTCTCGTGACGTCACAAAAAGAACTTTCAATAATTTTTTAAAAATAGTTCCCGGGCTCTAAAAAAATTGAAAAAAATCAGGGTAGCATAACTTTGCACCCTCTATCCATTTCTGCAATAAAAAAATTTGAGGTCAATACTCCATTATAACTACCTCCAAGAACATCAACGATATCTCAGTAAACAAGCTTAGCTATGAATTCAATCTTCGCGACAAGATGATAAGCTCGATCAACAACAAATTTGCTGTCACTGCGCCTCCTTGTTAGGTAGGCCACTGTTCGATCGTCCGTGTAACGCGGGTTGCCTGCTTACAGACGCTGTGTTGGGAGGTGGCGTGCGAGCGGCAGGTCTATCGCCTGCGTCAAATGTTCTTCTCTCAGGTACTGCGTCAGGACGTCACCTGGTTTGACCAGAACCAGTCAGGTGACCTCACCAACAAGCTCTCAGAGTGAGTATAGACCCTCGATAGTGAATCGAACAATGGTGAATAGTGAAGCATATATTATCTTCATTAAAAATTTATTATCATATCGATTTTAAACTATAATAATGCTGGTGGTTATTAATTTAATTAGCTATCTTGAAATTAATCTCTAATTTACATGAATTCAATTACGATAAGAAGGGAGTATATCAGTAAATTGATGGATATAATGAGAAATATGGTAACATTATCAGTTATGTATGAACGAACACGTCATCAGCATGTACATCATGTATTAGTAGTGTCGTTTACTCACCTCAAAGCACTTTTTGTTAACATTTAGACCAGCAGATGAAAAAAGAGGCAATTAAATTTTCTGATAAGAACTGATAGTAACTTTTGGCGCTATTTTTAGTATCTTAATTAATCGCAAATTTCAATTAATTACCTGGTGGTTTTGCATCTGCGGTCTCATGCATTTACTTATCGTCATCTATATAAATATAATATATAACAACCAAAAAATAAAAGCTGTACTTCATCATTACCTTCATTTATATACAATAAGTCTAAAGAAATATATTGATTTGAAATGAAAATATGAATTATTTCGTGTTTTAAAAGACAGCGAAGACAGCCTGTTTCTCTATTTTATACTATTGTTTAAAATTAATTCAATTTTATATAATGGAGTATCGACCTCAGTTTTTTTTATTGCAGAAATGGATAGAGGGTGCAAAGTTATGCTACCCTGATTTTTTCAGATTTTTTTACACACCGGGAAGTATTTTTAAAAAAATATTGAAAGTTCTTTTTGTGACGTCACGAGATGCCGCTCCTTAGGAAAAAGTTAGGACTTGCCGCCTCGTGACGTCACAAAAAGGACTTTCAATAATTTTTTAAAAATACTTCCCGGGCTCTAAAAAATCTGAAAAAAATCAGGGTAGCATAACTTTGCATGCTCTATCCATTTCTTCAATAAAAAAATTGAGATCGATACTCCATTATTACGTTACACAAAAGACGTCTCATCAACGAACCCTCTCCTCACAACTGATATTATATATTGTGTGCATGTGCAGTGACATGGAGCGCATCCGCGAGGGCCTGGGCAGCAAGTTCTCGATGGTGACTCAGTACGTGGCCACGTTCGTGTCTGGTCTGGCGGTCGGCACTTTTGCCAACTGGCGCCTCACGCTGCTCATCCTCTCCGTGGCGCCAATCCTCATTGGTACCTCGGGTTACATGGCCAAGGTGGGAGCAAAATTCTCGACCATGCATTTCAAAATATCAAAATAAAAATCACTTTTGCTTAATTTTAGAATGAAATTTTCAATTACAGGTTTCTATATTAATTCTATTGTTTCAATATAATATTAATTATATATATTAATTATAAAATTTGCTTAAATTAATTTATTTTCCTGATTTGAACAACTGCACTTACTGTTTGTTATAAATATTAAAAGTTATAATAGTTATGGTGTTTCCCCCTTCTCCTTTGCATGATTCGTCTGACGTGGAGTTTTATTTCCAGATCGCAGCCTCCTCCGCGGCTCGCGAGCAGCAAAAGTACGGAGTGGCCGGCGGTATAGCCGAGGAGGTGCTGACGAGCATCCGCACCGTGGCTGCGTTCGGCGGGCAGCCTCGTGAGATAGCGAGGTACGTGAATCTTGAGATCACTTCTGGGGAGCACGCTGACTGCTCGTTTTTGTTCTAGGTACAGCAAGGCCTTAGAAGAAGGACGCTGGGTAGCGATGAAAAAATATTACGGACTAGCAGTTGGAATGGCAGTTGTATTTTTTATCACATATGGAATTTATGGGCTTGCGTTCTGGTACGGTTCACAACTTATTGCTGATGGCTTGAGCACGCCTGGAAGTGTTTTCACGGTATGTTCACCAAAATTAAATATAGAAAAATTTAAAGAGGTAAAATTATTTATTTGATTTTAGGTTTTCTTCAGCGTAATGGCCGGAGCGTTTTCTCTCGGGAATGCTTTACCGTTTGTCAATGCAGTTAGTACAGCTGTAGGTGCAGCTTCTACGATTTTCAGCATCGTAGACAGAGTTCCAGATATCGACGCCAGCTCCACAGAAGGTGTGAAACCATCGTTAGTTAAAGGAAAAATTCGATTTTTTCAAACTACTTTTGCTTACCCGACTAGACCCGAAGTTGAGGTAAGATATATAATAATTAAATTACAGTTTTAGTATCAAAATCTTTTTTTATTGTTATATATTTACTGTATTAGGTATTGAAAGATTTCAATTTGGAAATTTGGCCTGGAAAACGTGTTGCATTAGTGGGATCGAGCGGAGCAGGAAAAAGTACTGTCGTTGCTTTACTACAAAGATTTTACGATCCAATAAAAGGCACGGTAAGTTAAGTTTTCCAGCATGATTATAGGAAAAATAATTTTAATTTACTTTTTTCTTTTTTTTTTTTTAGATTTCCTTGGATGATATTGACATCAAGAAATTAAATTTATCATGGCTACGATCACAAATTGGAGTTGTCTCTCAAGAACCCGTACTGTTTGGCACCACGATATTTGAGAACATTCGCTACGGACGTGATGACGTGACGATGACTGACGTGGTCAAGGCGTCAGTTATGGCGAACGCTCACGGCTTCATCAGCTACTTACCCCAGGTAAGATCACCTCAGTCTCTCTGCAAGGACGACGATCACCACGTGTGTCTGTGCAGGGCTACGAGACGATGGTGGGCGAGCGAGGCGCGCAACTCTCGGGCGGACAAAAGCAGCGCATTGCAATCGCGCGCGCCCTCGTGCGTAACCCCAAGATTCTTCTTCTGGACGAGGCCACGTCAGCTCTCGACACTCAGAGCGAGTCCGTCGTACAGGAGGCTTTGGACAAGGTCAGTGAGAGGTTATGCGCAGCTATAATAGAGTACAAACATTTGAATTCAGGGCATAAATTAAATTATGGATAAGAAATAAAGACATTTTTTTTTCATCTATATACTTTTCATATTAATTAAAATTATAATACTCAAAGAATTTCATTGGTTTAACTAAACATACATGTATAAATTGTGGTTTAAATTAATTTGTTGTAATTCACTAATATATTATATATGAGTTGCAGTGTACTTTTTTCACAATATTGATAAAAAATATATATCATTTTATTTTTTATTATATTTTTGTTTTATTTTATTAATTCAATGAAAAGTGAAACTATAAATAGCATAAAGGATATGATACACTCAGATATAGATTATAATATATATTAAATCATGATTTTAATAATTCTTTCAGGCAATGGAAGGCAGGACAACCATCATTGTTGCTCACCGTCTTTCAACAATTAGGAATGCAAACCTGATCTACGCCATGAAGGTAATTTGTTCGTTTGATTTTTTTTGTTTTTTTTTACAGAGTATTTATTTATTTATTTATTTATTTATTTATTTATTTATTTATTTATTTATTTATTTATTTATTTATTTATTTTTGGCTGAATCCAAAAGGGCTCATCCTTTATTTCACCGTACTAAAAATTACAATTACGCAGGAGTTTATGAAGTATTCATTCGTTATTTATAACTAAATGTGCTTTGCAGAACGGGGTGGTGTCCGAGTGGGGTGACCATGAGACGCTGATGGCCAGGGAGGGTCTGTACTACAGCCTGGTGATGCAACAGACCCTCAAGAAGCAGGACGAGCAGCTGGACTCGTCAGACTCGGAGGATGAGAAGGAAGCAGATATGTAAGTATCGAGCACCCAACATCATATATGCCACTGTCATAATTGTCAAGTTTTATCTGAGAAAGCAATATAATTTTTAAACAGTAAAATTTATCTTTCATTATAATACACATATATATACTTCGACAATCTTGTGAATAAAAAAAAGGGATTTTTAGAGCTGCTGATAATATGTACATTTTTGTCATATTTTACACTGTATAATAGTTTGAAGCTCTAAATGATTGGAATTTTTGATTGATTGATTTGTACTTTGGGGCAATTAATTTTTATTTTATTTATATTTAAGAACTCGCATTTTTAATGTTGTGTGCTTATGAAAATATATATCGCTAGTTGAATTATTTTATGAATGATTTATTTTTCAGTGTTAAATCAATTGAAAAAAGTCTGCATCTGAATGGAAGTGCTGAAAAACAGCAAAGACTGAGATACAAAAGTGAAAATGCGTCTGCGTCCCTCAACTCTCTCAATGAGTTGGAGAAAGCTACTCCAGGTCCAGAAGGGGTTAGTGAAATTTGATTTGAATTTACCAATTGTTACTTGATTAATTTTATTATTTGTTTAACAGTTTTATATCTTGCCTGGTTGCAAAATAAAAGTTAAATATAAAGCAAACTAGTTGAGATATGAGGACTATTTGATATCTCAAAATATGTAAAAGTTGGCAGATAAATAATTAAATACAAATTAATAAGAAAAAACATTTTTTTTTTTTTTAATTTTTACAGCCCCGTCAGGACGTGGGTGCCTGGACACTGATCAAAATGAATGCCCCCGAATGGTACTGGTTACTCCTGGGTCTGATAGGGTGTGGCATGTTTGGATCTGTAATGCCAGTCTTTGCCTACTTCTATGGAGAAATATTTGCTGTAAGTACAGACTAAATTTGACATTCTGCCTTCTCTGCTCAATTATTAATTCATTTTTTTGTTGTTTTTTAATATGTATTTTTTCCCCACCATTCAGACATTTACTCTAACTGGTGAAGAACTGAAAGCCGCAGCCGAGTTCTGGACATTAATGTTTGTAGCTTTAGCATTTGGATCTGCCTTTAGTTTCTGGCTGCAAGTAAGTGCTTTATATCTTAAATTATATAAAAAAATATATACAATGTATTTAACAATTTTTGTTTTCCTTCTTTCAAGACTATTGGAATGACAAGTGCATCTGAAAAACTTATATTAAGACTTCGACTTTTTGCTTTCATTAATATATTACGTCAGGCTGTTGGATGGTTTGATTTAGAGAACAATTCTGCTGGTAAAATAACTACGAGACTTGCAAGAGATGCACCGCTTGTAAAAAGTGTAAGTATTTTTTACTATTTCCATATTTGTCATCGAGAGTTGACACTAATCTACAATAATTCATAGGCATCGGGACTGCGTGCGGGGATGGTGTTAAGTTCTATGGTTACACTCGTGTCTGCTATCATCATTGCCTTCCTCAATGGCTGGAAGTTGGCCCTCCTGCTGCTGTTTGCCGTACCATTGCTCATCATAGCATCTTATCAGCAGACAATGATTTTGAGGCGCAACCAACGTAGGGATGCAAATCTCATGGATGAAGCTGGAAGGGTAAATGGCTAAGTTCTATCCATCTAATGTGACAGTGGAATTTATTAATATTAATCAATGTTCTCAGATATAACATATAATTAATGCAGTCATATTTTGTCAAAAACATGATTGTGTATTTTTCATTAAATCATTATTTTAGTAAGAGTAGACTCTTTTAGTAAATAATAAAATATTTCTGGATGTTCTGTAAATCAACAAGCTATATATATGTACAAATTTACACAATTTTTAATCTTAATTTAATTCATTCTAAAGATTTCAAAATTATTTACAAAAACAGACAAGTGTAACTATAAAAATTGAAATTTTAATGTAACTTTATGAAAGAGTTATTAATAAAATTGTCCTCAAATTTTAGATTGCCTCTGAGTGCATCCAAAATGTAAGAACAGTGCAATCTCTAGGCAAGGAAAAATTATTTTACTACTTATACATGCATAATTTAGATGCTCCATTTAAGTAAGTATAATTCTTGCATCAACATATGTACGTTTTTTACAGTTATATATTTTTTTTATCTTTTGTAATTTATAGGGAGGCCAAGAAACAAGCATTTGTTTATGCATTGGTTTTTGCATTTTCACAATCAATTATTTATATGATGTACGGATCAGCATTCAGATTTGGTGCATATTTAATTGAAATCGGAGACATGAATCCAACAGAAGTCTACAGGTAATAAGTTAATAAATATGTTAATTAAATATGAGAGGAGTAAATTATTATGTTTTCTCATTGATATATTATTAAAAACAAAAATTTAATGTTTTTTTACAGAGTATTCTTTGCACTGGCATTTTGTGCTGCATCAGTTGGACAGACATCAGCATACATGCAAGACTACTCAAAAGCAAAAAATGCAGCCAATCTGATGTTTGAACTGATAGAACAAAAGCCAGAAATAGAAATAAGTTCAGTAGCTGGAGCTCGACCCGTGAGTAAATTATTATTTCTAAATTTATCATCATATTTACTATTGTTTTAGTACTTAAGCAAGTGGTGTAGTCGAGGGGTATTATAATTTTACAGTGGGATGATAAAACTTTTAATCTGCTTGACAGTATACAACTCAACAATAAAATTATTTGCATGATTAATTACAGAAATTAACAGTTATTAAGTTATTATGAACAATTCTTATATAATCAGTGTAATCTTTCTAGTCAAAACACCTTATAAATAAAAAATATATTACTTTTCAATAACTGATACTGTGTATAGGACATCCGTGGGGACGTGACGCTGAGTAATGTTCGTTTCCGCTACCCTTCGAGGCCAGAAATACCAGTCTTACGAGGGCTAAGCGTGAAGGTGTGCCGAGGACAGACGCTAGCCTTAGTTGGTGCTTCTGGTTGTGGCAAGAGCACAGTAGTGGCTCTTATTGAGAGGTTCTACGACCCGCTAAGTGGACAAATTGTAAGTCATGACTCAAGTTTCAAATGAATGAATATTATATTAATCATGTATTTTTTTCCCCACAGCTTGTTGATGGATTTGATATAAAAATATTAAATTTAGCTTATTTAAGATCAAAAATTGGAATAGTTACTCAAGAACCAGTATTATTTGATTGTACCATCCGAGAAAATATAGCATATGGTGCAGTGAAACCTGTAACAGATCATGATATTTTTGAAGCTACTAAAACTGCAAATATCCATAACTTCATAACTAGATTACCACAGGTATGTCAATAGAGGTATAAAACCATAGGTCGAATGCATATAACTTAATTTTTCATGCAGGGTTATGACACTATGGTTGGTGAGAGAGGAACACAACTTTCTGGTGGACAGAAGCAGCGAGTAGCGATCGCAAGAGCACTGATAAGGGACCCCAAGATTTTGCTCCTTGATGAAGCCACTTCTGCACTTGACACAGAGAGTGAAAAGGTACGTAAAGTAGTTGATCAACTAGACCTATAGCTCTCTTCAAGGTTTTTAAAGCAATTTGGTTATCTTTTGTTCATAATTACACCAATAATTACAATTATTTACAGCTTGCACAATAAATTGAATTATTATCTTCCTGAAGCACAAGCCATTTGAATATTTCACATACTGTTCAATGCTATAATTAATTATTAATTGATATTTAAATCAACGTAACCTCTAATACCTATTAATTTACTGTTATAATCTTTTAATTTAAATGTGATAAGAAACTCAACCAAGGGGGCATACATGACCAAATTGTGTCAATTGCCCCAAAATACCAACCAACCAGCCGAAACTCAACCAAAAAATATTGTCTTGGAAGCAACAATATAATAATGAAATCTTGAATTTCTCCTCATGTAACTTGTACTTACTTGTTAGTTTGAAAGTGCATTAATTTTGATTGATGGATTTTGATTTTTTTATATTGCTTGTAAAATTAATTTTTAGTGTTCTACTGATGAAAGATAATTCTTAAAAAAAAATACAAAAAGTTTAAATCAAGTCTTTCTCCAGTCCTTCTCGTAAATAAGTAGTTGATTATTCACTGGTCTAACGAACATTTTCTCATTATGTAGGTGGTGCAAGAGGCCCTGGACCGAGCACGCAGGGGCCGAACATGCATTGTGGTTGCTCACCGCCTCTCTACCATCCAGAATGCAGACTGCATTGCCGTCCTACACCAAGGAAGGATTGTAGAGTCTGGGACTCACGAGGAACTGAGGATTTTGAAAGGACGTTACTATGATCTTATCCAAGCCCAGAAGCAGTGATTTTTTTTCTCAAGCTAAATATAAACGCTCAGGAAATTGTTATGCAATAACATAAAAATATTTAATATTTAAATTATTTAATTTTAGGCATACGTACTTTTGTTACATGATACAGTTTTTCTATCAATAAATTAGGAATTCATAAAAATTACAGTGAATTTGAAGTATTTTTCCCCATGAACCTCATGCTTGATGTAACAGGACTTTTATAATGCAATGTTGAAAAATATTTTGCTAGCATTTTCAACATTTTTGGAATTTACAACATAAATCGTCGTCTTGGCTTCTAAACATCCGAAGTTAACTTAGAAAATTGTGGCTAAATATTCATTATTATTATAAATATTATAAATTATTGTATTTCTTATAGACTTGAGTTCCAATAAAATAAGTTGACTTTGTATATTAAGACTCTAGCTATGACGGCAATGTATAATATATATAATTTAGTTCTAGTCACCATGCAACTAGTTATACACAAAAGCGGATTTAATGAAAATCAGACCATTGTGAACTAAATATATTACTTTTGAAAACTTTTAAGTGGAAACAAAGAGCTGGGACTGTACATTCTTTTACTTCAGTATTTTAATGCTTTCCTTTCTTCTTCTTTAGTATCTGGAAACTTTTAAGAAGTTGTACTCTAAAAGAAAGTAAAAGAAGCCCTATATTTTTCTTGTACCACTCCTTATTATATTTTACATGAACTAACCAATTTTCATCTAGGAATTTTTTATAAAATACGGACATTTCATCTGATGTTAGATTTTGTGTCTCACCAGGGCTGGCCTCTTTCTGTTTTCTCTGCATGTCTTTGATGAAATTTTCTCGTCCCTGCAAACACGTAATAGATAACTTAAAATTTGTTATATCATCATTCAAGCTTTAATTGCTGTTTTATTCACGTTTTTATTTTCTGTGCTGTGCTTGAACCTCAAAATTAAATTAAAAATATAGTTTGCTTACAATGTTATAATAATCTACATAAATGTATGTTTAGTCAGTTGCACAAGCATTGGAATTGTTATGTCCCTGTCTGTCAACCAAGACTATAGTCATTAAAAAAGGCATGCACATTTCATGCATAGTAATCATAGTAATAATAAAAAAATCTTCTCACAGAAAGTATGTTTTAGTCAGGCTGATGCTTATGCTGATGACAAAATAAAAATATTTAAAGGCTTGGAAATCAAAAATGGACATTACACTCTATCACTAAAAGTAGATCAGATTACAAACTCATACGTATATTTATACCTAATGTTTTATCATCACTAAGCCCTTAATTGCACTAATATGATGTTATATTTTATGAAAATTTGAGTTAAATATTTAAGAAACAAAAATATATGGCTTAATTCTTGAAGGAGGGGGTTAAAAGTTAATTCATGTACGTATTTAAAAAAAAAAATCAGTATACTGCCACTACACGGAAATAAATAAAAAAAAAAACTGATGTACACTCTTTGCCTCTGAAAAGTTCCCTTCTGCAGCCTTGTTAATCACCATGCCACATAAGAATAACACACGGCATGGTGATTAATGTCTCCAGGGGGGGATGGCCACACTTTCAATATTTTTTTAAAAAAATAGATCCTGCACTCAAAAAAAAAAAAAAAAAAAAATTGAAAAATGAATCGGAGTGTCATAATTTGGCACCCTTTATTCATTTCTGCAATAATAGAAAAAAAAATCATACAATCCATTCCGACTTTTACCTTGAAAAATCTTGTGTTGTGGTTTTTCCAAAATTCCTGATTCCACAGTTCCACCTCATCTCTCTGCTGTCGGTATTTCTTCTCCAAGTCAGATTCATTTGGTGGGATGTGAATCAAAATGGGGCGCATATTTGAGATTGGATCTGGAGGTCCAACCATGTCTTTATCACCGACAGGCTGAATGTCAAATCCATCTTGTGTTGTGTTTGAACTTGATTTGGTTGAGGCTAGTCTTAGTGATTTACCGCAGCATCCACTCTGAAATAAAAAAAAATATACATAATAATATATTTTTACTTTTACCTATACATTTTATAATTTTATACTGGGAGTTGAGTAGAACCAAATAAAAATAATGTATGTTAATAATACTGTACTGTGCATACAGTACGGTAATAATTATAATGGAGTACCGACCTCAAAATTTTTTATTGCAGAAATGGATAGAGGGTGCAAAAATATGCTACTCTACATTTTTTAAGATTTTTCTGAGACCGGGAAGTAATTTTAAATAATTATTGAAAGTCCGTTTCATGACGTCACGGGCGTTAATGTCCTATTCTTTTCTTAAGGAGAGGCGCCTTGTGATGTCATCAAAATGAAAATTCAATAATTTTTTAAAAATAGTTCCCGGTCTAAAAAATTCTGAAAAAATTCAGAGTAGCATATTTTTGCACCCTCTATCCATTTGTGCAATAATAAATTTTGAGGTCGGTACTCCATTGCTTCTTAATTGTCATTTCTGATCTCTTTAGCATTTTAAATTGCTTTACTTGGGTGAAATAAATTCTATTTGCATGCTACCAAGTGTGAAATAAAGAAAAGGCCCAAAAAATATACAGTAACAATATTGTACCGGTATTTTATTTTGCAAATAAAATGCATTTATTGTTTATGTGCAGTTATGTGCATTAGTATAATAATATAATAATATGTACTATATAGCTTAAGCTTGTATACTGAAATACTGTTCAGTGTATGCATACATATACGAATGTATAATATACATATATTTTTGGAGACAAATTAAATGTTACCACTGCTGATAATTTTGCTTTAGCTGCAGCTCCTAAAGACAAAGATTTACTGTTTTGGGAGAAGTAAGATCAGATTTAGTCTCATGCAGAACACCTGAGGAAGAGAGCGGTTGACTCTCGAAACGTAGTGATATGTGTAGTACATGCAAGTGTTAGTAACGTGCACGAACGCTAAGTGACCATCGCAACATACTACACAGAGAAGGATTACATCGAACACCGGCAAAGGTAAAAGTCCGAAAAGTGAAATACAGTATGCATATCTATATATGTACTGTATGCATACGTACAGCATTCTCAATATAAATCTGTATGTTACCTAACATTATTTTACGTACTTACCTTTAAAGATAATATTCCTACATTACGATGAAGCACTGATCTTGGACTTAAGAGGAACATTTTACCTAATACTTCTTTTTTAATTCTGTGCATTCACATTCAAAGGTATTTTATTGTTTGTTTACTACGAGCAGCTGTTAGCTGTTCCACTCGGATACCAACATAAATATATTAAATTAATGTAATTATATTTTTTCTTATTAAGAACGAAATACATGAAATATATATACAAATATTTTTTTAATTAACAATTTAATTCATTAAACCTGCAATGTTTCAAAAAATAAAAATCTTTGGTTGCCAGCCTGCTTGCTTTCGTCACTAAAATGGACGTCGATAACAATTAATGAGAAAAACTGTGTTTTTGACGCAATTTGCAAGGTTAAATCTGAAATATATTCTTTAACAGGCAGAAAAAGTAAAACTTTAATATTTGAAGTGCAGTATTATTAATAATTTACGGCATAATGCCTGCCCCGGTGACTGGGAGGCCTAAAAAAACGGAAGCCATCTGGAGTGCTCTTCGAGCTCATATCATAAGAGAACGTCAAAAGAAAAAGCAAGGTATGCATACGCCCAATATCCATGTATGCATATTGAATGTAAACTGTAAACTTTTGTGTATACTGTATGCATATACATAATACAGTAGTTCAAAACCTTTAATTAATGGATAAAATATCCCCTAAACGAGGGGATATTTTACGAGGACCCAAACTGTGAGCCATAGATGGTGGTGTAGCCACAACTGCCGCAGTATGCACATAAACCAATCTTTACTTCTTTACTTTACTTCGCACTTTACTGTATGCATATGCATACATACAGGCATTTCATATGAATACTGTATGCATATCCCTGAGTGAAAACCTATCAAAACCAAAACCTATTTTTTCAAATTTAAAACATGGATGCTGATGTTACTTAAAATATGATACTATATATTACATAATTTTTTGCTGTTTTGCAGAGCAAGAAGCAGATGCTGAGGTTGAGAGGCAGAGAAAGGAGAGAGAACGACAACAAAAACAAGATGTGATGACTTTGGGAGAAACTAGAGAACAAATACAACAACTAGAAACACGTCTAGCCCAGCTGAAGGAAGAAAAACACCAACTATTCTTACAGCTGAAGAAGGTTCTCAATGAGGATGATAATAGAAGAAGACAGCTCGTCAAAGAATCTAAGTAAGACAGTTGTTATTCTGATTTATTTTTCTTAATTCTCGTGATGGTATGCATATATACCGGTAACTAGGCCACAATATTTTTTGAGGAAATAAATTATTAAGGACACATTTTCAAGACATAAAAGCCTAAGGATTTAAACAAATTTGAAGTACAGTAAAAAATAAAAATGAAAAATGTTACATTTTGAGGAGGGCTTTTAAAAATGGTTTTAATAGTAAAAGGATCACTATAAAAACCACTGCATTGTATTGTAAATTACATTGCAGTACTTTAGACTAACATTTAAATCACACATGGCTTTTTATGTCATAAACTGCCTTTTCTATTTTTATTTAAGATGTTTATTTGAACTGTCTTTGTTGTAGTGACATGCTGATTCATGGGTACCCAACGGGAGCAGTGACCTTGAGTGGACACCCTCAGATATTCCTGCAACCTAACATGTCGTTGTCGGGGCGCACAGCTTTGTACAAGCTTCCTCCCGGACATGGCCAGCACTCGTTGCTTCCCCCGGGGAGTCAATACGACCTGCTCTCAAATGGACTGCCAAGGGTAGGTTCACTAAACAATGTTGCTCAGAAATATGATAATACCTTGCAGTTTTATATATTCCGACTTTATTCTCTTCCAGGGGACTCTAAAACGATCTCGCAGTCCATCTCCACCTCAAAGTTTTCATCCAAGCTACAACTACAAGCCAGGAGCTATCCCACATTATACTCAGCAAAGTATGTGATATTAAAAGCTCTAGTGTTTTGTAAATAGGGATTCTAATTATCTTTTTACTTTATAGAAATGGATGATGGGCGTAGGAATCATGAATATGCTCGTGCAGTTTTATGGAACAGTAAGTATTTTCTGATCTTTTTTTTTTTTTTTTTAAGAATTGAGGATTTGTCACTGGTTCTTAGTAGTATCTAATATTAATTTGCTCTATCAATCACTGACCCATTGTTTCACCTTGCAGAGAACCCTCCGTCATCACCCTACGGCTCTGCTCAGTCTGGGGCATACTACACTCACCCTCCCGTGAGCCAGGTCGTCACCACGGTGTCTTACGCCCCAACCACGGCACAGACGGTGTACTCGTACGCAGGCGCGGGTCATCCTCAGTACGCCCAAGCTCCTCCTGGAGCGCCCGCACCTCCGCGAGACGAGGCAGGCAAGCACGCACCTGCGGGGATCTTCCTCCAGCAGCAGCCGCAGCCCCAACAGGCACCTGGGCCGCCTCGTAGCCTGCCCCAGCACAGCCAAGGTGACTGACTACACATTGACAGCTAATGCAATACATAACATAGACACACTCTACAAACAGAGAGACTGTGTTGTCATCAATATTGATAAATGAGCTATTTTCAGTCTCTTATGAACAGTAGTTGAAAGTACTGTAATTACATTTTATCAGTAATTTGTTAAATTAATTTTTTTGTTCTCCCAGGTCTTAGACAAAGCAAGTGCTTTGCTCCTTTCTCTTGTTAGTTAGTCTGTAATGATGTCACCACATTCCAGACAATATGGCAAATTTGAAAGACTTTTGTAATAGTCCTACATAGAAAGTCTCAAATCCACATCTCAATTATTTAACCTCCTTTTATTTTTTGTCAACAGCCTATGTTGGAGGTCTGCATCCACAGCAGCTGCAAGAGCACAGTGGTCAGAAGGCTCCCACATTCTCGGCACAGGAGGCAGCAGAGAAGTACTACGCTGTAGCTCCTAGTCATCCGTCAGGAGTTAGTATTCGGCCAGCAACCCACGTGCCAATACACGGAGGAGCTATCCCAATCCAGCAAGCACCACAGGTGAGTTTAAGGAGGAAAATTTGAAATAGCTTAAATTTTTTCTGTCATGATAGTCAATAAAAGTTATAATTTGGGATTTTACTGATTTAGATATGTAGATATTTAGAGACTGTTAAAGAAAGTTTTAAAACATTTATAATAAACATTTCATAAAATTTTATTTATTATAACTGTCTGAGGGAGGGTTTAAAAAAAAAGAAAGAAAATAATAATAATAAAAAAAAAATGCTGTTACTATAAAAATAATAAAAACTATTTTTTTTTATATATATATACAAAAAATTATCCTATAAACTTATCTTTGCTACAAAAAATGTATCTTCTTATTAATCCTAAAACCAGATATCAGATTGAGATAACTTGTATAATTTAATATTGATGATGTTCTTAGGGAGCTAAGTCTGGAGGGATCACGTCTGGCTATCCAATCAGAGGTCAGCCCTCACCACATGTAACTTCCGGCAACTACCAGCCCTCTGTGTCCACTCCACATGTAAGTGTAAGACTTGATCTTAAGTTACTAGTTACATAATTATGCTCAATGTCAGAACTCTGAACCTTTGTAATGTAGAGCATTTGAAGAGCTGTAATATTGCTACAGTTGCCTTTTAAAATATATATAAAAAAAAAAAAAGGCTCAAAGTTAAACAGTTGTCACCATAGCAAAATCTCTTGATAATGTTGTTCAAACAAAAAAGTCAAATTAAAGTAAATTTAAAGTCAGGTAAATTTTCAAGCAAAATTAGAGTATCAAAAAAGTAAATTAAAGATACCTAAATTACAGTAAAAGCTGTCGGAGTACCTTGCTTACCTGTCACCTATGTTTACAGAGCGTGTATGTGAGCCAGGCACCAGCGCCGCGTCTCTCGTACAGCCAAGCGGCCCCCCAACACGGTCCCCCTCCCCCTGGCCTGGGTCAGCCTCCGAGCCACAGCCAGCAGCAGGGCCACGTTCAGCCTCAGGGTCACGTCCAGCCTCAGAACCACCAGCAGCCAAACCACCAGCAGCCTCCTGGGCACGGACAGACACCAGGTCACCAACCACCTCCTGGGCACGGACCTTCTCCTGGAAGATACAACGTCCCAGGTCTGCAGAGGGAGGTCTGAGCTAACCAGCTGCAGTCCTGCAAATAACAAGTGGGCAGATATGCATAGTATTTTGTATGTCAATTCTCAAGAGTGGTGTTCATGAAGTGCCACCAATAATATTGGTAGGAAAATGTGGCTAAAAACTTTGCACTTGTGTCTACTTACAAAAGAACTTGATTTTATGGAGCTGTACCTGATGTCAAGCTCTCTAAGAAAATATCATAGACGTGGACTAAACAGTTAGGTGATGGACATAATAATTGTTATTTTATAATTGAACAGCAATGGAGTATTGTCCTCAATTTTTTTTATTGCAGAAATGGATAGAGGGTGAAAAGTTATGCTACCCTAATTTTTTTCCGATTTTTTAGAGCCCGGGAAGTATTTTTAAAAAATTATTGAAAGTCCTATTTGTGACGTCACGCGGCGTCAAGTCCTATCTTTTTCTTAAGGAGCGGCGTCTCGTGACGTCACAAAAAGAACTTTCAATAATTTTTTAAAAATAGTTTCCGGGCTCTAAAAAATCTGAAAAAAATCAGGGTAGCATAACTTTGCACGCTCTATCCATTTCTGCAATAAAAAAAATTGAGAACAATACTCCATTGGCACAGAAAAAGAAATTGCCATGCTAATTTAACTCCATCAAAAGCAGTGATTTAAGAGTTTGGAGGCAAATTTTGTATTTTTATGTAAATTATTGTACAATGTTTAAATTCGAAATTTTATTAAAGTATTATTTGTTAAAAGTGAAATCTAGATGTGCTGAAAATAACAAATATGTATATTATTTTTTTTCTATTTTGAAAATTAGGAAGATTTTTTTTTTTTTTTTTTTTTTTTAATTCCTGCATTATTTTACACACCACACAAAATACCGATAAAGCATGTGCAAATTATGTATGAAGTGTTTGAATGTTTGAACTTTTGAACTTCGGCACTTAATTTATAAATATCTAAGTACCGTCTCCACTGAATTGTAATAAATGAATCCTAAAATTCCCCAAACAAATCTATTTATTTAAATTAAGTATCACATGGAACGGTTGTTATTGATTGATTTTCATTTGTATCATTATTATTTGTTTAGTCTTTAAAAAGAATATTTGGGGTTATTGGCATTGTATTAGAAACATTCCACCAGGTGCTTCAATGTTGTGAGTCGTAACCGTAGGTAACTTTCTGCATTTACTGTATTGTGGGATTTTTATCTATTGATTTTTTTTTTAAGTATATTTACTCTATAATTTATCAATATGTGTGTGGTTTTTAATTTGTTTAAATAATTATATTCAAAACTATGTATTATGTCTTGTATTTATCTAAAATCTTTGCAAATTAAGACTTAAAAATTTATTTGTTGTTATGTAAAATAGTTATGACTGTTTATTAAATAGAGTTTCTTATAAGGAGTTGGTAATTATTAAAAATAAAGGAAGAAAATGAAGGTTTTTAATAATTTTTTTGTTTTATTTCCAGTTCCTGGTTTAAAGGTGTTTTTATGAGATTTTTGTTGCTTATAAATTCAGTGATTATAAAATAACTTTTAATTCATCAGTTAGGTAGAGTTTCTAGGTTATGTATGGTATATCAAACATAGAGAGTACATAAAACACTAAAAATTGGGTAAGGTAACGCCACCAATGTTAAAAAAAATCTCTCACACAAAAATTCTGAAAAAAATTTAAAATGTTCTCCTCTACACCCCCTATCAGTAGCTAAAATATCAGGTGTACAAATACGATCTAGTTTTTGAGTTATGAATTTTTAAAGTTGACTAATTTAGCATGGGAGTTTCATTTTTCCATGTTAAAGTAGTCAACTTTAAAAATTCATAACTCAAAAACTAGATCGTATTTGTATACCTGATATTTTAGCTACTGATAGGGGGTGTAGAGGAGAACATTTTAATTTTTTTTCAGAATTTTTGTGTGAGGGATTTTTTTTAACATTGGTGGCCTTACCTTACCCTTAATTTATGTAACGCAAGAAATGTTACTAATTGATTAATTAATTAATAACAAACAAAATAATCAAAAGGTGATAAATTTAATACTATTTTCAGAGGGATCCTAATTTCTAGAACCCCTCTGAAAATGTAGCATTTTTTTTTTACCATACACCTTTCAATACTTTGTGTTTTTTTGAGTTTGGTATGTCTTTTTTTTTTTTTTTTTTTTTTAAATAAAATATAATTATCACATTAGACGATTTTTCATAATAAATAAAAGAAACAAATAAAATATTCATTTTAGTCATTCAAGTCTGTTCATATGTTTATTAAATACTTAAAAATAATAATAACCTGATAAAATTTATTGTGAAATATAAAGAAAAAAATCATTTTAAATGTAGAGAAGAAAATCAAAGGATTTAATTTATAAATTTAATGCATTTTGTTACATTTTGTTTCTCAACGTGTTATTATTTATAAAATAATTTTTATAATATTAAAAGACGAGAGGGAAGATAATTGGTGGTCTCGGCTGATATGACGTTTTTTTGCTGCAAGATAATGAGGTTTCTGATGGTTGCTATATGTATACGAAATAAAGGTTGCTGCTGCTGATGAAACGTGAGACTCACCACCACCGCGGCCGCGCGCTGTTTTAATTATACAAAAAGTCTTCATCAGAAGCCAAATCACAGACAATATTTATAACGCTTCTTTTTATGTATATAATCCCTCATTAAAGATCTTCATTAATTTTAATTTGTAATATATACACCAAATTATATATTAAAATACACATTTTTTTCCTATTTTTCTTCTTCAATTATTTTACAAATTAATTATGAAAGCACAGAAATTACAATTTTAGAAACCTTAAATAAAGAAATTCTTATTATTATTTTGTTTTGAATAACAATTCAAAACTTATAAATATACTTAATTACGTATACATTTTGGTTTATATTTATCACGCGTACTCTATTTGTCAGTTTCAAACAGAAACGGACGTACGCCATCAATATTATCGGGTGTGAGATAGGTGGATAGGTCGATAAATTATCTTGCTAATAATACGAACAAGAGCTCGTAAGAAATTCTAATGACGTGCTCTTTCTCTTTCCCCGATGCTTATAGCTGTTATGATTTAGTACAAACCCGGCCTGAACGACCGACTATATTATTACACCGAACTGCATATTATAGTTTTAATTTAAGCCGCCGCTCTCATCTCAGTAAAAATCCTCGTTTGTTAGAAATACGTGTTAGAAAATATGTTTTTAAGTCGTTTAGAGTTTTTAATAACGATACTTAAACATTATTTAATAAATAGATATTATATTAAATTGTTTTTAGTACGTATAAAATATTTTTTGAAATATTGAACGAGTTCAAAGAACTTTTTGGTTGGGTTATATAATATATATATATTATAGTTTTTACAGTTCATTCAATTTATGATACAATTTTAATTTAATAAATTCGATTATTAATTAAACTCACGCTGCCTATTATAATAATATGTCTGCCTATATTTTTCTTGTTTAATTGATTCTTTCGCAACATCTAAAATTTAGTTTCCAGAAATTTATTTATTATTATGCACTTTTTCCTAGCTCAAAAACATAATAAAAATCTTTAATATGTATTAAAAAATATGTGAATTTTTTCATTACAATCGACGAATGTTTATACTACAGGCAACGTTTATTCATGTTTATTTATTTATTTATTTATTTATTTATTTATTTATTTATTTATTTATTTATTTATTTATTTATTTATTTATTTATTTATTTATTTATTTATTTATTTATTTATTTATTTATTTATTTATTTATTTATTTATTTATTTATTTATTTATTTATTTATTTATTTATTTATTTATTTATTTATTTAATTATTTATTTATTTATTTATTTCCCCAATTATATGTACATATTAACATATTACAAAAATAATGATATAAAGAAGAAAGAAAAAAAAATGGTGAAATGGGTTATTTTACAAAAAGGCACTATACGAAGCACCAGAACACATGAAGTGATAAAATAACGGATAATAACCTTTTACTAAATAGTACAGTACATAAAAAAAAAATTAAAAAAAAAACAAACAACAAAACATGTCATGTATTCGATTTTCTTGTTATTTTAAAATATCTTCTATTAAATATTAATTAAATTAATTTAATATTAAACTATATAAAAACCAAGCAATATTATTTATAAATTATATAGTTTATTTGTAAATTTATATTATTAATTTTTCGCAAATGTCAAATGTCAGCAAGTTAATATCTTAATTGGTTTGTATGTACGGCGCAGTCTAAAATATTTTCCAAATTTCAACCCCCCAATAAAAATATAACCTGTTTTTTTTTTCTTATGACTATAATAGTGCATGAATTTAAAAAATTTAGCGTAATAAAATTAACACGTTTTTTTTTTTTTTTTTTTTTTTTTTTTTTTTTTTTTTTTTTACTCAATGATGAAGATTTAGGCATAACATGTTTAAATTGACGTATATCAGGCTAAATTCAATCAAATTACATGTATTAACTAACAATATATAAAATATGGGATAATTGTAGGTCGAGGGACGCTATTTTGTCATTGAATTTAGTACATTGAATTGTTTATCAGCGCATGCATTTTATTATTTTATTACCACTCCCCTAGTGTTTTGTTATAACCTAAATAATAAGCATCATCCGGCCATTACACGCATTTAATTCACCACTGTATACCATAAGTTGGGGGCGCACAATGAACCCATTAATTTGATCAAATTATAATTATATATCGTTATATATTAAATTATTATTTACTTTTACTGCTTGCTTATCAGATATAGTTTTAACTTAAATTTTATGTTAAATTATAACTTGTTTGCGGTTGTAAGCAAAGAAAAAAAGCACCCACTAATTAATATTTAATATAATCTATTGAAAATTTATGCTCATAAGTGCTACAATCGTATAATATGTTTATAGATGTTATGTTTATTGTCGTTTATGTTTTGAATAGTTCAAATTAAATGCATATGTGCCCTAGCATATGATAAGTTGATAATATCGTTTATCATATATTATATATACATTAATTATATAATATTACTAAAAATAACTTTAAAAAAATTATTCTATGATATATGCAGATATTGTTAAAAAAATGTAAATAATTATGTGATTTATTCATATTATATTTGTACTATTCTATGCTGACAAATCCTCGATTAGAAATTTGCAATTCCTATATAAAGATCTCTCTCGCGCTTGCAATTAAAATAATTAAAATAAAAGATTGAAGCATATAATGAATGAAGGTAAAGAAATAACATTTTTTTTCACATGCCATCCTCTTTATCCTACATAATACATTATATATAAATATTTAAATATACACCTATATATAGTGTTCATTCAGTATGCTTATAATTTATCAAGTCTTTATAAAAGCTAAAACGTATTTTAACTTCAACCTTGATCGAATATAAATCCATCGATCATCATTACTCTGTACTATTACCATCAGTTGGCCACGATAATTATATTCGCAAGAGTGTTAATTATCACAAGTCTGTATGATGATAATAACAAGCTATATTATAACTTCTCGTATAACATCACAGCGTTAAAATCAAGTTACAGTTCGTGCTTAGGTACTAAAAATGTCAATAATGTCAATTTTCTTAAACTTTATTACGATTGTTAAGTACGGGTGTTCCTATATGTTAAACACGTACTTCTATATATATATATATATATATATATATATATATATATATATAT
This sequence comes from Siphlonurus alternatus, assembly GCA_949825025.1. Taxonomy (NCBI): domain Eukaryota; kingdom Metazoa; phylum Arthropoda; class Insecta; order Ephemeroptera; family Siphlonuridae; genus Siphlonurus; species Siphlonurus alternatus. The sequence goes on along the minus strand of OX463780.1, from coordinate 43,693,472 downwards.
ATATATATATATATATACCTTTTTATAACTATTAAATATATCGTTTGTAACTATATAATCGGTGTAATATCTCAAACCTCAATTACCATTAAAACCTTTCATATTATAATGTCCACAGGGGGAAAAAAAAGTTACATAAATTATTTTAAATAAAATATATACAAGAAAGAAAATGATTCATGCGTTAGTGACAGTTAATCACTTCAGCTATAAGCATTTATCGAATATAAATATATAAATACAAGTCAGTATTATTAACACCATATGCATAGACGAAGAAAAAATAATAATAATATTAAAAATGATGGTGAAATAAAATAGATGTACTATTTTATTAAATATACAAAAATATTTTCAAATATTCTTTACTGTATATGACACAAACAAAATCCAGAGGGTATATAAAATAGATTTTCATCTTTTTAGCATATGTCTTAACGTTATTGGCCAATTATCCTTAAGTTATGGTTAGGTTATTATGTAAAATGTTTGGTGTCGATTCCATAAGAGTAAAAGTGTAGAGAGCTAAAGGGCTTTTAGGGTGGAGCTTTATTTTTCACTTTATTTTCTCGCACTATTATAATATAAGCTGGTTAACCGCATGTGATACAACAAGCCTATATATGATATTCCTCAGGCTGACCAAAGTGGCAGCAGCAGCAGATCAGGCGGCACCTGCCCATAATGATGGCCGTGTCTGATAGCCAAGCAGCACGCGGGTCTCAGGTTAATTGCTCTGTCCATCATCATATATGTATGAGACTCTTGTGAAGTCAAGCTGACAGCTTTAGCTTGATCATCTGACTAAAATTAATCTTTTTAACTGTCGATACTTTTTATATTATTTATAACTTATATAATATTATGATATAGTCTCATTAATAAAGTGTTATTATAGTTTAAATATTAATAAAAATTATACTAATATAATACAAAATTTTATTATGATAATTTTATGCACTTTTTTTCATAAAATTATATAATTATAAAATATATATAGGCATTTTTTGGGTATTCACATCCTACTCATTTTTATGTGATTTATCTGTTTTAAACTATATCATAATGGTTGTATTTATTACATTTTAAGAATTTTAATATCTGGATTATATCACAATATAACATACATAATATATAGTAAATATTTTTAATAAATTATTCATTGCATGGGTCAAATTAGAGGAAGAATCAGTTGTATATCAGCCATAAACATGCAGAATATTTGAAGCAATGAATATAAATATTCAAAATATTGCAGGTAATATAAATATATAACAATTAGAATATTTTATTCTTGCATTAGATGGAGATTGTAGAAAATTAATTTAATTAATATGGCTATTGGAAGTATTATAATTGTTACAGAAATATTATATTATAAAAAAATTAATGTTCTCAATATATATATATATATATATATATATATATATATATATATATATATATATATATTATAATTTATTGTCGATTGGCCAGTAAGAATTTCTCTTGGAAAAAAGAAGGGCAAACATGCAGCATGGTCATTAATGACATTTTGTAGATTGCATGAAAATCCATGCAATTAACAAACTCTCCCTTAATTAAAGTAGTATCATTAACTGCGTAGTCTTTTTCAATGACTATATTTTTGTCAATTTCGTCGTTTTTATAATTTTTATTTGCTGCATGGCTAAAAAATAAATAAAACTTATTAATTTTGATTTACAGTTATATCAGAGAATATTAGATATGACATATCTATTCTCTGATTATATGATTAATGAATAATAATGTAATCTACCTTTTTATGCAATAAATAAATGTATGCGGTATTCGCAGAGTACATATTATAGTTTATATTGAGCTTCAAGTATTAAAATCTCTTAATACTTACGAGTAATATACTGATACTTTTATTTTTATAATACAAAAAGTTTTATCAGTTTTAAAAATTTCCATATTTTAATAAAAGCTTGTTTTATAAAATTAATAATTAAAGAATATAAGATTTTAATCACAATAAAAAAAAAATATACTTTTTGGGCGTGTCTAATATGATATAAAAGTTTGAATTCCTTCACGGGTGACCCTTTCTTCACACGGTGCTGGAACGTGCGGGGTTAGTTCGATACGATAATACGATGATGGTCATGAGAGAGCGCAAGAAGAAGCCTCAACGTAATAAGAGGGCGCTACTTTAAGCTTTAAACAAAGAGAGAAGGAGAAATCAAAGAGCATCATAATGAACACGAGGCGGCGGCGGTGAGTTTATTCCTTTATATTATTATTATATAGTCTCAAATATATCCTGTTTGTAGTATATATAGTGTTATAATATATGGTTATAAGAACCCAAAAAATATATATATATATATATAGTTCCTATAAGTTATCAAATTCAAATTTCTATGGTTATAATAGCCTGTAACCATAGAAATTTGAATTTGATTGTATGCTTGATATAATATTTAAATTTGGTACATGGAATAAATACACAACATAAAAAAAAAAAAAACTCGGGACACCATGAACGTGCTGGCCACTGCATTGTTTGTCGGCGTACCGTTTCATCATGCAATCTGCTGGTGAACTTTTTTGGATGATAATACGAAGTCTCGTGAATTATATACATAGATGTCATAGATTGGAAATATTAATAGATTAATGCATGCAATAGTTACGACGGGAATAGACTGGGCGATCTTCTATTCTTACCGCCCCCAAATTGCAACTTAGGCCTCATGGAGATGCAGAGAGCTATGTTAGCAAATAATGGAGTATTGTCCTCAATTTTTTTTATTGCAGAAATGGATAGAGGGTGCAAAGTTATGCTACCATGATTTTTTTCAGATTTTTTTGAGACCTGGAACTATTTTTAATTTTTTTTTGAAAATCCTTTTTGTGACGTCACGCGGCGGCAAGTCCTATCTTTTTCTTAAGGAGCGGCGTCTCGTGACGTCACGTAAAGGACTTTCAATAGTTTTTTAAAAATAGTTCCCGGGCTCTAAAAAATCTGAAAAAAATCAGGGTAGCATAACTTTGCACCATCTATCCATTTCTGCAATAAAAAAAATTGAGGACAATACTCCATTATAAATAATAAGGTACATAATAAAAATAATAACATTTTAGCTGTCCCGAGATACAATGGAGTATGGACCTCAACTTTTTTTATTGCAGAAATGGAAAGTTATGCTACCCTGATTTTTTTCAGATTTTTTTGAGACCGGGAACTATTTAAAAAAATATATATATTGAAAGTCCTTTTTGTAACGTCACGAGGCGGCAAGTCTTATCTTTTTCTTAAGGAGCGGCGTCTCGTTACGTCTCGAAATGGACTTTCAATATTTTTTTAAAAAATAGTTCCCGGTCTCAAAAAAAATCTGAAAAAAATCAGGGTGGCATAACTTTGCACCCTCTATCCATTTCTGCAATAAAAAAAAATTGAGGTCGATACTCCAATGGAGTATTGAACATATTGAACGTCATATAATGCGAATTAACAATTAACTCTTCACTTAAGCGGTCAATCAATGTTGGTTGCCTACTTCTGTTCTTTTTTGTGGTGATTTTCACTGATCGCATCGGAAAATTTCCCTTTGAGCTAGGCTTGATAATCACCATGGCATGTCCCATAAGAATAACGCAGGGCATGTTGATTAATAAAACTGCAAGTGGGAAAATTTTTCAAGGGCGACGAGTGTACATGCACAGAGCGATGATATATATAATATCTGGACGTTTTGATTCTCTTGTTCTTGTAAGGAAAAATTGTATGCAAAATTGTATCGTGTAAATACCGGCTTTACCCATGGAACCCTACATGATCCTGTATCATATGTACCAAGTTTATAATGTATTTGAATTAAACGGCTGCGCTGTTAATTAATTTTTTACATTTGCACTTTTACTAATGCAAAATTGGGATAGGAAAGGACTCTTGGTCATACAGGTCACTATGAAGTGTTATGCATACTTTTTACACCTATGTATTATTCAAAAGCTGTCTAATGTATGTAATATGCTCATATATAATTATATAATACTGTTTAAGGAGGTGTCAGAAAAAAAAATGTCTGCGATGTTTGTGATTTAACCTTACTATGAAAAATTTGACAGAAATTATACATATTTTGTCCACTCTTACAGTCATAGTTAGGTGTGAAAATATTCTCATCTTGTTATTCAAATCATGCATAGTATTAATATTTAACTCAATAGAGCCGTAGGGTTATTTAAAAATATTAAACGGGTCTTCAATATAAAATCACTAATAGCACCTTTTGACTTATCACATTTTTAAATCTTTATTAAAAATATTACGACTTAAAAAATTATTTAATCCAATACATATTTGAAAAAAAAAATATATTTTATGAATTTGATTTTTTTTTATTTAATATGTTTTGTGTCAATTTTATTTTTGATTTTTATCTGTTTTAAACACGGCTCCTGGTTTGTCCATTATATACCAAAATTGGTTATCTCTGCTATGATTTATTGCCTCATTAAAAAAGTAGCCACACAACACACCTTTCATCTTGCCCTTCAATTTTTTTTTTTATCTTTAAGGTAGAGATAACGTCGAACAGCTGTTCGACGTAATGCCCTTTGATTAACATGTAAACCTTAGCAAATTGACAAAAATTCTGAATTTTTTTTTAGAGGCAGATATTAGTGCCTAAAAGCCATAGCAAAAGTTTCAAAAACATTTAACGAGCCGATTTTTTTAAATTAATTTTGTAGTTTGGCTCTCCATGGGAAAGCCCTATGCTGAAAATTAAAAAAAATTAATTAAAAAAAAATCGGCTCGTTAAATCGTTTTGAAATTTTTTCTATGGCTTTTAGGCACTAATATCTGTCTCTCAAAAAAAAATCAGAATTTTTGTCAATTTGCTAAGGTTTACATGTTAATCAAAGGGCATTACGTCGATCAGCTGTTCGGCGTTATCTCTACCTTAACAGAAAAATATTTTTATTGTTATTAATTTTATTCATTAAGTGCTGCACTCTGGTGACAAAATAAATTAATATAAAACTTGTCCCGACGTTTCTTGTTCGCACTTTTGCATTGGAATAAGAAAATAAAATAATAATTATTCATGTCCTTGTCAGCTTGAATTTCTTTAAGCGTACACTGATTTTTATCTTTTAAGATATGATGTTGTTAATTTATATTAAATTAAAAACTTCTGAAAGTAATTACTCATTCATATCTATAAACATCCAGATTTATAATTATATATTATATCCATCAGATAGAATAATGGCTTTTTATTCACAGATTATATATTAGCTGGCACAGTCTATGCTGGTTTTACGCTATATGGTGTTTAAATAAGTAATATATTTATACTGTACGTATATTCTTGTAAATATAATTGAATGTGTTATAATAGGTCTCTCGATATTAAGTATTTGATAGAACCTTGATCGATCTTGAGTCTATAATAAATTAATAATTAAGTCAATAAGCAAGACAGAGAATCGGACCACATAGAGAAAAAATTTCATAAAATATTAAAATACTAATTCCTAAATTGAAAAAAAAAGGTCCAGTTTTAATACTTTCCTTTACATTCTTTACAATTTGCATTTTTTTTTTCCACCTGAAACTCCCTATCACATCATTGTAACATAATCAGTAGCTAGAATACTATGCATGAAGATTGAGTCATAATATATAAGTTTTCATATAGCAGCTACTCAAACATGCAACTTTGCTATATTATTATGTGTTAATTTCTTGACTGGAATATAATATTCCTTGTATATCTGTCAATAACAAGGATCACCGTTACATAGAAGTTGTTAAGATTTGTTTGGAACGCCGTGCAAGACATTGAAGATATAATTAATTAAGTATATAATATAAGTTAGTTAATTTTACATTATTTTAAAAGTGAGACCATCACATGCATGCGTAAACAATTTTCATATTTACGCTAAATAGGTTACTTTCAACGTTTATAAATTATAAATAAGAATAATATGAACCATGGGCTTTATCAAAAAGTATATACAATAATTGCCTGCATGGTTTTGCATCTACGAATAATATATTATCATGGTTTATTTTATCTATGAATATACTGTTGATATGTAATAGTTGGCAAAAGAACACTTAATTGTACACTTTTGGTACTTCACTATAAAGTAGTGCGTTTATTGGTATATATTTATTTATACAATTAAATGTTTAATTAAAAAAATTAAAAAAAATACTGTACACTCTTGTTGTTAACTGTTAATATATTATACATGCGCATGGCATTATCATCTAATAAGTTGGCATTATATATAAGAGTCACACAAAAAACATTTGAATGTCTTGATCGTAAGTTTAAACTAATATTTACATTAGAGTGTAACGATGGATAAAAAGGAACTTGCCATCATGCAGAGACGGCTGTTAATTTGTTTCTGTTTGGCCATCACGTTTGGTGACGCGACCCTATATATATGACCCCTAGAACAAAAAAACCGGTCCCTGTTCGCCATGTAAATATCTTCGTACTTGAAGCCACAGCTTTTGCTACTCGACATCAGTAATATCATTTTCTTCTTCTGTTTTTTTTTTTTCATATACAGACTAAATATCCGCGCCTTTATACAAGACCCAATTTATTAGCTCCATCACAACACGTAATTATGCAATTATCTTACGCGGTTAGTCTGTTAGCGCGCGGCTAAGGTTAGGTTGACTGCTGTTCAGGCGGCATGAATACCTTATCTTTCTCTCAGTCACCTCTCTCTCTCTCTCTCTCTCTCTCTCTCTCTCTCTCTCTCTCTCTCTCTCTCTCTCTCTCTCTCTCTCTCTCTCTCTCTCTCTCTCTCTCTCTCTCTCTCTCTCTCTCTCTCTCTCTCTCTCTCTCTCTCTCGTGTCGGTCGGCCAAAGGTAATGAGTGGTCAGCGTGTTGGTTGCGCGAAGCAGACCGCTCGTTTCACCACCGCTAACGTGTAATTTGGCGGCCAGATGAGACTGCTCAATGTGTAATTTGGGTGAAGTAGAAAACGAACAAGCTTTATGTATAGTATTTTTATATATATAAAAAATATATGTATATATAATAAAAAAAAAATGAACGACCAAACAATCTACCGCTTGCACGTTACAGCCATTTTGATTCCAAATTAATTTGATAGGGGTGGATCATTGGTTGTTGGAACTTTATATTAGGTTACCTTATCCTATGTATTTACCGTCACCTCGAGGCTTTAATAAAAAGAAAAGAATATTATGTATATAATAATATGTATAAAAAAAAAGAATAACGAAATAGGAGTTCGTTACCTTAAAAAGACGTGACGAGGAGGCGTTGAAAAACATACAGGCAGGTGCTATAGTTTGATGTTTTTGTTCTATTGCAATTTTTCTCATCACGATTAATTTTTTTATATGTAGTCACAATATTATCTATAATAAATAGATCAATCTTAAATTATAAATTCTTATAACGTTAACATCTGTGGTAAATATACTTAAATTTCTATAATAATAATAAAGTTATTTGAATTAAGTTGTAGCAGATGGGAAACTACTTAAGTAGAAGAAAAAAAAATATATAGTTTAATATACAAATTATCTTTTAAAATGCTGTTTTTATTAAAAAAAAAAAATAAATATAAAATAGCTTATTTAGAGGAAAGAATATGATGGTATATTATATATGCTGATGATCATATTGTTAAAAACTATTATATACAGTATATTAAAAATAATTAAGTAAATGATCAAGCTATTACATCAAATTATAAAGCAACATATTGCATTTATTATAAATATTATGATGGGCGTATAAAAGGAATATTACATAAAAGTAATTTACTTTAAATATTTGAGTAGGTTGGATCTAATGTAACTTCAACCATGTATGCTGAACATCATGTATGTACATGAAGATCTCATGCCGTATATACATATAGGTATATCATACATGGTATATAATGTAACTCAGTTTGGAGTGTATGTCTTTACTAAATTTATAATGTATAAAATAAACACGTATTATGAATTAGTTGCGGTTCGTGAATTACGTTCAAAGATTTAATAATAAAAAAAAAAAAAAAGTTTAAAGACATGATGAACCTAAAGTAATCTTTCTTTGCTATAATAATATTTAAAAAAAAAAAAGAAAAAAAGTCTTTTAATTTCAAAAGATTTCCATCATGTTGGATAATTATTTCTTTCCTTACCAGTGCAAGGAGAAGGCGGCAAAGATGTTATAGTCCTCACCTCACCACTTGTTAAAAATCCACGCCTTTTCTATATCGTAACATCGCGGGCAGCAGCACCGTGCATGAGTGGAGAAAAATAAGGTGCAGAAAGCCAAATCTCTCTCACATGACCAGAGAGATACCCGATATCAATATTCAAGGTGAAGAGAATAAACATATTGGTTTTTAATAGCTAGCTGTTAGTACCACAAACTATATCTAGATATTAATATTTAGCAGTCACGGATTAAACATTCATCATTCGCGTGATGAATATTTTTTGATAATGTAATAATAATAATAACATGCAAAATTTGAAAGCTGTTTAACTGATACTATATTAAAAAATGTAAATCTAAATTACATGTCTTGTATATAAAATTTTTTTAATCATTTTTTTTTTTTAATTCTTTCAACCCAATTAATAAGAATTTTCATTACTGTTTTTAACTGATTATAATAATAGTTTACCTTGAGACGAGTAGAATTCTTAATCGATTATTGTTTACCTTAATAACTTATTATAATTTATGTGATAAAGAATGGGGGTTGCGCCGGTTGCATATAAATAAAATATTATGTTTCTTGCTATATACAATATATCTCACAACCTGCTCCAGCCGCCATTATTGCCTGCCAGGTATGCAAACATCTTGACATATTATGTGAAACGTCAGGAGCAATGTCGTACAGGAGAACATAAACAGCTATAGTGAACATCATGCATGTTTAGTATGGTTACTAACATTGCAGGTGGATGTTGTGATTTTTTATATCAATAGATTATTTTATATATAATATATAAGTTTATGACCGTGTTGAAAGACTGCATTAAATTTGTTGATATCTGCAAATAATACATTTTTTTATGTATTATAATATAAATTATAATCAGATGGTGGAAGAGAGAGTTTGACATGCACTGTGTCATTTATTTCTGTGACAAAATCATTTATAAAATCACAAAAACTGCAATCATATGACAAATATAAAGTTATTTATTGCATGAACCATTTAAAGTTATTAACTGTCAATAATGCATGTATGTGAGAAAATTGTTGCAACTAAAACTTGTTCAATTAAGAATTTTGATTTGACATTATGATTGAAATATCAAAATTGATTTATGAACTATATAAAATATTCACGTTTATATAGTCCATAACTATTTGACATGATTGCTCAACTGAAAACAACAACAAAGTCCTTATTAATTTTTATTATTGGCGCATCAAGGCAGAAAATATTTTAAGATATGATCTCTTTGGTTATAATATGAGAACTAATAAGCATTACATGCTTTATGTTCATTCTTTATACGCGTGTCCGCAACCGCGCGTTGTACCGCGGCCGGCAGTCGACATGGGATCGGCTCAAAAGACTCATCCATCACTCTCGCACTATCGCTGCTTAGACATGGGCAGTAATTGCCGGGCTTATAAAGGTGACACCCTTAGAAGCATTAACATTTATATGTTGATGCTTCTACTGCTATCAATTTGACAGTTTTGATACATTACAACATAAAATATATTTTTACAAAAAAATGAAAATATTTTATATATATAATATAATATTATTTACTATCTCAACATAGTTATAGATTATAATTTTAATATAAATAAACACAGTAGTGAATATAGTATAGTATTTTATATATATATTTTTAAGGAGATACACACAAAGTTTAAAATTCACTTAATTTTTATTATTTAAAAGTTCCGTGATACCTCCCGCTGAAAACAGCAGGGGTATTATTTTTCAAACATGTGGTTACTTTGCGTATATACTATAAGTTGTCGTTGAGAAAAACCTTTAATTCTCTTCTTTTCTCTCTCTCTCTTACTAAGTCTTTCATGATATTTACCTAGATCGTAAATAATCAAAGCTATCAAAAATATAACGCCAAAAAAAGGCTACCTGAAATATTTGAAAAAAACAAATTTACTATGGTGCACGACAATATCATAAAACACCCTAACCATGCTCCCAACAGTGTTTTTATTTTATGTTATATATTAAGATTAATGAAAATTTAGCATGACATCGAAATATATTTTAAATATTATACTTAAATTAATCCTAACTTGCTTGTAAAAGTTTTAAACAAAATAAATTAAGAACTATTTAATATCTTTCATTGTAATAAAAATTTACCTTATTCAATAACAGCGCTATAATATGGTAAATGTTTTTTTTTAATAGAAGCCTTATAAATGCTTAAAAATATATATTAGAAGAACAGTACTTGCATCTTATCATCAGGTATAGCAGCAATTTTTATTTTTATATTATATGTTCAACAGATGTGGAAAATTTCTTGTCCCCGTGGCAATTTAGACACACACAAATTAATTGGTTTTAAAATAATTTGAGAAATTCATAATTATGATGTAAGGATTGTAGGATAATTTTGTTAGATTAGACTGCATGAATTGTCACATATATTATAGTTATAATTAATATAATGTATTGCCTATAATTAAAGCATAAGAAACAAATAAATACTCTGTATCACACAGTTGAAAATGATAAAAAAAAAGGGATCAATGCATTGCTGTGATAAAAAATAAACAAAATGTTATATTGAAATTGTTTAACACGTTCTTATTTTGTCTGTAACTCCTTAAGGTATAACCTGAGAATTTGTCTGTCAAGGTCACACATAAAAAGAGGCGTGGCTACACTGGCAACAATGTTGCACTAGTAATGCGAATCTGGCAGGAGGGAGAGGTGACTACAGTCCCTGAGAGCGTTGCCACATTTCTCATCTAGTTTCAAGAACGAGCAACGCAGCGGTTCAAAATATATAAAAAAAATCATAAAAAAAGTCCAAAAAATTAGATTTTAATCTATATAATATTTTAAAAAATATCTCGAGCCGTTTTTGTGTAATGGTTGATTGAAAAATTTAACATTGAAAGGATACGAAATTCACATTTGAATAAATTAATTATAATTAAACCAACGGTTAAAAATTAAGATCTGAAAAAAATCAGTAGTATTTGGACAATTGTTGTAAGTCTATCAAATTAATTTCAAGAACATCTTCTGTCGATACGACTTTTTTCGTCCAAATATCTCAGGTTAAGCCTTAATTAATCTCCTTCTCCGACTTCTTACCTCTCCTGCATGATCTCTCAAGCTACTGTACTCCCTTCAATTTAAAACCTTCCTTCAGTGCATGAACTTTTTACTTACAATAAGTTCACAATAGTTGCCTCCAGTGCATACAGTAAACTATACATATGTCACTCAATATTGTATAACAAAAATAAAAAATAGTGCAAGTTAAACAAAATAAAAAAAATTTGCCTGCATGCCACATAACTCTCCATGGTTCTGCAACTTTTGCATCCAAAAATTATAACTTTCGACGAAGTCTACTTTACAGGGTGGCAGCATATTAAAAAAAAAAAAAAAAAAAAACACTGATTGTAATTATTTTGCAAATTTAATTTAAAATTTAATTCGAAAGGAATTAATTACTGACCGACCAATTAAATAGACCAACACTCGTGTGTGTGTGTGTGTGTGTATATATATATATAATATATTATTTTTATAATACCTATATTATATAGTGTAAAAGCAAACTGCAGTTGAATGCGTACTTTCTATTGCTAATTTTCAAATAATCCTGCAAGGACCAATATTGCCATTATGGTTGTTTTATATACAGCTGCATATGGTTTGGTTTTGCATCTAATCTTGTTTCAAATGCAATTAAAATTAACAAATAATGTTATAAGAAATATTTCCAAGACTCATAATATTATAAATCCAAATCTGGTCGCACACTCAAAATTTTCTAAAAATAACTCAGTGTACGTTACATCATAATACAACTAAACTTATTTTTCACATCAAATATGATGTCACCTTCGTATATTTCCACCTTTGTTTTCAGCAAGACCATTATCAGAAGAAATCGCGAGTAGTGATCCGGCTCAAATTTGTCTGCTGGGTTATATTATGACGTAATACGAACCATACATGAATCTTACTACATTATTATAATATAAGGTAACTACATTCAGAAGCATGTAACCTTTTGTCTAGCATTTCAAAAGAATCTGTCCTATATATTTTTTCTCGTATATGTAATGACCCATGTTATTCTTCCTTTTATAAGACAAAGTAGCTCTGTAAAAGAAACTGATACCATTTTTTTTTTTACATATATATTTTTGTTAGTATATGTTAGATTTTTGAAAGATAAGAAATATACTTGTGCAGTAAGTCGTCTGTTTGTTAGTTTTTTAGTTGGTGTAACCTATACCTCCTTGAATAAGTTTCTTCCTATCTTAACTTACCTTGAATCTAGTATCCTTTTAAATTAATTTTTTTTTTAAGAATTTTTATGTTCTTAGATGGGTGTTCTCGTAAAACATGTACTCATAACTTTAGACTATAGCATGTGATATCACCCAACAGTGGAGTAATAATTTTAATTCTTATTGTGATTTAAATCTTATACCGTCATGTAATCTCACACTACTATCAATTTTGATTAGATTTTTGATCATGGATCATCAGGTAGCAAAAAATATATTAAAACTCCAGGTATCATATTTTTTTTTTATATTTATATATTATTTTATGGTATATCTTAAGATTTATTAACAAGTATTTAAGATCATAAATTTAATTAAGTTTAAATATGAAATGTATATGATCATGAATATTATTAATGTATAATGATTTTTTAATATTAAATAATAAACAGAATATAATATATTTAAATTATATATTTTTTTTCTTACTCTATATATATAGCCTATGGAGACGTGCAGGAGTGAACTTTATTATTTTTTTTTATCACTGGAATGACAAGTCTTTCTTCCCACAAATTCACAAATCTACACGTCTTATATTGCAGCTTAATATACTGTATACACATGTAGCAAATCAGGTTCCATCATCAGTTGCAATGTCTTGAGGAATTCGTAATTATTGAAGACAGAATTATCAATAAATTACAAAACAAAATCTAAATTCTCTATGTTGAACGTAATTTCTTAATTAATATTTAAATTCCATATTATAGTCCTATAATATATATATATATATATATATATATATAATTTTATAGAAGAGATGAAATCAAAATTTCTTGCAGCAGGAATAAATGTACCATGTTCATCACTCATCACTATATATAGTCGTCCCCATTTATCTTTGTTTTGACGTCACAAACCTTTTCCTTTGTTCTCCAATACAATTTTAATGAGAGGGTCGCGTGACGTCAAACCAAAGATAAATGGGGGTGACTTTAAAAATTTCAATAGCCTGTTTTTCACTTCCAGTAAATAACTACTCTTATTGAAATGGTCAAAAGTGCATGATCATGCTTTTATTAAATCAATAAAATATAGAATTCTTCCTATAGTTTATTTAGGTATATATAATTATTTTGAAATAAAGACAGTCTGTGTAATTTTATCCAAGTATAGTTAAGTTATTCTTTAATTTTATACATAAGATTCTTATAAATGTTATTTTTTTTAAAAACCAAAATATGATTTAAAATCCTAAATTAATTTCCAGGTGTATATATCAATTTAGGTAACACCTTTTAAGGATAACTTATATACTATAAGTCTGTTATATAGCCTCTTTCTTTCCATTTCATCGTTGTTCTTGATACCGAATCTCGTATTCTCTATCCCTATAATTATTTTCAAGATCCGCGTATAATGATACCCACTTAATACTAATGCTTCAGGATATTTTGTCTATGAAACGTTTAAGAAATTAAAAGATATCGATTTTTTTTTATATATAAACATTTAAATATTCTTCACGTTATGCATCAAGTATCCAGTTAAGACAACGTGTGTGTTTGTATCCGTGAGAGAAAAAAGGTCTTGCGTGAAAGATAGCTATCTAATGTGTTGGGTTATAGAGAGAGAGAGAGAAGAGTTAGCGGACACCTCTGATCATACATCATCGACATCGGACAGCAGGTTACATCCCCGTAGAGTTCAGACCATTCCATCCATCAGGACTCTTATGTTATAGCAGCTACGTATACGGTCCCTTGGACCGGCCAGTCGGCAGCGGGGAGGCTTTCCCCCCTTCCCACCTTTCGATGAGCAAGTCTGTGCCATCAGGAGGCCAACAGTAAAGCAGAAGAGAGAGAGAGAGAAGCGCGTGTTCTGTGAGGTGTCATAATAAAAATAATCAAAGCCCACTAGCAACAGACAGCAGCAGCAGATCCCACAAGCTTAACTCTCTTATACACTGAACAGCATTCCTCACATGTACTTTACTGTGTGGACCTTTATATTTGCCAGATAAAAAAAAATAACAAGAACAAAAATAAACATAATTAATTACCATGTAACTGGTTAAGTACATATTAGATTAAAAACATAAAATTCTAAACAAATTGGTTATTTTTTTTTTTAATACAAATATAGATTTTTATTTTTTATATTGAAATAAAAATAAAAAGTTACATTAATATATTTTTTTGTTTGTTGAATAATTGTTTTGTGAAATGTTTACTGATTAAAATCCGCTGACAGAATTATAAATTTCGCACGATTAGTCATAAGATAGGGCCCCACACAAGGCAGACACGTTGGAGAGAGAGAAGGCACGGGCATCTGGCTCCATGCAGCCTCTCTCTACTCAGGTAGAAAAGGTCTCTGCATGGACCATTCTTTCTTGTACTAATAAAGCAGCCTGAAGGCTTGTGGTGTAACCTGATCCCTTGTTGTTACGCTGCACAGTATCATTTAAGGGGCAACTCAGGATCAGTCACAAAATAGTCACCCGTGCATTTTATATGCAAAATTGACGTCATGTATAATGAGTTTACAATTCAACGATCTTGAGATATCGAGGATAAACAGCATTTATAAAGGAATTGAAATCATTTATAGAAATTAAAATTTTATGTGATATTATATTTGTATACCTCAAATTAACGGTAAAACGTGAATTTTTCCCTGTATATTTACTAAAATTATTATGTCCACAAGTTTTGCGTTACCAAATTCAAAGCCACAGAATCACAAGCTGCATACATATATACGTTAATATTATTTTAGTAAGAGATTTTATAGGCGGAAGTACGTCAGAAACAGATGCTTATAGAGTAGACATTTCTCCTTGAGATTATGTTATACAGCGAGAAACAGAAGTGTGATATTTTGGCATACTAAATTTCAATATCAACATTGAACAAAAAAAAAAAAAGTATAAATAATATATTAAGTAGCATTGAGAAAAATAGAAAGAAAGAGAAAGAAAAATATTTGTTAAAGTTAGGCGTATACCTTATAATAACATTCCGAGTTACAAGATTTACCTAAGGTTTTACCTTTTGTAGAATATATATATTTTTAAGGTGAGAAAAATGCAGTGTTGCCAGAAATATAACTAACGTTACTGCAGCATCCCGCATGGACCAGTGTCTGTGGGAGGGCTGAATCCTCTCGTCTTACGTGGGACATCTCCTCTTTTACTACCTAACGCTTGTTTGGAGAAAGAGGATCCGCAGTTTGTCTCTCGACGACTTCTAGCTCGCACCTCAGGAGAGAGAGAGCGTGGCCCAGGTCGTTTCTTTTACACCTTTTCTCATCGTACCTTTAGGCAGGTCGACAAGGGAATAAAGATTATTAACCTTTACATTCTTTTCATTCTTTAAAGTTAAATATATTTTTTATATTATATATAAAAAAATATATTTTATCAGATCTATTTTACAATGTGTATAATAATGATATCATAGATTTTTATTACGTGTGATTGATAAAATCAGTTTACCATAATATTCTAGAAGATAATGTTCTTAAGACTTTTTTTTTTTTAAATAAGAAATTTGATAGAAAAATATATCTTTCTTTTGGCTTATAAACATTGAAGGAATTCACAATAAAAAACGAGTTTTGCTGTTTTTTTTATGCAGTGTGCTATAAATAAGAACAATCCAAGATATTTATTAGAAATATATATCAAATACTATCAGTAAAACATTTAAAATTTGTTAATATTTACAAAGAGAGGAAATGTAAATAATTTGGTGGTTCATATTATAATTGATTATTTTTTTTTTATCTCGTCTTTATTATAAGTGTATACTGTTTTAAAATTCTGCTTAAGAGGTTTTACATTAATTTAAACTCTGTCTATTACATGCACATGAAATTTTACGTATTTAAATTCTTGTAAGCTATATATATATTATAATAGAAAAAGGCAATGGCAATGACAAGAAAATTGAAGTCGTTCCAAAAAGTGACATCACCCACCATGTCATGAGTGTAAGTAAAATATAAATGCGCTGCATCAGTCATGTAGTAGTTGGGTCATGTACTGTACGTGACTGAGAATAAATAGATACTTAAATTATGCATTCAAGTTTAAAGTTACTTTAAAATAACATCACTAAAATGAAAAATATTTATAAAAATAAAGAAAAGATAAATACGTTGAGCAGAGCAGCTGTTGAGACATGACAGAAATTTAGCGGAGGATCGGAATGTGTCGAGAGATTAAAATATATTTTGCGAGTCCTCTTTTGAGAGAAGACATCACTTGCTTGCTGATACGATTATGAGAGCGCTTCCAATTATTTACTATGTTAATTTTATTATGGTGATTCTGAATGATTCATAGGCATAATAAGACAGACAAGTAATACTCCCGTATAATATTTTAAGTCAATGCATTAATTAAATGATGTATTGTTGAATATTAATGTACAATAATAATTTACCTGTGCTTTTGCTATACATTCACATATTTGTAAATATGTTGTAATATACAATTAATATGCAATACAATACAGAGATGCCTATAAATAATTAATAATTATTAAGCTAACATTGCATTTTTTTTAACAATTTTTATTCTTTGGTGCACATTTAATCATCATGAAGTCATTATATTGTTTATTGATAATGTGAAATTTTATGTACTGAGTTAATTGAAAGGAACATATAACATCAAAACAATTTTGCATGCAAATAAATCAACAAAGAGATGTTTATAATTAATGTGATTAAGTAAAACTTTCGGATGATACACAGTTCAGTTTTCAGTTTAAAAAGGTTTTATTGTATTAAAAAATCACAGTACAATAGATACACATAGTCGAGACTAAAAATTACGCCTTCAGGGATAACACGGGTATGCAACCATTCATGATGGCTTGACATGCAATTGCATACCTTTTAGGCGATCTGGTTATTGCTGAAATACACTATAATAATATTTATTCAGTTTTGAAAAGAAAAAAGGAAGTAAAAAAATTCAGTAAGATTATAATTTTTTTATTAACAAAAATTACAATGGAGTATTGTCCTCAATTTTTTTTATTGCAGAAATGGATAGAGGGTGCAAAGTTATGCTACCCTGATTTTTTTCAGATTTTTTTGAGACCTGGAACTATTTTTAAAAAATTATTGAAAGTCCTTTTTGTGACGTCACGCGGCGGCAAGTCCTATCTTTTTCTTAAGGAGCGGCGTCTCGTGACGTCACGGAAAGGACTTTCAATAATTTTTTAAAAATAGTTCCCGGGCTCTAAAAAATCTAAAAAAAATCAGAGTAGCATAACTTTGCACCCTCTATCCATTTCTGCAATAAAAAAATTTGAGGATAGTACTCTATTGAATGAAAAAATGTTAAAAAAAGAATGCTTTCATGCAGTTGCTTTGTCTTTTGCCATCTCGTAAGATGAATGAGAAATGTCTGAAACATAAAGAGTCTACATAATGAGTTCTAAAGGAATGTTAATGTTGACTGACATGCATGCTAGTTGTATATAGTTAATTTATATTATAATATAGACAAAACAATATTTATTTTCTTTATCTCTATATTATGTTGCAGTATATGTACACAGTCACAAGAGAAATTAACAAACAAAATAATTAAATAAATATGGGTTCTGAGAAAATATAACATTAAATTTGAGTATTTCATTAGAATATTTTATAGAACTGAACACTGGTTTTAATTTCATGTTTATGTTATAGCCTTAATATACATGTGCCATGCATGACAAAATTGAGGATTGCATGGAATTAACAGTAAGTGAGTAATGGGAGAATTATTTTTAATTTATATAAATATTAATTTTATTAATCAGCAAAACTTAATTTTATCAGTATAATTTAACTGCTTTGTTATTATTCATTGGGATATACACACATGCATATACAGAATCACATCATAATAAAGAAAACGCATTTAAATTGATCTTTGGTGCCACAGAGAAAAGTTCATATTTATATAAATATATATGACATTATTCATAATATATAAGTTATAATATAAAGAGAATAACCTTTACACATTTAAAAAAAATACATGTTCTATTTTACACACATATAATTTTTATTATCATATATTTATATATACAACTGTTCAATAAAATGAAATGCTCATGATTTATGAAAGAAAATTATAGAGGAAATTGTGTGTAAGAACAAAAATATCCCTCTATTAGTATATAATATTATAGCCAAAGAGTTTGTGTGGAAAAAATACAAAATCCTCGTTGTGATATTTGATGAGCCGCATTCACACCTTTAGGGCAATAGGTGCAAATTAATCAAAACCTATAGCTCATTGCGTTACCTCTTTAACATATATTTTAATATTTTTACAAGAACTTGAACGCTAACCATCAATTTTTATAATATGAGCCCTCTAGTATCGAAATAAAATATCTTGATCTGATCCAAGATATCAGTTCTTATAATTTTTTCATCTTAAAAATTTCAATAAAAGAAACTAGAGAGCTGCATCATTTTTTTTTTTTTTTAAAGATAAGTTATTCAGCACTTGGACATCATATCGATGGCAGATTTTCTATCAATATTTTCTGCATGGTAACAAGTTTGAAAATAAAAAGTTACCATTTCATAAATTAAGATACAATTTCATGATAATTGATAAGATTTTGCAGTTTTAGCTGACGTCTTATACTATAAATCTCATCATGATAGAAGAAAAAAAAATACTTCCTATATAAAAGAAATGAGTATTTTAATTATATATGTCGCCATTAAATGTAGAGGAAAGAACATGTATAATAAAAACAGTCATTTTCAGTGCAAGGATTCAGGTATAATTATTTTGATGGCATATCAATAAATAAATTTAATATCTTCCAATTTTAATTTCTGCATGTGCTTATGAGCCCCTATATATATATATATATATATATATATATATATCACCCTCTGTTTCTGTCATCTAATAAGTTCTTTATTATTATTATTCTTTATTATTATATGGTTCTACTCCTATAACAATTTTCAGTACATGGTTCTATACTCCTTGAATATATAGGTGAGTCACTTTTCTGAAACTATTATGCATAAGAAATGTGATGTCTCACTCTTTTTTAAATTAGATTCAGCAAATTCAGTGGGTGAATTAACACTTTAATGTGAATTTTCATAGCAATAATATATTTTTGCTATAATAGCTGGCATAAAATTTATTTTGAGATTATACAATGTAATATCAGAAACATGTAATATATAAAATATATTATCTATACTGTCTATGAACGAGACAATAAAAAAGCAATCACACCAATATATAATCCTGTATGGTGACTTTGACTGTATATAAGAATGTTGGTGTGCTGAATCGCTCCTTACTTATGTCTCGTTAATGCTAGTCCAATTTGTCTGGAGGTGTGGGACGGAGGGGGGCGTGCCGGACCACGTATCGTGCGCTGACACAGGGCAGGCATGAGGCGCACGGCCTGATGGAGCGCCAGGCATGCGCGCCATCCGGGCAGGTGAGAGCAGCAGCATCCGTCAGACGGGAAAAAAAAAAAAAAAAAAATGTGATGGAGACACGCGTAGTTTACATTTATACTTTCATGCTCACCGAATTATACTAGATTAATATATTTGTAAATATTATACATAACTAAGGTATGTTTCTTACTTTAATGTGTAATTTTTAAATATAATATTGAGCTGACAATTTTATCATTGAATAAAATTGCAATTATTTATAATGTAACTATTAAATAATATATTATTTATTGCCATTTAAATATTATGTATAACTGATGCATGTTATAATTTTTCCAATATAAACTTGCAATATTATCAATTGACTACTCTTTTGACACACGTGGTGTTGTAATAAACATTATGGAATGACTTCATGATATAAACTCACAAATTGTTATACAAGTACGTACGTGACAATTGTGTATTCACAAATAATTTACAGTACATGAAACTGCCGAGAGACAGAGAACAGAGGTTATATGACACGATGTATAAAAAATTAACGTTGACTTGTGCGAGTACATCTCTTCTCTCTCAATGCAGCGTACTTATATAAGATCTTATGTCAAGTACCTTCTCATTGGTTATATTCTCTTTCTTACCTTTAGGTCCATTCCTATATAAAAATTGTTCACCCCCGCTTCATTTATCTTTACCTGTATCTAGCTTCATCTGTCTAGCATATCTTGTGTTCTTTCGTGTCTTTTTCATACTTATCTCACATCCAAAATAACATTTTTTTTTATTTCTTTACGTAAAGGAGATGAGGTTGAAGTGTGCTTCTCTCTCTCTCTCTCTCTCTCTCTCTCTCTCTCTCTCTCTCTCTCTCTCTCTCTCTCTCTCTCTCTCTAAAGGCGTCAAGATTTGTGGTCCTCTCATTGCCATTACTCTCCGGGTGTTGCCCCATAAAAACAACGAACCAACAGCAAGCAAGCAAGCTAAAGCAGCAAAGCAAACCAGCAAGACTTTATATACACACATTCAAGTTTGTAACATACGAACAAGAAGTCTTTCTCTCTCTCTCTTTACTTCTATCTTATACATTATAATATGTGTGTTGATTCACTT
Organism: Siphlonurus alternatus; assembly: GCA_949825025.1. NCBI lineage: Eukaryota > Metazoa > Arthropoda > Insecta > Ephemeroptera > Siphlonuridae > Siphlonurus > Siphlonurus alternatus. The sequence continues at coordinate 43,672,431 of OX463780.1, read as the reverse complement.
TAACTTTGCAAGATAAAATAATCTGTCTATAGCAAATCAATATCAACCCCCTCAGGTAGTCATTATATTACGCTCTTCTTTTTTTTTTTTTTACATCTTGTTCTTGAGATGCAATTCCAAAGTTGTTTAATCAAAGATGAGAATATTGATGGTTAAATTCCCTAAGGGTATTCACACCTTACTATACATACTTGTATACCATCTTGATGCAAAGCTAAGAGAAGAACTTCTTATTAACACACCTTAAATGGCTCTTCAACAAGATATTTTCCCCCTTTTTTTTTCCTTTTTTAAATGACTGAGCAAGAATTTAATAAAATGTATTTTATCTTAACTATATTACATTTTATGTTAAATACATTGCTACATAATATATACATATATATCATAAAAATATAAACTTAATAACAACTCATGTAGTTGTTGGAAATAAATTTGTTTTAATTTTCATTTATTAGTAATTAAAATTATATATAATAAATTATACTAGTCATATATTATAAATTGTAAACAAGTTGATTTAATAATTGTTAATATTTTTATTGCAGTACTCTAAGTTTAATAATAAAAAAGTTTTTAAAAAGAGCTCTTGGTAAAAGGCTCCAATTAATTTTCACGAAAAAACAGAATCCACGTAGTATTTAAAATATCTTAAACTGGTACATTTTATTTTGCATTAAATTATCTAGATTTATTTCACACTATAATATACATCAACATGCAGTTTATGAAATAATAATATTCATTTTATTATGTTTATGTTACAAAATATTTTGTTTTCCTCCTTGAATACGTTACATGCATGGAATTATTATGACATAATTATGATACAACAAATTCTGTACGAGTCATGCAGTTTACTGCATGCATGTATATCATTTTATTATCTTGTAACATAAATTCATGTTATAATTTCATATATACGCATCATAACATTGAAGCATTTCTTATTATATTATGGATACAGCAAATAATTAACATTTTGTATTATATATAACACGTATATTATAGCATAAATTTTTGGAAGTTCAAAATTCAAAATGTAAATTTGCTGTATATTTTTCTTACATTATAATAGATAATGTATACAAAAGTTCCACTGTTTATGGTATTTATAATATATTATAAATAATATATTTAAAGCAAATATGGTTTAAGGTTCATCATAGTACTAAATAATCTTTCATATAATGATCATGAAAGTGGTGATTGTATGAAAAGTAGTTTCCTTAGTATTATTCATGAATTTTTTGTTTTGTCTCACTTTCTTTTGTATATTTCGTTTCTGATATAATGTCTGAAATATCAATTATTATGCTTATTTACAAATTGGTTATGTTAAACTTATAATTTTTGTTTATTAAAATCTTGAAGAACCGATATGTATTCTGTAGCGGCCGACGGAGATTATATCCCTGGCTGGTACAATATCATGTAATAGAAAATGAAAAAATATATATATATATATATATATATATATATATATATATATATATATATATATATATATATATTAATATTTTTCATAACATTTTTATAAATTATAAAATTTGAGTTAACATGGATTGAACGTTGAATGTATACAATATGAAAACCTGGGAAAAAAAAAATAAAAATCTGTGTAGAGGACCTCGAGTTATGTATTACCAATTTTTTCCAGATTTTATTTGAAACTTCTAACACCATCAAAATCGAGAAGAAAATCACTAATCGCTATGATGTCATAATTAGAGTCATGCAAATATTTAACACGGAAAGACGTTGCATGACTATGACGTCACAGCGTTTTTCCCCTTCATTTTGATGGTGTTAGAGGCTTAAGGCTTAACCTGAGATATTCGGACGAAAAAAGTCGTATCGACAGATCTGATGTTCTTGAAATTAATTTGGTAGACTTACAACAATTGTCCAAATACTACTGATTTTTTTCAAATTTTTTTAACCGTTGGTTTAACCATAATTAATTTATTCAAATGTGTATTTTGTATTCTTTCAATGTTAAATTTTTCAATCAACATTGCACAAAAACGGCTCGAGAATTTTTTTAAAATTTTACATGGATTAAAAGCTAATTTATTGGACTATTTTTCTGAATTGTTTTCATATATTTCGAACCGTGGCGATGATCGTTTCTCATATGCCCTAAGAAACTTGGCAACGCTCTCAAGGACTGTAGTTACCACCCCCTCCTAATCTATTATTCGCATTACTATTGCAACAGTGTTGTCAGATTTGTCAGTGAAGCCACGCCTCTTGACCTTGACAGACAAATTCTCAGGTTATACCCTAAAAAAAAAAAAAACATAAAAAAAATCGATAATACATAACTCGAGATCCTCTATTTAAATTTGCAATAGAAAATTTCTAAACAGGATATCCATTATAAATTTGTTGTTATAATAGACAATGTTCCTATAGCATGGTTGTATAAGACACCAAATAAAAATATGTTTCTTAATACATAATATCTTAATTTTGACTTCGGATGACATTAAGGCATGCAGAGGTGGAGTAAGTTTGAGAGAAGGACGGAAGCCAGTCGGGCAAACACCTCTCGTCACCACACGGTGCTGATGGTCAGTTTATTTGGCCTAAGACGCCCACTCGCCATCGTGTCACGCTGAGGTGTGTTTTGACGTGCTTTTTTTTTACACTCTTATATTATATAGAGGCTGCATGCAAACATGACGCCAACTCACAATCACTAATGGCTAAGTTAAATGGAATGCCAACCACACAAGAGACGTGAGGGTATATATAAGAGTTAGTTATAGTAAGAAGATGGCCCAAGACAGAAGTGTCCATCCTCTTTTAGTTTGACGGAGAAATTTCTAGTAGTGATGGTGTTCCTAAATAAATAGCCCTCTTGCAAGTATACAGCATCAAAGTAAAGAAGGCATCACCAAACGTTTGTGTTGTGGGGTGGTGGTCCCCCTCCCCCCTCCCGTGGACTAGCCGCGTGGTGCAGAGAAAGAGAGAGAGAGAGAGAGAGAGAGAGAGAGAGAGAGAGAGAGAGACTGGCGTTCTGCACAATTCAGAGTCCCACTTGTTGTGAGCCACACAACAAACTTTATTATTAAGACTTGCTTAATGGCCGGATCGCCTGATGTTTGAAACAAATCACAAAAATAAAATATATATAGTATTATTTTTTCTCTTATTATTTTGGCACAAGCCAAGATCATAAAGTTTTCTATATAAATTCTTTTTCAAACATAACATAATTCACAATGGTCAAGCAAAAATAATAGCTTCTCTCTTGATAGTATTTTTTTATACTGCATCATTTTATATAATACCTCATGATCATAAATAATTATAAATATATATATAAACATAAGTTTTATAAAAAATCGGAAGGAAATAAAAGCAATAACCAATAAGTTTTATGTATCTATATATATGGAATAAAATAATGTATATATATACAGTACAGTCATGTAGTATTTTCATTTCTATAATATATAATAATATATTGTCATCATATACGTATAAACATATAGAAAAAGAGTGCTCCATTCTGCATGCCGAATGTTATTTATATAAAATCTAACACGCTGTTATTTCGACACTTTTTATCATTAATCAGGTTTTTATAGAGCGTGATGATCGATATAATACTTATGTAATTTTCTATTTCCCAATCTGACAAACCCCCTCTTCATTCTCCATCCCCTCTTGAAATCAGCCATACAAAATAATACATTTTATGTCTTTGAGCTACCGAACTGTTGGCTGGACCACCTGCTGATCAACAGTCTATAATATAACTAGAAAACTTCATGTATGTAAGGGGCGGACACAAGCTTCGTTTAATGAGCCACAACGATCGCAAGCTATGAAGTTAAACACTGGCATGCATGCCTCGTGTATATTTATATTTACAACTGTGAAATCAGCATGCGTTGTTTTGCCATTCATCAGTTTGAATCTCTCTCTCTCTCTCTCTCTCTCTCTCTCTCTCTCTCTCTCTCTCTCTCTCTCTCTCTCTCTCTCTTTGCTATTGCTCGTTATGTGGTCTCATTTCAAGCGTCGTTTTGTCTTGTCAGCAAGATTTGTTTTATAAGCGAAAAACTTTTTTACGTCTCTATCATCAATTTTCTTTCTTCTTTTTACTTCTACTTCTTCTTCTTTTCAGTCACCACCACTACTGTTTCCTTTTGTTGAAGTTGCAAAGCATTTTGAGAAATGACTTTTGAGAAGGGCTAGTTGGCGAGTTTCTTTTACTAACAAAACATAAAATGTGAGCTTGTGAAAAGAAGAGAGCTTTAGATAATATATACTGAAGTTGCTGACTTACTATATTTTTTATCATTATTATTTATTTTGATTTTTTTTTTTATAAATATATATTTTATTTACTATGAAAAATAATTTATAAGAACTCGTAAGAAAAGTTGCATACATCTTAGGCGTTTTTTTTTTTTTTTTTTTTTTGTATTGTAATTTACTTTCTTTGCCGTTAGATGTCATGACATACGCCAAAAAACTTTTTTTAAAAAACATTATTTTTTCTTTTTTTTTTAAGAGCTCGAAGCTAAATAAGGCAGACACGTATCGTGTTACCTCATCAGACGTTGCTACAATAAACATCCTTGGTTGCTATGACTACCATTTTTCATCCTGTAAGGAGTAAAAAGATGCTCTTCTCTAACAGAAGAGTGAAGAGTGATTGCTTATGTTATCACACCCCCAGGTAGCATGATCATGCCAAGGACATTTCTCAAGTTTTTCAAAATAAAAAATGTGTGTAGCAAATACGTCAATCAATCAGATATTTATAAAGGAATCGTGATTTATTATCATATAAACACATGTAAATATTATGCGAGAACATTAGTTTCAAAACAGGATAAATGACGTTTGTGTTGGTTTGTGATAAATTAGGCTGTAGTGACATAGCTTTTTGTAAAAAAAAAAAAATATTGTGTTAATACATATATTCATATCATATTGGAAAGTGCAATTACCTGATTTTGAAGCTCATAATCGTAACTTCCAATTTATTTGTACATTTTTAATTGTCTCTTGGAGCAAGTCAAACAAGGGTATAAAGTTTGAGCTGTTTTGAAGTTTGAGATATGAGAAAATGCTACATAAGGTGCTCAGCAAAAATATTTTCACACTTCATTATTTCTTCTTTTGTAAGCGAGATACAATGCATGCTCACGAGGGTCATTCATCAAATATTATAATATAAAAGTAAACTCATAAAAATATTTTATGTTTATGGTTTTAAGATTTCGTTGTAAAAGAAGTGTAGGACAAATTGATAAATTTAATTTATTTCCGTTTATTTGTCGTTTATTTTTAGTTAAAAAGTCATACGAAAATCATTAAATTATTCTTAACTAGAAAAATTATTTCCTTACCAATTACAAAATTCCAGAAAAGTTTTAAAAATTTTAAGAAGAAAAATGTGGGATTTTAAATTTTTTCTAACAAGAAGAAAACTGTCCATATTATTACTTTTTTTTATTATTAAAGTTTCTCATCTAATTATACAGTCTGATATATGTGCACCAGTTTACCGGAAATGAAAAAGCTATGCAGCAGTAGTAAGCGAGGAAAGGGTCACAGCGCTCTGTGTTTCCCGCGGGCCCGTCTCTTGGTCGGCACAGATGTGCTTGCAATCACATTTGATGAACCAAACGACTCCATGAATAGACTTGAAACGAGGGAAAAACGAAAGAAAAAATTATGAAGTGCATTTTTGTCAAGTTATATTTAAAAAAAGAGCTTTTTATTTCCCCTCAGGGAAAAAAATGTTCCAACTTTTTCAAACTAAATGTGACATTTTGGTTAGCATTTATCACAAGTCGAAATGACGGATGATAAACTTTTTTCCTACTTTTATGGAATATATGATTGGGTGCACATGCTGCATTTTTTTTTCATGCAAGCACCCTGCTGTTTTTCTATAAGCGTGCTCAGAATCAATTTCAGTTAGTTGAAACCAGAAGGCGTAAGCAGGGGTTGATGTTTTCTCGCAACAACGCCCATAAAAAAGGTGACAAAGGTACGTTGTGCAAATAAAACCACGCCTCCTAAATCTGCAGCACAGTATTTTTTCACCTTTAAAGACGCTTGTTCTATTTACCTATTTAGTGCAGCTGTGGGTATTAATATGTTGTAATTCTTGGACAGTTTGAGTTGACCCATTATATAGTTTCTGAGTTTTAGTTAACAGGCAACACATTTTAATACAATTTTACGTAAAAAAATGCGAGTAACATAAAATATGAAATAATATGATATCAGTCATTCAAGAAAACCACAAATAGGTGAATTTTTGCAGGAAGCAGACTTCACATCGTGTTTCACTTTGAATTCGAGCGTGTTAATAGAACAAAGAAATAATATCAATCGAACAAAAATTATAATCATAAATTGATATTTTCCCCCTATAATTTAAAATTAAATTGACTTACTTCTGATGCATGCTTTTTCTTTCTATAATTTTCTTGCTCACGCCTGCTCGGATGTTTGTAAATTATTGTTGTTAAATTAAATTAAATTAAATAAACTAAGAAAATTGATTTCACTGTACATTGAGATCGATTTTGTGCACAGAAATCGAACACTTCACGAAAGAAGAGATACCATTTTATATTTATCTATTTATTTATTTATTTTTATTCAAATTTATTATAATTACAATAACATTTTAATTAGGAAACATACTGAGAACTTTTACTTGCCTGCAATAAATAAGGCTACTTAATATTATTAAAATATAACCAAATTATGGCCCACATATTGTAAGCTTAAGGCCATTGCTCTATACATAACAATTATATATTAGACATGAATCTTCAACATTAATTATTCAAACTTAATCTTTAATCATCACACTTAATATACATACTTTATATTTTTGTAAATGAATTGATGAATGATCTAAGACATAATAGATAATTTTATAAAATATTTTTTATATTCATCTTTATGATATTTAACAGGTGCTGAGTTCATTTGCTATGGTCTGATGGAGCGATTGGCTTCAGTATTAAATTAAGCTTCTCAATATTGTATAAAAATCGGGCGGTCCACCACGGTTATATAGAAACTGTAAAGACACGAAGCACGCGAGCACACCAAGCAGTCATGTACCAAACGTGTGCAGATCGGTCCAAATATTAGGCCAACTCAGAAGACTGTCAGAATAAATTTAACTACACTTCATTGACTTATTTCACCCAAAAAATTTTCCTATCAGACAGATTTCCCCCCCCCCCCCCCCCCCCCCCCGTTCAACTCTTGTGGTTAACATGGAGACAGCGATGAGGACAGATTAACGGATTATATATAGCAAAAACAGATGACAGTCGATAAAATCCTTTTTTTTTTTCTTTCCTTTTTTTCCATAACCAGATTGTATAAGTTGTACTTGTACATACATTCAGTTCTCCATTGGTTAGTGTATTATATTATAAATATATATATATTTTTTTTACAGTATGAGAAGGCGAGAAGCGGAAACATTTTAAGCTTCTTAACTGACATAGCCCCCAAGGGGGGTACTAAAAAAAAAAAAAAAAGAATAAAAGTGAGAATAGTTTGGGGGGAGACAGTGATGGGAGGGGGGGCTACTAAAGTAACAAAAGAGTGACAATCTTATCTTCTCTAAGCATCTTTACAATCTCTCTCATTTGAAATTGTGTGACATCGAGTTGACAATGAACGCGACACAAAATTTGTGCCTATTTTTTTTATATAAAAAAGATGTTATCACAACATTTTTTTTTTTCAACTTGACTCATATATAATAAATATATTATTTTGTAATATAGATCGTCGCCGACAACTTGATTCATCAAATCTTATAGTGTAAAAATTTTTCATTGAAGAAAATTAAGTAACGCCAACACATATGGCAAGTTTTATGTATATTAACCCTAAAGCTGTTACAACGATTATCAGTAACAAGACTTCAACATACCAAAACTCGTTAGGCAGTTAAGCCTATTGCTTTAAATAAAAAAATAATAATATTGAAACTGGTTGCTGAATGTACAGCTATAAAGATCTATTTTAATTTTTGTAACATGAAAAAAAAAAAAAGAAGCATAATTATTTTTATAGACTTCATATCAGAGATAAGATTTTAATATGTTTTCTTTTTTTATGATTAATATTGCACAGCTGTCTATACAGATGAGTATACGCCTACTACACAACTGAACATATGATTATATTATGAGTTTCATCAAAGTAATGATAATTTAATCATCGTATAAAATAACGTACTACTTATTTGCTCTAGTAACTATAAATATACAGCAGGTCAGAAAAATTTATCAATTAAAAGACTGCATCTAAAAAATATATAATTTCTTTTTATTTTGAAGGTCGTAAGTTATATTTTTTAAAAGAAAAAGTGAGCTTTATTGCTGGAAGAACTGACATTATAAATTTTAACTTGAACGTCTTGAACGCTCATGGATTACTGATGGTTATCTCATTTATATATTTCTGTTAATTTCTATCAAAGAAACGTAATAATTATTTGAAAATAATAATCAGTGCAGTGAAATTTACGATACTATCAGAATCAAAAAGAGAACCCCTCTCCTTATGAAATTTGTATGTTATACAAGGGTATACATATTTTTTTAATCTGATTGTATACTCGATAAGACATAAGACGGTATAGTGAGCAATTTATGAGTAACTTATTTGGAGTTGATTAAAAAACATATATATAGTTTTAAATTCAATCATTGTACGCAACAGAATAAACAGATTTAGCAAATTTAATTCAAAATTATGCAAATATTACGTCTTTCGGAAATGGGCTGTCTTTTTAATTAAATAGCTTGTCTTGGATTTTTTTTTTTTTTTTTTTTTTTTTTTCAGATTCTGAATAGGTTTTATTCAAATTCACATAAATTCATACTACAAAAATTCAATTCAAGATAGGTCAGAAACAATAATGCATGAACTAGGCCACCCGCCTTGCATTGGCGCTCGAAGGGTTGCTGAATTCTTGACTTGCGCTCTCAAAAGCTGCGCGGTAGTAATATAGATTCTAGATATGTGAGATGATATTATAAATTTAAAATATAATATTTTATTTTAATGCACTAAAAACAAATGATGGGACTGTACAGGTACTCCAGGTTATTATGCCCCTTTTTTAGTTTTGTTTATTTTTGTACAGTTTGTCAAGTGAAATTAATAGAACATGGTTTACAGAAAGTAGCTGTGAGATATTTTTATCAATAAAATAATAATATATATGTAAAGAATATCGTTGTATTTTATAAAAAAAAAATAATAATAATAATAATAATAAATAATTATGAAAATAATAACTAAATATAAAAATATTAAGTGTAATAATATGAAATAATGATTTTAAAATTTTAAGAGCTGTACCATACAACATAATTGATTCATTGTTAATCTAGATTATATAATTTATATATTATATACCGTATGTACTTGTATAGATCTCGCATGCCATATTTAAAAATAATGTCATATAATGTTAATAAGTTGAATATATTATTAACCAAATCTTGTAATCCATTTAACAAAAAAACAACAAGATATAATATGACATCATCTTATATTTCTGTAAATCCTGTATATAATATAATATAATATTAACATTTTTACTGTTTAAAAACACATAGGAAGCGCGAAATATTTAAAAATGATTAAGTGGGAGGGTTGGGCTGCATGGACTGCCCACGCCTCACTCCGTGTGTGGTAAAGCCCGAGTGACATAAGTACATATACATGAAACTGCTGCCCATGGGAAACTAGCTTGTGACTCCTGCATGACGCGGAAGTTTTTGTTTAACAAACAATGGGGCGGGCACGTCTACTTTTTGTTTTTACTCTCACACTCATTGACTTTGCACATACATCTTGCATAAATTAGAAACCAATTTAAGAAGAAGAAAAAATGATAATTAGCATCTACCTCCTTTGGTATATAACGTTATTTATGAATAAATCACCTGTAACTTTAAAAGCTCATTATTCTTTTTTTAAATTTCTTTTTGCTACTTACCTAAAAATGTCTATGAATATCGTAAGATAGATATTATTATCATTAATTATTATTATTGTTAACAAAAGCTGCATATATTAAAGTTATATATATAAATGAATTTCTAATAACATAAAAAGTAATGAAAAATCAGCAGAATTCGTGCTGAATCAGCACGAAGCCTATTTATTTTCCACTACACTGATTTCAACAGAAATATATAATGGAATACCTTCAAAGTTTTTTTCAGATTCCTTGAAATTTTACTAGATTTTTATTCTGATTATAATTTTTCTCAATTTTGGTTACTTGTGAATATGAATTATTTTATTATTAATTTAGTGCAAAAAAAAAAAAAAAAAAAACTCACATATAAAATATATGAATTGTATTTATACACTGAAGTAAAATCATAAAAACTCCCCTTAAAATGACATTCAAATTATTTTTTATGCCTCCTTCCTTATACTCTTGTTAATAATTATAATTGATGTAATATAAAGAAATATATATTATATATTGAAGCCTTGTAATTACGAGCTATATGGGAGCTTGTATATTGACATGAGAGAGAGACAAGACAGTGGTGTAACTCGAGATGAGAGGCCCCCATGCATGATTGCCACCACCAGGCAGGCACCAGCAGCAGCAGCAGCAGAGCACGCATGTACGCCTCGATGATGTGAAGTGACGACGGTGAAGCCCTAACTATAAACTGGAACTGCTTGACTGAACCACGAGGACGCTCCTTATATATTATTATAGCTAGAATATTTAGAGCTCTTGATCAAAGTTAAGAACTAAATTTTTAGCTATATATTAGAAAGACAGATGCTAAATTCTAAACTGTCACATTAACAAAGAAATCTAAAGTGTAAGAAAGCATGATAATATACAAAAAAAAAAATATATTATTTATTTAAAAAAAAAAAATCTTTTATATTAAGCCATCACTGAAAAGTATTATCACTTGTAACCTGTGAATGAACTAGCTTTTCGTCGCTCAATATATGCTGTAGAATTGGGTTGTTTAATCCGTTTAGCTCACACTATACAGTGGGGAGTTAAATTTCACTATTTTTTTATTTTGATATATAAGCGGGTTACGCTTATAATACTGACTGCAAGTGGTTACAGAATATTATTATATATATTATTTATATATATTTTTTTTACCTTTAGGCAAAAAGATTATAACAACTTTTTTTTTTTTTAAGAAATGTATAATATGGGTGTGCCATCCATAGCTCTTTCTATCCCTTATAAATGTTATGCTACAGTGAACATTTATATGTTATGTATAGTTACCCCTCTCTGGTACTATAACTACCCTCTTTATTGTTATTATTATGATGAAAATTGGCGTTGTTCAAACCGTTCTTCGTGAGTATGTTGATTCGTTCCCAGCTGCTCCAATCACATTTCACAATTGTAACTTCCCCCTATAGGTTGATATAACCAACCCTGATAGAAGAACACAACCCCCCTTACATAATGATCTATATTATTATATATCACTCCCCTAACCCTCTTCTTGTATATATATCAATGAAGTAACTTTCTCAAGCATAAACAGCTGTATGTCATTTTATAAAATAAAATTACAATGGTCGTTGAAAATTAGAAGTTGATTTTTGCATATTTTTTTTTAAATATTGAAATTTATTTTTACGTCCCCCTCCCCCTAAAAATAGAGTTAGTTGTTGCGTGTTGAGTGTATATAAAAATACTATAAATAGCATGAAAGCGAGCTTCTTTTTTTTTTTAACTCTAACAGTATTGACTAAAAATTGAAAAGCAATATATTTAAATTAATTTGCATTCTAATTTAAGGTAGCCAAAACAAAATCACAACTCTGTTTTCTTATAAATTTGAAATTAAAAAGAAACTGATTTGGATTACTGCTAAATGTACAACCGCTTTTAAAAGTTCTTGTATAGAAATCAACAATAAAAATTAGTAACAATAAAAGCACTAGAAATCTATTACTATCATCACTCATCAGTATATCATCTATTACTATACAGACACAGTATAATTTTAATATATATACACTCTCGATAGAAATTATAAAATTTATTCGACCGTGTTTTGCAGTTGCCTTCATGAGAAAGAACTGTGCTCTACCAGCTAATATTTTCGTGCAAAGTGGACATCTTTTGGGATATAATTTTATTATAATATAATTAATTATACTTAATAAAAAATCAATAATTAAAAGATTGAAGTGAAAACTGATCGATCATTCGCCAATATTTATAGCGGTACAAGCTGAAATGTATATTATATATTAATTTTATTTATTTTCTTGTTTGCTTATCATATGATAATTTTGACATGATCTTAAGTTCTTCTATGTCAAATACAAACAAAATAATTGAATATTATTTTAAATTGTTGACCCTCTACATATTATAAAAATGAATTACTTAAATAAACACTCTAGATTTAAGTTATTGTAATAGACTGCAACAACATCAAAACATTTAAAGAGATATCCGGTATAATGAAACAAGTGACATCACACACCCAACACAGTTAAGCGTTACCAAACAATGAAGCATAATTGACACTACATGGTTTAGAGAAAAGAGGGAGTAAGAGTGTATTTATAAAATTTACAATTTTAGTTGAGCTATATTTTTTTTATACTATATCCCCCCAGAGCTTTTGATTATTGTTATTATTTAAAAGCGTCAGCAATGTAATAATATAAGGCTGTTGAAAATACTATTATATACAGAAAGAGAGAGGGGGTTGAAAAAGTTACGATAAAGATCACAGAAGTGTATATACCGGTGAACCAGAAGGGGTTTTTGCTTGGCATGCCTATATAGCTGTTGTTGCCGGCTGTTACCATCATCATCTCTCTCTCTCTTGATGGTTTTCTGTACTAAAGCGGGTCGAAGCCAACAAGAGGCGGAAGAAAGAGCAAAAGGTTCAATATAAGAAACACCGGGTGTAGTACCAGAACAAACAAATCTCTTTTGGAATAAAAAAAAAAAATTCACCCGTTGTTTATGAAAAAAATGCATGGGTGCTAAATGTCACGAGTATACATTTTTCAGTTTACTCTCTCTTTTTTTTTTTTATTGGGTGATGAAGTGGTGAATAAAAAGCACTTCATCTCAAGGGTACACTTGATTATATTCAGTACAAACCTTTTTAGATGTAACCTCAGATATGCTCAAGTAAGCTCTTTTATCGTCGATTACATTGTTGATAAAGGATTTAGGACATTTTTTATAATAATAATAACAAAAATATAAATGTGAAATATTTTTACTATTTTATTTTTTTTTTTCCTTCTGAATTTTTATATATATTTATAGTATTTTCTTCTTATAGCACATTAAAAGACAAGAAAGATTGGAAAGGCAAGAGTGCGTATCATGTTATCAAGAATAAGTAGTACTGAATTACAAAGCTTAACTGATTAATTAAAATTTTAATTATAAATAGACCAAAAATTATTTAACATTTTTTTTTTTAATTATGCATGTGTTAAGACATTTTTATGTCTAGATTAGAATATTGTTTGGTCTGTAAGCCTAATAATTTAATTTCAGTTAAAAATTATTCAAACCCTAAATATCAAAAACAATAAAAACAACTGTCCAAAATTAAAAAAAAAAAAAAATTAGCAAAATGAAAAATAATAATGAGAATCGTACATGAAATTGATGACATTATTTCTTGATAAGGTTGGCATTATGACTGTCAACAAAAAAAAAAAATCCCAATCAACATTATAGCTCTGTTCTTTGATTAACAGGCATATATTTATAACAAAAATTTAAATTATAGCTTTGAAATATGTTTAAAAAATAATTAACATGATCATATCTCATGTACGCGTACTTCATAGTATTACCTCGTTTAGAGTTTGTTTGACAGTGTAAATTGAAACAAGAGAAAGCCGTAAAAATAATTTGAGACTCACTACGAGTAACTTTACACTTGTTCAATGTGCGCACAGGATTCAGAGCATGAAGATGTTGAATATATTGCAAGATTTGACTGTATTAATATGATGGAGAATGATTTAAGTACTACATAGGAATAATTTACATAAACGTGCGTTCAATATTTTTATTTATAAGAATGAATTAATTTTTTTCTTACTGTATTTGGAACTATTTTGGTTTTAAGCTTGAGAAGATGAAATTTGTGTATTATACATCATAATTAATATTTTTCTTGTAACTATTAGGATTTTTCACTGTATTCTAAATTTTGGAAAATACCATCACTCTTTTTTTTTTTTTTTTTTTAAATAAACATATTTTTAGGATTCACAAAATTTTATCATCACTAATAATAAACAAAAAGTTTTTTTATATCACCAACACAAAAAATATTTGGTCAAAATTAAATAATTTCTTCATTATTGACCAAAATAAATTGTCGACATTACAAATATCACAATAATTAACTATTAAAAAGACGTTTATATTTTTGTGTAATTATCACTTAAATAAAATGTTCAGTATATTAAATTAAAAATTAAACACATTAATTAAATTATAATTAATAAAAAAGTATAACTTTTTTTATAATATATAATATAAATAAATAATAACTATAGTTTGATACACTTTTTATTTAAATAAAGTCTTTAGTAATTAAACATAATTATGTTTATGTTTAATTAAAAATATAACTCCCCCGTGCTTAATTATTTATAAAGACGGGCCACGAAGGGAGTTAATAATTGTTTATTGGCCGTACCCGTAGCCGGCCGCCCACTGTCACAAGGTGTGATAATCTTGAAGTAAGGTGACATCTCCATGATGGGAGGCGCTAAGGAGACCAGCCGTGGCGCCTGAATCTCCGGCACCGGAAACTGTGGCACCACCTGCACCTCTCGCTGATGCTGCCAAGCTTAATTGAGATTGGTACGCTGCTGCTGCGGCTGCTGCTGCCGCATTGGACATAACCGTAGCTTGAAGACTTGCAACACTAGGTTTTACCTCAGGGTAACCTGCCAGGTCAGTATGATGTCCTGGAGCCGCGGCTTCCTGTGAACACAAAAATATTTCAGGTTGTATTAAAATATACATGACAAAGCTAATTTCATATAATAAGATAACGCCCACTTACATAATATACTATTTTTTTTTTTCTAATTGTATTTTTCTATTTTATTTTAATTAGTTGTACAATGATGAACATCATCTATGACCTTAAAAACAGTTAATATATACCCTAAAACATCATCAATCAACCCTCAAAACTGTAACATCCCTTCTTTTCTTATATGACATTTTTTTTTTTTACATCCCTCTAGATTATCTTGTAGATAGACATGCTTCTTAAATGATTAATAATACTTTACGTTATATAGTATTATTATACTAGGAAATATTTTAGCATAAAAAAAATGTCACTTTTTTTGTGTATGTCTTGACTATACGTTAGTAGAAATAAAAGAATATTTCCTCCCACGTAAAACAACGCATGCAGAGAGGATAAGTTGACCTCCAAGTCATCAATTGTTTGACCCCACGTCCTGACTTGCCCCAGTAATGACTCTCTCTCTCTCTCTCTCTCTCTCTCTCTCTCTCTCTCTCTCTCTCTCTCTCTCTCTCTCTCTCTCTCTCTCTCTCTCTCTCTCTCTCTCTCTCTCTCTCTCTCTCTCTCTCTCTCTCTCTCTCTCTGACTACTTCCTCCTAACTTTAAGCAAAAAGACAACCATGCACGGTGATATCTCGCGTCACTAGCTTTACAATATACACGTCGATCATCTCTCCAATATATTATACACAAGGGTCTTTTGGAAGAAGACCTAAAATTCAAGCAACTATCAAATATCATTATTTACACTTCACTGAAAATCTATTGTATGGTCTATTTTTTTGTTGTATATGGTTGCCATGGTTATATAATATATTCAGATATAATAGTAAACAATGTGATGACACCTTGAATTAAAGTTAATATCTTGTGTTAAGCTTTTATATAAAAATATTTAATTTTCTACATGAAGAGATTACGATCATACAAAATGATTTTACGTGTTTTTGTATTTAATATAAAATTATAGAACCCTCTTTCTAAATATACATCTGCTGCTTTGTAAAGTATCATAAAAAAATTGCTGTATTATTAAAAAAAAGTTTATTGATTGTACTGTATAATTAAACTGCCTTAATTTAGCAGCTGAAATTTTAAAATAAATCTTTTTAATAAATATACAATTACAACTATTTTTTTTTATTTAATTAATAGGAATTATATTAGTGATGGTATGATTGATTTTAGTTTCATAAATTTTAGTTATTTTAGAAAAAAAATTGTTTAATCACTGTCATAATATAAAATACCAACTATATTAATAAACAAGCATGCAGGAAAATAAATAAATGTTGGCATTATTATTTAATTTGCTAAATATGTAAAATATAGTTGTATCAAAGTTTATGTTTCATCATTTTTAATCAAATTACCACAGTTAAATAATTTGATAATTTCGAATAAACTCTAAATGAAACTGGATGGCGAGCAAAACAATAATTAGCGATTAAATTTTTAAAAGTTAAAAGTAATCCATCGTATAAAATGTATGAAATTTGTTTTGTTTTGCATCTGGTACGGTAATGTGATGTTGTGATATTATCAATGCAAGTGCCAATAAAATCTGAGAAGTTATTTTAATATAGACACGAATGACGTAAAAGACAGGAAGTTGATGCTGTAAACTGCCACACATTCCACTTGTGAGCCTACAGTGTTGTCATTAGAGATTTTATATGGAACTAGAGCGGTTTCCTATATTAGGAAACCTATAGGATGGGTTCACCTCCTACGATTTTAGCATGCATCCTCCATCTGTATTATGACTATAACCATATTCCATTTTCTAAAAGTTGACAATAATGCATAATGTATCATTAGTTTTAGCACTTTTAGCTCACATTTTTTATCATATGTATACAATATAATTTTATAATTATATCCTAACTTGAATCCCATTTTTATCCTTACATAATTAAAATCTAGGGCTAAATTTATTTAAAAAGCTTGTCATGATGACAACTATAATATATATATATATATATATATATATATATATATATATATATATATATATATATATATATATATATATATATATATACATTTTAGGTGTAGGCTATTGAAAAACATCTAATTTTCAAATAAATCAGGGTTCAGGGTTATTATTGAGCCTCTAAATGATTTTCAAGGTCTGATGATCTGACATTGGGACACTGCAGTTATTTCATGCACTCTGTTAATTATGCAACCTCTCACCATAAGTCCCCTCGTGTAGCAGAACTCGTCCAGCTTGTGTCGTGGGTCCACGGAGGATGGTGTTCTTGCGAGCGGTCCCAGCACCGTGCCCACGTTCTGTCCGGGACCTGAGTCCAGTCCAGAGGGCGGCTTGTGGTCCGAGGCGTCCACGGAGTCCGAGCTCGAGTCGAGCGCAGCACCGGCAGCCGCGGCCGCAGAGTGACTGCCCTTCTCCCCGTCCGCGCCGGAACCACGACCGCTGCTGTAACAACAAACAATAAGATGAGGACCCTGCGTGTTCTAGAAATTATGACAAAATCATTAGAATTTTATGTAGTGATCTTCAGTCAACTTGAAAGATTAAAATTTGAAAATTATAATTTTATCAAATAAAATTCATATTTGACAACACTGCAGCAAATAATATAAAATTCATTTCTTTTTTTATTTATTTAAAAAAATATGTAAGCTTAGGTATATTTATAATAAATAGTTCATTAGAATTATTTCCATACAATAATATAAGATATTATATATAATATATATAATATAATATACTGTATATAAGAGATCATTATTCTTTTTTATTACAAATTTTTAAAAAAGTAATTTAAATTAATATATAATTTGGAAAATGACATAAATATTTTTTTTATAAACATCAATATTATCAGATGATATAGCAAATCACAGCTTCAAACGTCCGAATATTTTTGGCTAAATAAAAGGTAAACATTCGAAATCTTCTAATTTAAGGACCAAAATTGTAATCAAATTAGTAAACAATATAAAAAATAAATGTAACAACACTGGCATTTTTAGTAAATTATTGATATTTTGATAAAAAAATTTAATGAAAAATATTAGAAGAAATCTTAGAAATAAAAATAACCAACGTTAATATTTTGCCCTCTGAAGTTGACGAATTTGCGTTTGTTTTTTATGAAGTGTATTTAAAAATAAATATCTTGATCTTTTTAATGAACGTTCGCTCGCGGAGGTCTATAATGATGATGATAATGTTTCTTCCAACTGATGTTGAATATCTTATATATACATATAAATTAAAGTTAAAAAATTGGTGTTGAAAAATGGGTTAAAATTTGTATCAAAAAGTTAGTAGCAGTATGATTAAAAGCAAACACATTTCAAATGTGCTATAATGTTTTGGCGGCTTATACTTTCTTGTACACGTAACAGCTACTGGCTATATCTTATATGACATGAAGTATTGAAGAACGTTTTAGTAAGGACACAGACACATGTGTATAAAAGTGCGCTCTCTTAGAATCATGGGGGTAGCAAAATGTATTACAAGATATTTTTATAACTTAGCTTCACTGAATGAAATGGAGTTGAAAAATGACTTGATTTGCCATCTTTAAATAGAAATTATTACTAAAATACTAAAATTATATAAGTTTCAATTAAATTTTTTAATAAAACATCATTAAAAGTTCAATGTTAAATATTCCAATGAATAGATTCTTGTTGGAATACTACATTTTATCGTTGCATAAATGCATAGTAAAATTGCAATGCTGCATTTGAAACCAAAATATTTTGTAGTTGCCATTGTATAAATGATGTATATATGTATTTAGTGTACATTAAAGTATAATTAGATGATTAAATATAAAATTATAACAATATTTATATAATAACTAAGGTAATTTTCTGAATAAAAAAGTTGCATTAGAATATAGAACGATGATAGAAAAGCAAAACCTTGATCCAAAAGTAGACAGTCTATATATGAAGTAGGAAGACGGTAGGTTGATGGAACGAAGGTTGGTGGCTGTCGTGAGAGCTGGGAGGGGGGATACCCAGATCAAGTTACGCCAGCATGTGAGTGCTACCACCCCCTTCTCTCATGCGGGGCCTCCTGCAACAGCATTATAACATCCAGCAGCCTCGACGAGGGCTCGGCTGTAGCAGACGACGAGAAACCGTCCGAGTGTCCGTGATCCCACACAGGGTGCAACAAACCAAGAAAATTGAATGAATGATAAGAGTTTGGTTCAAAGTGTGTTTATATTGTTTAATAAAAAATTAGTATAACTTAAATTTTAAAATTGAAGACTATGTTATAAAAAAATGCATGAAGGATATTACAGTATAAAAGAAATTGATCTTCAGGTTAAATTATATCTGTTTCTGATGTACGACATTATATTTATATTTACAAAACTTTTTGTTTGAAAAAAATATGGTTCTAATTACTGAAAAATAAAGTATCCTCAAAGTAAATATAATTTATCGTTTTTTCTTGACAAATGATCTAAAAGATCAAATATACGAGGGTGAACTTAATGAAATCAGCATACACAAGAGAAATTTTACAAAAAAAGAAATAACGTAGCACTCATTAATTAACATTAAATTATCTCAATGTAATTAAATAAGTAAATTTTAATTACAATAAAAACAAGTTCAATGTGAGAATGACACCAGCCGTGTTAGAAAACTTATTAGTGTCATCACAGCTTGATATTAGGGCGGGAAAAGAGAGTATAACTTTGAACTTCTTGTCTAAAATACCGACACTTCAAAGAGAGATTACTTCAAGCAGCAGCGGTGTTTGTTATAAATATAAAGAGTATTATTATCAAGTACCTCGTGGTACGAATTGTCTACTTCTTTATATATAACGATCCACGCGCGAACGGTGGGGATATTATCTTTTGTTATTTCTGTAGTCATTTTTCATATTATTATTTTTTTTATATAAGATAAATTACAAGCATGTGTAAAACTCATGATCAAAGTTTGATGTATATAGTATTAAATCACATACACGTATACTCAGGACACAGATACCATATATAAGAATAGAAACCTGTCAAATTAAACTTTGCATTCAATTGAAACTCACTCCCTCTTCCTCCCTCCCTCCCTTTCTTATATACCTACTACCTTTCTTTATTTAATATATTAATTTTTTTATATTATTAATCAAAATGTTTAAAATTTTATTTCTATAGTATTCTTTTGGCTTCTCATGTGTAAACTCTGACATTTTAGATCATAGTTTTACCTTTTGTATGTTACTCCCCCGTATAAAATCAATTCACTTTACAACCGAATTACGTTCTTCATTTTTTATATATATATATCTATTGACTAATTTTATGATATCAGTTTCTTAAAAATACGTAAAACGTTTTAGGTGAACAACATGCACAAAACTGAGTCATTTATCTCGTATTTCACGTACATGGTATATAAAGTCTTCAGGGTTATATAAGGGAGGTATATTCTGATGTATAGATCACGATATGAAAACGGGCTAAAAAAGATATCGAATTTCGTTTACTTGCTACCCTGTGTGCAAAGCTATTGAATACTGCATAATATAGAGTGCACTATATTATATGAGCAGCTATTTTATATAAAGCTGCATCAAACATGCATGCTATAATATATAACATCATCACATCATTATTCTAAGTAACAAAACAACGCTATTTCCTCCTCTATTTCAATACGTATATAGAAACTAGATCTTCATTGTTCCATACATAATATATTATGTTTAAAGACCTGTTATATACCATATACCTCAATTTACTATCACCACTTAAAAAAAAAAAGTATTTGATGTCATTTTTTTTTAACAACAACAAAATCAGAGCAACCTGATATTTAATAATGCTACCTTTATAAGTAAAAAAAAAAAAAATAAAATAAAATTTGAGATGTTAATATTATGGCTTCAATATAAAATTATATGAACATTCCTCAAGTTTTACTGATACCTTCATTCACTTTAGCAGCATTCTTGCATAAACGTCTCGCGCCTATCAAGTAACTATACAGTATATAACTCAAGTTGCTCCGTGAGAGTTTTTAAACTGCACAATTTCTAGGGCTTCTGCTCGGTACGACCTGGGGGCACAGCTTACATGAGGATAACAATCACGAACTAACTCAACTAGAACCTAATAGCTTAGATTGACTATTAAATTAATATATATAATGATATAACATGTCAATTTAATCAATCATGATTTATGTATTATAAATTGAAGAAGATTTTATTTTCTTTTTAATTAAGAATACAATAATAATGATTATCATTTTATGAAGGATTAATATATTATTAGACTAATGTATTTTATGATAATATAAAATAGTATTTTTCTGTTAATATATATATGGAGGCCACCTCAATCATATTATAAATTGAAGCAATGGAAATTAAATCATGTACACATTCTTATATTTTTGCATTATATACTAACGCCATTAACGGATAAAATACTATACGATCATATAACTAAACAATTATGTAAAATAATTATAATTTTAGTTGACTTGATGTGGATATGTTGAATCAATCTAAAAATTGTAAGAACTTTAGCAACATAATTATAGCCTGATTTATAAAAGTTTAAAATAATCTTTCATTTACTGCAGGGGCAATAGGCAAATTGTAAAACATGAAAGTAAGGCAGTTAACATAAATACCAATGTTGCAGGCTCAGCACGTATAAAATGATCTTAAATCTTTAGTTAATTAATATTTTATTTTATACTTTGTGATAATAAATTGAACTAATTGAAATAAAATTCTCCCACACAATGTAATACATAATAAGACGAATAAGGTAATTGCTTGTATGTATTGCAGATTGTTGACTCCCCCTACATCTCTCCGATATAAAAAATACAGGAAAGAGCTTGCCAATCTTTGCCAATTGATGCTTATTGTCTTGGCACAAAGCGGTCCGACGCTCGCTCAAGTGGCGGCGGATATTGGTGGCGGTGGTGATGGAGCAGCCCGCCATATGAGCATGCAGCCTATGAGGAGCCTCGCAACCCCGGGGTCAAAGGCACAGCGACCGGAAGGAGTACTACCCTCCCGTAACCCCTGCTGTGCACACCCTTCAAGTGTTTCGTCATAAAAACACAATCCCTCAGCATCTTTTTCTAAATATTAAGCTCGTTTCCTGAAATACATCTCAAGTGTTCTTTTACTTCTTCTTTTTGTAAGAAACGATCCGTAATAAAATTAGGTTTATTTTTATGTTAGTTTTCCAAGAGTTCTGCTAGGGAGCGTATAACAAAATCTGGTGATAAAAAATTATCACAATTATAACAATCCTCATACATAAAACGTGTGTTAATTGGAATAAATATTATAGATATTTTTCAATTTAATTCTTTTTTACGCACATTGTAATGGATATTTTTTTTTTTTTTTTGTAAATAATGTTATTTCTTCTAAATTAATTAAAAAATTTACGAGTATATACATCGTCCCAAAATAATTATTTTCACAATATTCATTCATATCTTATAGTTGAAAGTCTGTGAGTAAAAATATGCTCTTGTGAGTTACTTCATTACGCTAGCATCAGTTTCATAATTATGTACCTTTGAACACCAAATTTAGTCCATATATAACAAAGAGCATATCGTTATGACAGAGATAGTAGACCACTGGAGAGATGTGGAGGCTGCGGTAGCCAAATGTTAGCTTGTGCAGCCGCTCGCTTGTTTACATCCAGCAAACTTAGGAACGTAAAACACACCTGCCACCACTCAATTGTAATGTTGGACCAGTGAGGACGGTCAAAAAACTTTCGATGACTTCGGCCGTTAGGACAAAACGTCAAGTGATGAAAAGTAATCATTCATAACTCTTCATAACGAAAACTCTATAAATTATTTTAGCCTACCTTTAATTTATAGACTATTTTATATCGATGGAACATAATGATAATGAATACTGACTTATATATAAATATATTTATTATATACTCAATGTGATGTATAGTAGCCATGAACAAAGTGATCGAGAATTAATTACATTCGACCCACGATAGAGAGAGAAAGAGGTTGTAGAGATAGGGAAGCAAAAACCAATTACATCGCCCTATAATGCTAATCGCTTGGGTCGTTACCCTTATATACTAACCAGTATAATATATTATACTTGGTATAAGAATTAAGCTACTCTCCTCCTTCCTTATATACATTATAAAATTTTCTTTATACTATATATTAATTGGCCTTGTTTTACCAACCATCTGGTTTATATAGAATTAATCTGGATATATAAAAGGATGTGTCAGTATACAAATTGCTGCTAGTTTTATGAAATGGCGATATTTACCTCGCTAATGACAGGGTTGTGTTAAATGACTAGATACCTAGCTGGCTGGTTACATTTTATTATTATTATAAAGCTTGCTTGCTGGCCTAAAGCGTTATAATATGAAGTGGCTAAAATGTGTTGACAAACGTGTCTCATTAGGTAAACCCACGACACCTTTTCTTAAATTCCTTGCATATATTATTATTTTTTTTAAAAGTGAAAAAATATATCTTTCATCATGTTAATCAACGTTTAATATGGAAGCGTTAACTTTTCTCTTAATTATATATAAAAAAATTAAATGGTATGTTTTCATTATATAAAATGTGCTAATTGAAGGTTTAAAATACATCACTTAATTTGAATATGTATAGTTTTTTTTATGCTTCTAAGGATATTATTACTGAATTTTATATTTAAAATTTCAATTTTTTAACACCATTTAGTGTCTTATTTAAAAAATCATTTTAAAGAAAAATTATTGTTAAGTTCTTTATTTTTCTTATAGTTAAAAATTGTAACCATAAAATAAGAAAATTGAAATGCTAAAAAATTAATTTACATTTTAATTTTTTTATGGTGTATTGAGCGTTGCAAATTCTTTTTTTGGAGCTCGTCCATTAGTGGAAAAAAAAATAATAAATAGCTAAGTTAATATGAGTTGCTTGGAGACCGATAAGGAAGTTCATAACTCTGTTTTTAAATCAACAAGTTCATCAATATGTTCAGAATGTTCAGATTTCACATTTGTAAAGTATGTGAAGCTGACAACATAATTTGAGACACACTCTTTTATTTTATAGAAAATAATACTGATATATATATATATAACAAAGATTTACTTCTAATAGACGATGAAATTCTTAATACAAGCAGTCTCAGATTTCTTGCAATTACTATAATATAGAGAGAGATTTTTCTTTTATGTAAGTTTCTTTTTTAGTTTACTGAAGCTAAAATAATTTTATGACTAAAGCATGACGACAAATATTACATTTTGTCTTGAGTAACTAATCTTTAGACAAACAGAACTGACCCGTGTCAGTACTTTAGGTTACTTAAATATAAAAGAACGCAAAGAGGATAAAAAAAAAGTGAAAAAAAGAAAACTTTTTCCACTATACCCCAATAGTTTTCTTTTGTAAAGATGCCCTCTTTATTCTCTTGAACTGTATAGGCTTGAATACGCATGAAGGAGTTTTAAAAAAAGAAAAATGTAGAAGTCTATCTTTTTGAGACCATCAACTCCTGGCCAAAAGAACATCGAGCCAACACTCAATGAAAGGAAGCTCGCGCCCATTCTGTTTAGGGTGGGACAATAATCGGGCGCCAGGGGGTGGGGGTCGAGAAAAATAAGCCCGTCAGAGCGGCGCCGAGACTCCCGCATGCATCCTTCTCGCTTGTGGACCGTCACGCTTGTCGCACAAACTCATGCCTCATAACAGAGTTCACTTTTTTTATTGCTTGCTAAAACCATATGATGTTATATGTATGTTCAAGAGACGAATGCTGTATGCGAGAATAATTTGGAAATTTAATTATCCACGCTTAATGTCAATATATTATTTTTTTATTTAACGAGCATGTGTTACTACTCACATAAACAACTAAAGAAATTTTTGCTTGACCTAAGAAATTGTATATGAACCAAATCTTTGGCGGACGAGCTTATGTTATTATTATATGATGTTAACGCAGCATGGTTGGGTGGGATTCAAGAGATAAAAGTTAATTGAATTTTTAATAATTTTATAAATAAAACAAAAATATGATTTTTTTTTGTACTGAAAATTTATATAGGTTGTTGTTTTTTGCTATATATTATATCATGTTTATTAATTTTTGTATACAGTTATGTTTAATAAAATATATTATAAATAAACAGACCCCTTTAATTGTTTTTTGTATCATCCAATTAAAAGTATACGTTTGTCAATAATTTTCATATTCTTTAGCACAATGGTAATGATAAATACATTTATATTTTGTCTTTTTATAAAATTTTGATTTGTTTGATAAATTATATTAATTTAAAATAAATCAACAAAAATGACAAAGTATGCAATATGGCTATTATCTCAATTTGAATATATCACTGAACGTGTGGAATGACCTGCATGGGATATATGCTGCAATGTAAACACATCACTATAGATGAGACCTCCTTTGACGCGGAGATTGAACCCATACAATACAGTCAACGTTATAACATCTTATTAAAATATTTTTGGTAATTAATAAATTCCCATATAATTACTTTATCATCACGTTCAATTGACTGTGAGAAAGTAGACGCGTATTTTGAAGCTCCTCAACACATGTGCTCCTCCTCATACAGTCTCCAATGTTTTTGTGTGCTTGACCATTACTGCCCTCGGCGTGTGGCGGCCAGCTTGCTAAGGATGAAGTCTAAAAAAAAACAACGCCACTCGTTTCTCTTCTGCTGTAAATGTGAAACGCGAGCCGCACGGAGGGCGGGCAGGTCGCGAGGAGCGCACGCCCTGCAGCATCGCGGACACAGATCTCATGATGATCGACTCACAAAGAACGCTTGTCTTCCTCGAGAACACAAGAAAAAAATGAGCTCGTCGTCCTAAATATCTCTAGTCGTATATTCAAAATTATTTTCAAAAAATATTTTTAGAAAAAGAAAATGACGCTCAAATAAATCATATTTTAATTAATGCAAAAGATATACATCAACTTTCCGGGAATTGTAAACCATTGTACAGTATTTGTAATTCATAATATTTTAATAAGCATAAATTTATTATTTAATAAAATTGTGTAATGGCTTTTCATTTTAAGGTGTCTATAAATGTTTGCGGCCACAGTCTGCTAGTGTTAAAAATTTATCAAAGCCTTGTCATCACAAAAATCATATAATATTAAAATTAATAGTATAGTGCTTTCCAATTCCGAGTTAATTTTTTTTTTAATTTATAGGACCTATTATATTTTAATGTTTATATAGGTTTATACTGTATTATAATAAATAAATATAATAGATTCCATGATGGCCGAGCTCTAAATAAGATAAGTCTCTTTAGTAATGAATGAATCCATCGATATTTTACATCAACTGTTAGAAGAAATATTTTTGATGCAATAGCTGCAGCTGTGCTCACTTCACCATTTGATATTTTAAAATTGCTTAATTCATCGTGGAACTAATTGTAAATACTGTTTGAAAAGACAAGATGAAATACAATAATTTATAATATTGCAAAGCTACACTAAAGCATGATCATTTAGTTAAAATAACATCTCATATATCCAGCACTATTAATGTAAAAACTTAACAGGTACTTCATGAAAATAATAATACAAATTCATAAAAATATTGTTTTCTTGTTTATATATTACAAAATTAACCCGCAGGAAAATTGATCGATTGAATTTATTACATATCTTTTAAGGAGCACTATTTCATAACCTCAAGGAATGCACACTCAATTAAATATATCATAAAATTTGATATATTTCAACATGTAAGTAAAATGCAACGATAATAAATAATAATTTTATGACATGAAATTGTAAATTCCATAAATATTCAAGTGATATTAAGCAATTAATAAATCACTTTTATATATGACAATGAATATCATCACTATAATCTACATATAACATTACATGGCCGTCAATTATAATACGTTCAAAGTGTTTTCTGTCTGTAATGTTTGTCAGTCATCACAGTGTAAGGTGTACTCGGATGGTGCCATGGCGCCTCGCCAAATATCCCAAGGCACTCCTCCTGTGTGCTAGCGGACACTCACACCGGCGGGCTGGGCTAAGTAAGAATGCCAATCCACGAAAAAGCACACTAAACACATTATCGATTGTCAATTTTTTGAAGTGTTGACGCCATATTGACACTAACTGTTGTCTCAATTAGCGCAAGTGTTCAAGTATTTGAAGGGTTTGAAGGGTCTAGTATTTAGTGTTTGAAATAGCAACTTCAAACACTAACACAGACACTAAATTTTTTAACATTGATCAGCTGATGCAAATGTTTCCAACTTTTGACACTACGAAGTGTTGGCGCTAGTTTACAGTAAAGTTGTCTCATTTAAAATAAGTATTTATACTAAATTAGTGTTTGAAGTGTATACACTTTTAGTTCGCATTCTTTAAATGAGACGCGGCCGTAAATCACGCGTCCCAAAGAAGCAAGAAAGTCCCCAGGCAACAGCCGCAACAGGTCTATATGTCGTATCCGCGACATAACACAGCTGGGTACAATTAGAAACTAAAGCTCCACCTCTAATAAAACATTCTTCTTTAAGTTAGTTCTATCAAAACTTTCAAAAGAACACAGCGTTTATATATACCTGATTTTATTACTATTTAATACCAATTTAAACAACTGTTGGCAAATAAAAACTTAAATTACGTTTGATATATACTTTAATTAATGTATTAGTAATCATTTATATTTTAATTAAATTTTAATTAGTATTATTTATTAATTATAGTAATATAATGATGCATTGTAAGTATATAATATGTCATTATAAAGATTATATGGAGCATAAAAAGAATTTAATTAATGAATATCTTAGCCTTGATGTATATATATGCATATAATTATTATATCTCTGAATGAAAATCTTTGTTTTACTTTGATGTAAAAACTAAAAACTCTTTTTTGGAAAAAAATATATGAACACCCGATTATAGAGACACAGTTAAAAGTTTTTTTTTAAATGTGTTTATTCCAAAAAACAAATTAATGACATTTTACTTTACATAGATTATTAAAATAATTAAACCCTAATGGTCGTAAGTTGCAGCCATCTATCCGAGAATAATCTGAGGATTATCCGTGGATTATTTACTAATTAACATTAAATTTCTCGGATAAATCTCCGATTTTTCTAGGATAGTTTGGCTGCAACTTACGGCCATAAGAGTTTGGAAAACTCATAAACGGGGAACGTCAGTTTTTAAATAATTCAAGGCAAGATGGCAAAGATATGACAAAAAAATTTCTTGTACAGAAGAATAGTTTTTTGAATATTAGCAAACCCTTATAATATTAGTTAAACCCTTGTTCAACCTCTATATTGATAACATTGATAATATATAAGATAAGCATCTCTTTAAAGTTGGTATAATTATGCAACATAATTATCTCTGCATATTATATATTCGCACAGGTTAAAGGGTTATAGCAAAGTCTTTAGTTGATATATTTCTCCTCAAGTATGCAATGTAGTAATTTTTTAAAGAAAAAAATCAAATTATTTGGGAAAAAATGATTAAAATAACAATGAAAAGTAATTTAAATAATGTAAAATTCTTATATAGATGTTTATATTTTTTAATTGAAGACTTTAATTAATTTGTTAATGTTACCTTTGTTATTAATAAAATGGTAATGCAATATTATTTCTTGGCTATAGTTCTGAAATTATTAAGAATCATTAAGCAATAATTTTAAAATTAGTTCAATTACACCACAACATGCATGATTGAATCATACAAGCAGCACCATCATCAGGTGTTCCATTCTGTAATATTATGGTCACCAGTTTGAAATGTGACACAGATACCTGTGCCACCTCCTTGCTCTTTTGCAAAAGTGGCGGCTACACAAGAATAGTCAAAGCTACATTATAGAAGAACAGCCTTGGTGAATACGTAGTTAATTGTTGACGTGGCTGCACACCAGGGCGCGTGCTCATTGTTAGTTACCATATAGCAAGTTGAGAGGAGCGGCTGGGAGGGATATATTGGCAAGAGATTCTACTAAAGCTTCTCTAGAATACGAAGAGAGTATTCTGGTGTCACAGCATCATCTCTAGCATGAGCCCCGGGGAGCAGTCGTCATGTGATCCAACATGGCGGACTGCGTAGTGTAACTGATCCCACCAGAGACAGAGAATAAAGAAAGGGTATATGGATCGAGTCAGAGCTCTCTCTCTCTGTCATCTTTAAAATACACCATTTATAGAACAAGTCAAGTTTTAAGTTAATGACGTGGTGCCATATTACTAGCAACTATAATATTGCCTAAAGCTGTACTAATAATTTCTTGAAACCTAATCTCAATGAATACAAATAAAGTTATATAGTTTTGAACAATATATTTGTTTACATCATCTTTTTTTAAAAAAAAAGGTGTATATTTTAATTATTATATAAGATTTGACTTATGAAACTTAAGCTAGTATAGAGAAAGAGAGAATGTATGTTTGCCTTACCCCCTCTATAGCTGAGATAAATGATCTTAAAAATAGACTCAGCGTTCTAAATTTTCATCGTGTTTGCGTGGCATGGTGTAGAGTTCGTTCGCCGCCCGCTCCTATATACACTCTAGTAGTAGAGCAAAGAGGCACGCGTGTTCTATTACTAAGTTCTCTTTACATTTTGTATCATTGGGTATATCATAGAATGTGTGGAATTCTTAATTAACTTAACTTTAAAACACGTAAAAACAGTCTAGACTTAGTGATGTCTTTTTTTTTCTAGAAAAAAGATTCTTATAGACCTAATTTTAAATAGCGTGAGGAGGTACGGTTTATTTCAAGACCTAGTACAGTGCGGGAGGGTTTTTATATACATATATACATTTAACAGCTGTTTAAGACTATTTTCACGGACATATATTTTCCTTATGTTATATAGCTTTACTTTTCAAAGCATATTTTTCTATCTTATCTTTGTGATGATGTGGTTAACTGCTGAACTCGTTTAAGTTTCATGCAACCCTCTATTCTATTATCGCTCTAATATATATATATAGTAAAAATTGCGGTCATCCATGTACCATGATATATATAAAGGAATATTACAGACATACCCTGTTAGCTGTTACTGTAACTATAATAGCTAGGTGGTGTAATGAGCACACGAGATTATATTTTTGTATTAGAGACATACCTCATCAGTGAAACAGGTTGAATAAGTATATAGAAATGAGAACAAAGTAATATTATTTTTGTATACAGATGATCTGTGTTTAGAAAAGAGTGGTTCAAATTCATGAAGAATAATTATTTTATTATTTGAAATTATGAAAATATATAAGTTGACCAAAGGATAATTTTGATGATGTATTAATATATTTGAAAAAAAAAAAAGCTTCTTGAACAACAGTTTACTACCTTTTTCCTTTTTCTATTACACGTGTTGCCTGATTTCTGTTGCAGTTGAAACAATGATCAAACTCAACATACTTTGGCAATTTCAGTCAATTTTGATAGCTGCAACTGATTTTCATGTGTAAGAAATACATTTTGTTGTTGGAACTGTCATATTGATTAATTTTGAATTGATAATATACAATCATACATTATTAATTTATTTACTGATTGTAAATAATTGAATGTGTACGATAATTCTAGACACTGTGATGTCTACTGCATATTTTTAATAATAATTATTTTAAATAAGTTCGACTAATATTATGTGTACTCCATCTTAATTTTTAATCATAATATTTATTTAAATGTCAATTGCAGGATTCAAAGCTACATTACAGTATTTTGTACATGCATGCGTGAAAGATCGAAATTTTGATCTATTTGAAGTTGTGTGTTATGTCAAGAAAACTGCATGTATCTCACACGTCTGGCATGCAATGCATTGCATGTGTTTGCCCATATATTTTTTTTTAAATGATACACGCACTTGATCAAATTCAACTAATGGTGTCTCAAAATACATCCCTTAATAACTTAATTACATAGTCTAATTTTAAATTATTTAAAAATTAATATTCCTCATCAACAGGTTCAGTATGAAATATATTTTTTTCTTTCCACGCCTCAGGTTGCCATGCATGCATCTACCAGCAGCAGCAACTTGCATGTGCATACAGCGCGCAGAATATCGACTGCAACATGCACGTAACTCGATCCGCGGTGCAACCAGAGACTTCTCCATGGTCCACGGCTGCATCAACTACACAATCTGCGAGAATCGCCCTCTGTTTTGATACGAGAGCGAAACCGCGCGGCATTACGTACACCCAGATCACGTGACACCCCTGCTGCAATCGTCAGTAATTGACGGTCACAGAGTAGGCATTCCTGGTGGAGTAATTAATATGGAGTAACATACGAATTATCATGTTACAATGTTGGCTAAATAATATCGACAAATGATTTTGATTGACGCGATTAATGAAAAACGTGTAATATCAAACATTATATAGATGATGGGTTCATTATATTAAATTATTTTGAAAATTAAAAATATGTGTTTGGAAATATTTATAAATTTTCATGCATAATCTACAGTAATTTATGATAATAATTATATTAAAATCCTAAATTAATTAATTAACAACATTCATCCCTTCCAAATTATAAACTTATTCAATAAAAAATAACTAATGGGAGGTTTATGCGATCATGCAACTACAAGTAAAATTTTCTATTTTTTATCTCAAATTATATAATTAAAATAATTAATATTTCATCGGTTTTAGCATACTTTTTATAATTGTCGCGGTTTGCTTGATTTTATTTCCATTTCCTACAGTCCCGTACAAAAGCACCAACATTTGCACTCAGATTATGTTCTCCATCAGGTTTCTGTGCTGGTGCCTGCCTGGTGCTACTGACTGGCACCACCCACCGAACACGCTCTCATCGTGCATGCAAGCAAAGCCACGCTAATTTGATCGCTATTATGTCCACTAATTACATCATCATCATACGAGAACTTCAACCTTTTAGTCACGGTAATCAAAAAGTCTCCTCTTTCGTTCCAAATAATGACTTCATTTTAAAAATAACTTCATAAGAAGAAAAAGGGGTATATTATATAATGTTGTAAAAATTTTATTTTACTTTTTCATCAGCAACGTAAACGATCGATGTAACATACAAAATGGCGTATAAAATAGAATGATATCACGCAAACCTAAAAATCTCTTTTTATCATTATACTAAGAAAAAAAGGAAAAGTAATAGAGGGATTTTTGTAAGGGTTGAGCACACTTTAGCACCCCCTTCAAAAAGCACTCAAAAACGTCACCATGCCCATCTCCTCACGGTCAAAACAAACTGTTTTTACGCACCAGCTCCTTTCTTAAATCCCCAGCTCTGTGCACTCAGCTAAACTGCATTCATTCGGTGTTGTGTTTGTTTTTGCAAAAAGCTCATCTAATGTCACGAACTGCCTAGCCGCCGACTTGCCGCCTGCCGTCTAGTAGAGTACACCACAGTGAAACTCAGCACCGTCTCGCCGTACTAAAAATAATCGCCAAACAAGCCATTCTGTGTGTACTCTCGAGTGCCGCTGGAATGGTGGTGCATTCTGACCGCGTGGCGTCTGCCGCCCAACTCAATGTAATGCCCTTTCCTCATCATTAAACCTTCGTGCTGAATTATATGGTCGAAGTAATACGAGTTTGTGGAATTTTAAGGGTTTGTTTACATTTTTGTAACATATATACACAGTATAAATGCGTATTGTAAAATTCCTGAATAATAATGAAATTGTGATGACATATAATAATATATGATTATTATTTGTTGTCTGCAGGAATATGAGTATATTATAGTTTCATCGAAAATTAAATTACTTATTATTTAGAAGATGCGATAAGCGATAGGAGTTCGTTGTAAAAATACAAAAATCGTTTCGAAATTTTTGAAAATAATTTCAGGTGATGATTTATTTTGTATATTTAAAAATAGTCTTTTATTTTGTTAAAATGCCATATTAATACTATCCCCACATAAGTTTCAAGATATTATATTCTGTAAAAAGAAAATTAATTAAATTTAATGAAAACAACATACATGCATGTATACAATAAAATTAGGTATAATGATTGAAAGAATGCTATGTATATTATTATACATAGGATTAAAATCGTTCTTGTTTTTCTTTTATAAAGCAATATTAGTTTTCAAGGGATGCAAATTCAAAGTGTTCCTCTTTAAACAAAACAATGTGAATCCTTAAAAATATATAAGGTTACAAAAAATTGTATTTTTTATAACTTCGTATCAAAGAAACTTTTTAGACTGGAAACAAATTCAATATAAAGTCAATATTTTATACAATGATATTCTATTTTGTTTAAATTTATATTTGCATGGAACAAAATAAACAATGTTTTTTTTACATTCGACATTTTGTTAATTAAAAATAATGAAACTGGTATTTTATTTTCAACATTAATTTTCATGATTCCATTCAATAGACAAAGTAAGACAAAAATTTGCTGTAAAAGGTTTGACGCATTAATAACATTTTCTCTATTTTATAAAAAAACGTGGAAATCTTAATTGAATTTTCTATGTGCGTACATAAACAATATAAAAAATTAATGCACGCAAATTCTTTTTATATAATTTCTTGGAAACTGACATATACGTATATAAACTCTAATTATAAAGTAATGGGAAGAGTTAAAAATTGTTATTGAAACATGTAAAGCCTACACAAAATTGACATGTGACGTCATGATAGTCGGTGATTCCCGATGACAGCTCGGGTCATGTGAGATCAATTCATCGCCTTCAATCGTCGATCCTTGCCGCCCTTACAGCCCTGCATATACGGCCGGTGCGGCGACTATAAATATCGTGGTAGGTTGTGACTCAACAAGCAAGGCACCATGATGGAGTTAGCTGGGACCCACGGTGGTCTAACTTATTTCTGCACTTCACGCATTCATCAGATAACGCGGGTTAAGGTTACGAGGAAAACTATGTGGTTTTTTAGTGTATAGAAAGAAGAGAGAGAGAGAGGGAGAGAGAGAGAGAGAGAGAGAGAGAGAGAGAGAGAGAGAGAGAGAGAGAGAGAGAGAGAGAGAGAGAGAGAGAGAGAGAGAGTAAAGTTGTTAAATAAGGATTTTTCAATTGGTATTTTTATCAATGTGATCTGAAAAAGAATTCAATAATATATTATCATAAAATTTTACTGTAAATTTAATAGAAATTGAATCTGATACTAGAATTTTTCATATATATAAACACACAGTGCTTTTATTTTAAAGTTTATAAAATTTCATGTAATATTATAGCTGATTAATTACTATGGATTTATGTTTTATGATAAAATGCTGGTATTATTGTATTGCTAAAATTTTTATTGGAGTTAAATTAGACATGCTAAATAAAACAACCATTGTATTAGTTTTTATAATTTTGACCTTTATCCATTAATTGCAATAAAATTTATCTGTAAACACTAATTCCTAATCCGTCATGTATAATAGCTATATTTTATAATTTCACTGTTTTAATTGATTGTTTAGCAGAGTAATTTTTTTAGAGTAAAAAATAATAAAATATAGAAGTCGTATATTTAATTTTTGTGTGTCAAAACATTAAATTTGTGGTTCTTGAATATAAAATTAAAGCGATAAAAATTTCTTTCAATATCATCAATTTGTTACCATTTAAATAAGCAATGCAATAAATTAACATTTTTCTAACACTTTTATTATTATTTTTCTCATTTATAAAAAAGACATAAAATTTCATTAAAATCCCAAGAAATGTTTTTCTTTGCATTTCCTTGAACATGAAACATAATCATCGACTGATGTCTGCAATTCTAATACATTATAAAATATGATACGCGGTGTGATCTGTTTTATATTATAATTCAACCCACACAATTTTGTTATATAGAGAGAACATACTGAACATGTGGTCACTACCACGTCTTCTGCGTATAATAGTTAAACACATCAGATAAACTAACACGTCCGTGTTTTATTAATCCGTGTCCGATCTACCGCAACAAAATTGTTTGTCACACGTTTTTAACGTTATCAAGGAGCCCAAATCTCTCTCAATCCTTATATTGTCCTGATTATTCCATCATGCAGCTGTGTATCAGACAAGCATCTGTGCACTTTATATGCAGCTGCTTTATAAAAAAAATTGTATCATAATCATAACGCAAGAACTATTCGATGGAAAATTTCAATGCTCATTTATATAAACTAACCGTCTCTCTGTAACTGTCCTATAATATATAATAATACTGCATAATATATGAGGCGCCGCAGATCAAAAGGGTTTAAATCCAAGCCCAACTGGAATTTAATTTTTAAGCCTCAGTTACAAAAAAAAAAAAAACAAAAAAAAAACATGCAGACCACTTTTGGACCTGGATTTGGAAAGACAGTATAGTTAACTTTCCAAATTCAAGTTCAAAAGTGGTCTTAATTTTTTTATTTTTTTTTTGTGGTGTAACTGAGGCTTAAAAATTGAATTCCAGTTAGACTTGGATTTAAACCCTTTTGATCAGCGGTGCCTCAATCAATAAATCAATAAGTCATTTTTTAACAGAGAAAATAATAAAAAACAAATAAATATTAGAAACAGTCTACTTTTTTTTATTAATAATATATTTTATGACAAAAGTAAAACAAAAATTGTGCAACTGCAAACTCCCGAGTTCAATACAAATTAAAGAAATATTTAACCTTGTCTGTCTTATAAACATAAGACATAATCAAAAGTTAATTGCAGTTTGACTTGATAAAAATTAATTAAATAATAAAAAAAAAAAAAATTCGAAAAAATACATCCTAGCTCTTATATTTTACTGTTTATGACGCTTTTATCAGCAATGCACCTATAAGGACAGCTTGAACTTTTGTGTCTAATTTGCTGGAGTTGCAGCCCAAAATATGCAACTTTTTACTATAGGTAAACAGAGGACCGCGAGATTCATGCTGCACCAAGGTTTATTACATGAGCTATTTTCCAATACATGATGCATTTTTTGTTACAGATATTGCAAAATGAACAATGCAAAGTTGAATATATTAGTGATATTTATTAATAATATCAAGTATATATTGCATTTTTAAATACACCATGTGAGTTAACTTAGAAAAAATGTGTTGGTTTATTATTGTTAGCTGAAAATAGCATGCCATAAACACATGGTAGGCACACGAGCCAGCTCGGGTTTAGCTGTGAGTCACTTGAACAAAGGCTATCTTATATTCTTAGGTTTACGTTTATGAAAAGGCGAGCACAAGCATTGCCTAAGGCAATTATAAAACATAAAAGTTTATATTCTAGTTCTTACTCTATTATTCTTTATACAATTTAGTGTAAGGAATACTGCTGCATAGAGAGCGGAACTAAATTTTTGTGACAAAAAGAAGATTTTTCTATTTGTTATTGAATAATACACAGTAAAGAAAACGAGAAAAATAAAACTGTACAAGTATGTTTATCAAACTATAAAAACATTTTTTTTCTTCCTCTATTTTGTATTCAAGACTATTCAAATTTCTTATGTAAACATTTCATTTTACAAATACAAATAAAATAACAATAAAAATAATTATAAACAATATTACTATTTTTTTTTTACGACGAAAATTATCGTTTATTTTCCATAATAAAATACAAACATATAAATGTCAAGTAATAAAATTATACCAATGAGTAATTAAATTTAATCATGTTCGTGACATTTAAGTAGTAATTAAATTAGGAGTGTGATGATGGCAGTGCAGTCGGGATGATGAAAGCCAAGTGTTTCTGATAAGCAGGAGGCAGCACGCGTGGACATTTCCGGTTCGGAGCGATAACGCCGCGTGTGGGGCGACACCCAAACACTCGGTACCGCAATTTGTCCGCAATTACACAGAGGGAGGGTAATTTTGGTGATCTGTATCATGCAAATTTAATTTTATGTAAATTTTTTAATTAATTAATTATTATTACCTCATAATACCGTAAATATTAATTCAGGGACAGGTATATATTATAGCAGCTCAAGATAAACAAAGCATAATGTGTATTATACGGTAAATTGTTAAATTAATTAAGAAATAAAATTGAAAATAAATTGTATTGTTTATTTAATTACAATTTATATTTTATCATTTTTTTATTTTTAAATTTATCAATTCCCATTGATTTTTATAATATAAGTCTATTTGCTAAATAATTAAAACAATATAATGTCTCAACATTTTTAATTTATTTATATATTTCCAATGAAATTGAAACTAAATTATAATTTTATAAATATTTTCAATAATAGTTATATTGCGTAAATGAGATAGCAGCAGTAATATTTTTTATTCTTAGTGTTTATTTACTCATTGTTTATAATTTATAGCAATCCTTGTGTTTATGCAACAATAATTAATTTTCATCCTGTACGTATAATTTGTTTTAGTATTAATCAAATTTTATGACAGTAGAATGCATGCCAATGGTGTCAAGCCGATAAGAGCTATATAATTAAAATTTTAAAATTGCATGTATACTTGATAGTGCTTCAAAGAGGGTGAAAATTTGTTTGTTGACAAATGGAAACATCATATTATATTATTATTAAGATTACGAAAACGCAATGTACAAACTACAAACAAATTTTTATATTTTATTAATGTTTTTCCAAATAGAAAATTATCCCTAATTTTTATTTTCGAGCTAAAACATTAACATGATAGTACAAACAATCTAGAGACAATTTCATTAGCTTTCATTAAAAAGAAAACAATTTTCGACCTAATTTCTCCTGTATATTCTGGACTCACCTATCTTTCTGCTCGGCGGCTCGGTCCCTCTGCCTCCTGTTCTTGAACCAGTTGCTGACTTGGGTGGTAGTAAGCCCCGTGCCCTCCGCCAACTCTCGCTTCTCCCGGGGTGACGGGTACGGATTGTGGGCGTACCACTCGCGTAGCACCGATCGTGACTTCTCCTTGAAACAGTAGCTCGTCTCTTCTCCATCCCATATTGTACGAGGTAAAGGAAACTTACGACGTACTCTATATTTTCCAACAGCACCCAAAGGTCTTCCTCTTAATTTTTCAGCTTCAATATAATGTGCTTTTAACCATAATGCTTGTAATTTTGGATGATTATGTGGTGAAAATGTATGACTTTCTAATAATTTATATAGTTCTTTAAAATTACCACGATGAAAAGCAACAATTGCTTTTGCTTTTAATACACTTTCATTTTTATGTAATTTTTCACAAGCAGGTAATGACCATAAAAAACGTCCTAATCTTTCTATATTACCTGATTGTTGTAATACTTCGCATACACACGCCACTTGTTCTTGAGTAAAACCAAATGATGGTAACATTGGACTTGGTGATTGGGGACCCATTAGAGGAGGGCCAGGTGGCACTGACGATGGAGAATCCGTCATCGGCCCAACTATCATCGGGAGTCTATTACCACCGTCCACATAAATAGACGAGTCTTGATGAGAAGAGAATGGAGATGGTGCTGGAGTATGAAGTTGATGCAGGGCTGGTAATGGTTTAGGCCTGACTACTGTGCAGGCGCCACCACTTGCTCCGCTGGGCGCCAGCAGCGGTTCTATAAACCCGGGCACTGCCACCACCGAGCATGCACCACTTCAAAATGTT
Source organism: Siphlonurus alternatus (assembly GCA_949825025.1). Lineage (NCBI taxonomy): Eukaryota > Metazoa > Arthropoda > Insecta > Ephemeroptera > Siphlonuridae > Siphlonurus > Siphlonurus alternatus. The sequence continues at coordinate 43,633,733 of OX463780.1, read as the reverse complement.
GTTAAAAAAAAACAGTTGCCTGTAAAAGGCCACCACAACACGGTAAGTAAATACACACGATGAGGACACTACTAAGAAGATTTTTGTAAGAGATCGACGTCGAAGCTCACTCCTCTCTCGACGCTACCACGTCTCTGAAGAATCGTTTTTCTTCTTTCTCTCTCTCTCGTACGTCCTTCTTCTTCTTTTTCTGTTCCACTACGTAACCAAGAACGCTCCCATTGGCCGTGTTTACAGCGCGGTGGGGTCGGCTCGCGTACGTTGCCATGGTTACCACGTCAATCACAGAAACCTGAGACCGATGAAGGCGGAGCTACAGTAAAAAAAGGTGGAGCTATAAACATGTGTTAAAGCAGCAAGATCTGTTGTTGTGATGATGTTGAATCCTGATGATGGGATGCTGTGGATGCTGCTGGCTGCTATGTCAAGCGATTAATGTCAAAATTTAATACACTTCATGCGTAAATTTAATACACTACTAGTTAGTATAAAGAATGATATACTATGCATATCATGAATGGGGTTGATCTCTTTATAAAATATTATATACATTGGATATTGAAACCATGAAAGAAAAGTAATTTAATAAGGATTCAATTTTATTATTAATAATTGATTTACAGTGGAAAGCAAAATATCTCCAAAATGTAGCAAAAATGTTATTTGATACGTAATTAAAATTGATTTTTTAATTAAATCAGGCAATACGAAGGAAAAAGATGAATGAAAATCATAATATTCTCGGAAAATCAATCAATTTTGTAATTCAAACTGTAGAAAAAAAAAAAAGTTTTGGTGCGCAGCCAGAATGTATGTGATTTGCTGTTCCTGCGTGCTCGAAGGATTGCATACTTACACTTCTTGCAGGCTGAGACATAATTTTATCGTTATTTTCTTTTTTCTTATATTTTTTTTTCTTCTTTTTGCATACTAAATTTGTATGTGCTGTCAATGTATAATAATAAAAATTGATTGAATTCAATTAAATTTCAAATCCCAATATTGTCATTCAGTAGGGGTTAATATATTTTATTAATCATAATTACATTATAATATTTATGAAACAAATTTATATTTACTATAAAAATAAACAACGAAAACCAATATATGAGATGAAGAGATGAAATTTTGTCCAACCGTTCATGTATTTTAATGTTGTTTACATTTTCTATTTAAATTAATTAAATCCTTGCGCGAAGAACAAAAGAAAAAAAAAAAAAAATTAAGTAAACAAATAAAACAAGTTAAGTAACTTCAATATTATATTTATTATATAATTATGGTAACTCCATTAAAATTAAAAACATAAAGTATCAATAAAATCCGTTGAAACTTTTTATTTAATTGTTTTTTTTATCATTAAAGTAACACGATAAGTTAAACCACAATAGAGATATATTGCAATAGCAAAGTAGTTTATATACGACGAGCTATGATGCACCCGATCTACTGTCGTCCAGGTGGTGATGGCGAGCACCACCACGAGCACCACATATAGTGACACCAGATACCTTAGCCGCGAGATCAACCGCGGGCCACAACCTCGAGTTGAGGTAGCCAATCAGAAGGGTGGGAAATGTCGCGCCGCCACAGAATCTTAGGCGCCACTATATGCATGGGACCAGCCATGACGTATAGAGGCTCCAGACAAAACGCCTTCACACCTGCTATAGTCAGTTTCTCGCATTTCCTTGGTTCTGAATAACCACTTTCATGTGGCTATATAACATGGGTGGACCATGAAGGTGATGTGATGGTGGTTTTTGCGACCCCGCCGTGTATTAATCAGATTGTCATTCATATTAACTTGATGCCAACAGTAACATTTGAGAATTGCGTGTTTATGAAGGGCAATGCGCAGTTCTATGTATTATAAAGTCATGCATATTTATGTGATTATATATTTATGTAGGAAATTTTTTAAAAAAAAAATTGCGTGATGGATGAAACGAAATTGATACTGATGATGTAATAATATTATTTTTGTATTGAAAGAATTTTTTATTAATATGTAATCAAAATATTAATTGAATTCAAGTTTCTTTTAAACAAAATTAAAACAAATTTCTTATATAACAATCAATTTGCTTTCAGAATTTCTGGTGATTTAATTAATCCTTAACACACCATAATTCTTGAAAATTTAAAATTAATATTACATGAAAAAATTATTAATATTGTATTTATTATATTATAGCATCTTGCTCATGTACATTATATTCGATATATTATATAAAATATATCGAGAAAAAATTATTAAATTTTTCAGAAGCGCTCTAAAATTTTGAGACATCCATAGCTTCTTATAATAAATTTCAACATCAGCATGTAGGGTACTGCCTGCAATTAATATAATTTATTTGCATTAGATTATTGTCTATTAAAAAATTACATGTTAATGGCCTTAAATGAGCAAAATTTCTGTATAATACATTGATTCTGTTACAATAATAAATGTAATTATAATTAAAGAACATAAAAATATATTGCAGCATGTATATCGCCGTTCCAAAAATGTTATAAAGTTGATATTTTTTATAACAAGTAATATTGTATTAATAATTAAGTGTACATGTATTATTTACACATTTATTTTTCTTTTTCACATTCACCTGTGATTAACATGTGAATTTTGAAACTTGAAGTGACTATTATTTTTCACCTCTCCTAAAATATATAATTGGATTCATCCATCACCTCAACAAAATCAATCACATTCAAATTTAAATTATTTATTTACATATCTCAAAATATTAAATATAATTTTATAATAATTTTTTTATATCAAACAATTTAATGATATTTTAAGAAACTTATTAATCTTATTATGTATTATGGCATGGTAAAGATAAAATAAAGACAAATGGCGCGTTAAAGTGATTACACTAATTTCGTTATGTTGGCGGAAACGATCATCAACATGCAGACAGCAGCATTCTGGAGTCTCCTCCTCCTATCACCTGTGTCAATACTTGGTGGGCACGAGAAGCAATTGACCCTCACAGTGGGGGGTCAAGTTTCTTCGCGCCTCCATCAGACTGCGCGGTCATCGAGAGCGCATAGCTCACCTTTGACACGCAATCCATCTCTGTCAAGAGTCCCTCAACTCACCCTAAACTTGGTACCAACCAAACTAATACCTTTTTTTAATGAATAAAACTCTTTATAGCAGTTCTCAATGAATTAGGATAACGTATATTGTTTTTTTGATAAAGTATACTTTTGAAAAAAAAAAATGAATGATGTGTTTTTTTTAAAGTATAAAAATTATTTTTATGTGACGTTATAGTTAATAATTTTCTTATAGTTGTATAATATAGATAATGTGGTAAAAAGTATTTGAGTTTTGCGGGGGAGGAGATAGATATAGGAGGAAAGAAGGGAGAGGGTGAGAAGAGTGCTGCCTTTTTTTTTTTTTTTTTTTAGACCCCCCTGTTTCTCTCAGCAGGAATCAAGTTCTTCAATCTTGATACAAGAAATCTCCAACTGAGTTTTCTTAGTTTTTTTTTCTTTTTTCTTTATCTATCTTTCTCTTATAACATTTATGCAAGCAACCATCTTATAATATACAAGTTGACTAAGTGTCATGTCGAGAGATATACAAATTTAACCTTCTCACTTCTTTCTTATTTTAATATATAATATTATGTTTTGCTTACTTTAGTGTGTGTGTGTTTGTATGAGAGGAAGAAACTGTGAAAGAAAGCTTCAAGAGAGAGAGAGAGAGAGAGAGAGAGAGAGAGAGAGAGAGAGAGAGAGAGAGAGAGAGGTCCTACTATACTACACCTATAAAGTGTTAGTTATGCAACACTTGAGATCGTGTCACCTTTTATTCATGGGTGTGTAACATTGATGCAGCAGCCTCCTATATAAAGCCAAGCCTATCTATCCTCATATATTATATTATACAACCGACCTCCTATATATTTATATGAGAAGTCGTGCTGAGTATGGGAGACAGCATTTGTCATCTCATCAGGGCAAATTTGTAAAGTCACATTTTTTTTATATGACCTGATAGTAAGGTGTCACCCTTCATATTATATAATGTTCATCAACATTATATAGGAGATCATTTCCGTTTTTACCTAATCAATTTTTTTTTAAGTCTTAACAATTGTTATTGTTATATATAAACGCCCTGATTTCATTATTATAATATACAACACCTTTTTTTTTTTTTGTCTTTATGCTAAGTCATTTATATCATAACTTATAAAAAGATGATAAGCGATTTTTGCTCTCCTGCACAACTTTACTTCTATAATATAAAAGACCAATCTCTCTCTCTCTCTCTTCTTATAGTTATTATAATAATATCTATGATCCTCGCCCTTCCGGCCCTTTTGGTCGTGGCTTGATCGGTTATAATATATTATATAAAGAGCAAAAAAAAAATTTGCTTTGTCAGCTTAATCTGAATTGCTTACAATCGCCGATATTGCTCGGAAGTTAGTGGGTAGTTTGGTGCCCTTTAATCTGTGTCCTGCTGCTATATAATAATATCGCTTGGCTTCTTTGATCATCTTCAATGAGGGGCGTCTCAATGTAAGGAAGGAAGCGAGAACTCGGGCTTATGATTGGGGCGAGGAGCTAGTTTTATTGCAGTATATAGCCGCGATCGATCCACGGCGGTCACAGTAGCACTTTGCTGTTGGAGGGCGAGGGGTGCCACGCCCAGTCACGTGACCAATGTGGTGTGGACACAATCTGCAGCTCGACTCACAATCAAAAATAATTTATATTTTGTCAGCAACGTTTTCCACATGTTATAAATCTTTGTAATATTCCGATAAATTTTATTTTATAAGTCTCATTTTTTATGTTCTCTTTTGTTATATGAAATATTATAGCAATTCTTTTCCCTAAAAAAAATATAGTTTTAAATCAAATATAATATTTCATTATTAATATTTCAGGTATATTTTATTTTAGTTACGTGTTGATAAAGAATATTTAATAAAGATCGAAATAATTGCAAAATCTTACTGACAATAATAATAAAGAAAAAAATTCTCATTATATTTAATTAAACAAAAAGACGTAAATTAATTTAATGATATACTTTTAATGAGATTTTTTTTTACAAAAAAAAAATATTTTTTATAACTAGCTCATATCAATGTAATAAAAAAAATCTGACATTATATATATTTTTTCTTAACAAGAGAGAATACAGAAGTAATTAGCTTCGTTGTTTTGGTTTTTACTTTGAAAAGGTAGTTTGAGGGGTGGTTTGAGCATTGTTCAACGAGATAGAGAGAAAGGTATAGAGAAGGGGGTGGGATTATGATCCGATTACGTTATACGCATCAACCACAACCACTCAGTATACGAGATAGAAAGAAAAAAAAAATATACCATGCAACATCATCATCTGATGAGAGTTACGCTTCAACAAAACTTGGCAACAGTGGGTAACGTCTTAGGTTACCAAACGCCCCCAATGAAGGGGAAGCTTGTCAGGCCAGGGAAATTTGACACTCGTCAGCCCCTGTGTATATACCACCCACCCACCACCCCCATACATCAACACTGAGCGAGGAGTTCTCATCCAAGGATGTCCAGCAGACATAGATAGATCTAACAGATGTGCCAAACAAAATAATAATATATGAATTCTTTATTTATTTAAATATAATATGTTGAAGGATTGAAAACAATGATTTCATTCATGTAAGAAAAAAAAATTAAAGACACGTGTCTTTTAAAATAGACTACTCCCATTTTAATAAGAAGTGCTTACTTATAATTTTATTAATTAAATAATGTTGAGTATATAATCAAATTTAATATTTTCCTGCATGCATTCGTTCCATAAGTATAAAAAACACATAAACAAGATGTGAAATTTCCTTTTTACTCTACTAACTTCTGCTTTGAAAAGAATTCTAAGAACGATTTATTATTTTTCAAGTACATTTCTATTGAATTTAGTCAAGTTGTATATTACAACAGTTCATATTCAAGAGTCAATTACTTCTATTCATTCGTGTAAAGGTGCTTCATATTGAATGCGATATATGTCTACATGGCACACGCTCAAGATTTACCTGAATTGAAAGGAAAATTGAGTGGTTTTTATTTATTTTATTTTTTCAAACCTTACTACCGTTTATTTAAAACCAATATACCTATTTTCACACCTTTTCATAAAAATGTCTTAACATAGTGGTTAGCAACAGCTTTTGTTACAGAAAAAAAAAGTGTTTGAAAATTGTAAACCTTCTCACGCCCTGGAGGCAGGTAGATTCATCATTGACTACACGTTTGGATGCTGTATGGAGTTGGGGGTTTTCTTTTAGGGAGATCAATTCACATACAACATATTTTACCACAGAATATTTTGAAAATAACATTACAATACATATTATATGTCTTGTTTTCCAAGTATGCTCATTCAACATTACTGTATATATATATAGACTATAATATAACAATGTGTATGAAAGTATGACATAAAATTTAACTTAAGACGAAATAAATTAGATTATTATTTTAAATCTTGTACAATTTAATGCTAAAATAAATTACTTCGCAGTAAAACAAATTATAATAATAATTTTTTAATTGATTTCAGCTCAAAAGTTCTCTATATATTTTTAGGTGAATACTGAATATATTAAAGTAGAGTGAGCGAGTTCGTTTTTTTTAATATTTTATTTTTTAAAAATAGTTTAAGCTGCCCTCTATTGAGAAATGAAAACCAAAAAATTCCATCTCAAATAGTTTCACCACAAAAAATTCCCAAAGTTGATGTTTCGGAGGCCTGTAACGTGCAGCCTTATGGAACATAAAACCGCGTTTTACTCCAACTTTTTCTGAACTACGGTACCATTTAAAAAATACTTACGTAATCTATGATGAATTCTTTAATGACTTTTCAAATAAAAATTTTTTTACGGGGTCGTTTTCTTGGAAAAAAATCATGAAAATCCTTATGGCAATTAACCCGCAAAAACTTAAAGATTTTTTTCCGAAAAAAACGCTCCGTAGTTTTTTTTTTTTTATTATTTAAAAATCCATTTAAGAATTCATCATAGATTACGTAGGTATTTTTTAAATGGTAGCATAATTCAGAAAATGTTGGAGTAAAACGCGGTTTTATGTTCCATAAGGCTGCACGTCAAAGGCCTCCGAAACACCAACTTTGGGAATTTTTTGTGGTGAAACTGTTTGAGATGGAATTTTTTGGTTTTCATTTCTCAATAGAGGGCAGCTTAAACTATTTTTAAAAAATAAAATATTAAAAAAAATGCAATCGCTCACTCTACTTTAATGTAAATAAAATAATCATGTGAGCCTACTATTTCCAAATATCCCTTTATTTTTGATAATAGGGATTATGCTTATTGCCATATATTAACAAGTTTTAATAAGTAGCAAACTGGAACGTAGCTGACACAGCATAATAATTACTATAGTGAGAAAACCAATATATTAATGTAAAACTTAATTATCATCCATTAAGATCATCAAGATAATGTGATACAGTGAAAAAAAAAAAAAGGGAAAAATAACATCAAACATGTGATTGTGGTTAAATTTTCATATTAAAATTTTATAATTTTCATAATAATTCATACAAGAAGAGTAAGTGCATCAAGAAACTTATTGTACTGTGAAAAGAAGAAATAAATTATGTGAATATATGACAATTTATGCAAAAGTGCTTTTTAAATAACTAATTTACTACTAGTAAATTGTTAAAGTAACTAATTATTTTGTCAAGATGTATAGACTTTTAATTGAATTTAAAAGTTGTGTGTTAAATATATTATGGTGCTAATGTGATGTTTAAAAGGACACAATTTTAATTATTGTATTAATTTTATAGATCATATATATTTTAAATATTGTTTGGGTATATGTGTTTAAATTTATTAAATTTAGGCTAATTTTAATTAGAATTAAGTATGTTACATATTTAATGTAATAATTGACGTGATCCATGCTGTACAGCCTATGATCGAAATAAAAATTTGAATTTGAATTTGAATTTTATAATGTTATTGCTAAGCAAGTCAATAACAAACTGTTTTGAACTGCCTAAATATTATCAATCCTCAAATATTATTCACCCCTGTAATGCTGGCAAAAATTTGAGAAAAAATTCTTTACTAGAATTATTAATTGTCTTTACTGAGATTTACTTTATAGTTGGTAATGTAATTTCTATAATATAATTATGAACACTTATGCCGTCACAAATGTAATCTTGAGTGTGATTGACGCAGAGAAACACATTCATGCATGCACTGTTGTCTAATGGAAGGATATTATACTTCATCTTATCCTCTATCTTCTGTCATATATCGATTGTTTCATTGTTATGTAAGTGCACTTTAGTACACTCAGTTTATTAGCAATGCTACAAATTAAGCACTTTTAATTTATATGCTTTGATTATATATATATATATTATAGGCAATTGCTCTCTCTCTCTCTCTCTCTCTCTCTCTCTCTCCTTTTTTGGATTTTGGAGAGCACCTAGAAATCAGATTCAACTGTCCCGAGGGGGCATCTTGCCACTCTGGTAATCATGCAACCTCCTTGTTTTGACGTGTCAGCTGTGGCAGGTGGCGAGGTGAGGAGATTTGTAGCCGTCAGCGCCAACATCGCTTCGTGATGCAGCCAGGGGTTGTCGGTGATACATCATGTAGTACCGCGAGGTCTTACTGCACGGGGTAAGCCGAGCGGGCATCTAGACGTAAGCAAAGAAGTCAAATATAACTTATATATTCAATCCGACATGTAGTGAAACATGCGTGGAGACTAAACAGTAAATATAAACAATATACTGTTACATTCGAGAATTAATTAGTGATGCAGAAATTTTGGAGAAAAAGAATAAAAAAATATTATGTGAAAAATAAGTTAATGTTCCAAAAGTTGAATTAACTGTTGTTTCTGAAGTTCAGTATACAGCATAATTATTATGACGAGAGTTCTCAGAGAGCTTACATATATTATAATAATTATTATAATTTAATATCAGCTCTCTAATGTAAAATGGAATTTTTGTATTTGTAAAAAAAATTGTAAAAAAAAATAAAAAAATACTAAAAAAAAAAATAAAAACTAAATGTGTCAATATTATAGGCGTATCCTGATGAATCTTCTGCATGATGAATGTGTGCATCTTCTGCACTTAATTTTTTTATGTATATATGGTCTATTTATTTATTTATTTATTTATTTATTTATTTATTTATTTATTTATTTATTTATTTATTTATTTATTTATTTATTTATTTATTTATTTATTTATTTATTTATTTATTTATTTATTTATTTATTTATTTATTTATTTATTTATTTATTTATTTATTTATTTATTTATTTATTTTTTTTTTATTTTTTTTATTTCCTCATGTGGCTGTACATATAATAATACAACATAGAGGTACATATCGGTGCAAAAAGTGTACTGTTCAAAATCAGGGTTAATAAATAGATGATGAAAATAAAAATGTTTAGTATATATTATATACTACGTATAATCAAAGAGTTTACATTATATAAAATATAAAATCTCTGGTATAATATTATTATATGAACGATAGTTCCAACACTGAGAATACATTGCCATATGCGAAAAGAGTGAGGTGCTAGATTATAATTGAAAACAAGATATTTATTTATTATAGCTACACTCTACTCAGGTATTTAAATAATTATATATTTAATATTGAATTTGATTTTTTTAGAAGCTATTATATATTTTGCAGTCTCAGCTTATATGAGTGTTCTGGTCAAAATGTAAAAAAAAAAAAAAAAAAAAAAACTATTTTAAAGAGGACATCAATCAATGTTGATATATCTTCAAAAAGAAGAAGAGACATATTTTTTTTTTCTTTTTTTCTTTTTTCATTCATTATAAAAACCCAAAAGATCATTCTCTACTCAGTCTTTTCTATAATATAATGACAGTCGGCATGTTGAAAACTGCATATGTGAACCACTGCAACCACTTGAAAGAACACCCCTCTCTACTGCACGGTCAAACACAACTTCCGGTGACTTACAGATGAGTTATCCCCTCTTCTTTATCTTCAAAACATACGGCAAATTCATCACTACTGTTGTACAGGAGCACCAACAGCCACTGTACCATTAAAAATATATAAAACCCAGCACAAGCAAGAATCTTCTCCTCAAGACATGACTTGGCTTTTAGCAAATACCGTCAGAGAATGCCACTATTGATGGTGACCTTAGCGGTATACACGCGACAAGACACCTTCATGTTTTCATCGAAGGAAGCTTTTGTGTCCATATAACCAGTATAACTCTCATCGTAATGGCGTTATTAATCAAAATGTTACCATCACCATGCATCGCTCCTTCTTTTATATATAACCTATCTAACTTACATCAGCTACCTATAATACAATATACCTCTCTCTGCATGATCAGGTATATAAAATCATGTAACATTTTTTTTCTTTATTATTATAATTCTTTATCAACATTTTTTTTAAGTAATATTTTTATTTATATACATGAAACTACCATTTTATAAGGTTATATTTAAATTGACCTCTACATACATATTATATTGCTTTTATTATTATACAAAGAAATTTACTTTACTGTTTTCTTATATATAGATTTTTTTACTTCATACTATTCATTGTTTTAAAATAGGCTTATCTTAAAGATTAATGTGGTGGCAAGTATTAACATGTTAATAAATTGTTTTTAAAGTAATAATATTCAACGGTGTGGTCTAAAGTGTTATCAGTAAAATAAATATATACACCTGCGCAGACGAGCTACTACCACAGTCCATTAGGATAACTTTGCAACATTAAAAACGAGGCCGCACACATAACATCATCTAAATTAATGTTAGTGATAATTCAAGTTATGTTACCAAGCTGTTTATGGTCGTAAAAATACACAAAGTATACCGCCATCACTGCATCAAGTATGTTTAATTGTTTATTGTAAGTGACTGGTACAGAGAATATAATAATAAATATAATCTTATGCTTATAATCTTTTATACAAAGTTTAGTAATAAATGTTTAAATGGATAATAAAATATCATAAATTAAATTTAATTTATACAGAAGCTGTAATAACTTGGTGATATTTAAATGTAATTTAATTAGTTTCACATTTGTATAAAATGATTGTCTTGTTATGTTAGAAATTTGTTTATTATTTTATGTTGAAAATATGAAGTAAATTAAAGTTATGATTATTTAAATTAAATGTATAATTTTTTTGTTTATTTTACCTTTACTAATTACTTTTTCTAGTTTTTATGCATATTAGTTCCATCAAGTGAAATACATCAATATTTGTCTTAGGCTTTAACGGATGATTCATTAATTTATTATGTATAATATTCTTGATGCTTGTAAAGCATGAAATTCCATATATAAAATTTGTTAAATATTAATTACGGATTTGATATTTTTTCTTTAAAAATTATAATTACTTTAATCCATTTAAAGTGTTTCATAATTAAATTCATATGATAGCTCAACATTTTGCCCGACTCTCGGTGGGTTCCGCCTACAAGATGCAACCCCCTCAACTCCTGTGAATCGCAGGTGGCCGCTACGACCCACCGTCGTATAATTTTTATTTTTTTTTATAAATATTTTTTACTAACATACTATGTAATAATAATGCTAATAAAAACGACCAAATTGTTCCACCTAAACATCAATTAAGGTAATTTTTATGGACAAAAATTACCCTTAGAATAATAATAAATATATCATTATATCGTTAACATAATAATATATTATAAGCATGATAGAAAAACAAACAATATAAAATCTGTTATATAGGGAGGAGTTTATTTATTTATTTATTTATTTCTCATGTGGCTGTACATAATACAACATAGAGACAAAAACACTTAAAAATACCTTAAAATTGTTTATATAATATACACGTTTTGTTTTTTAGAATTAGTCTAAGTTTTGCTATAGAGTTTTTACATTTTAGAGTGTCATGCAAAGTTTCTCATCAAGGTTGTCTCTTGCTTCATATATTTTTATATAATATTTTTTTTCCTTCTATATATTTTTTTTATCTTTTTCTCATCTCTTTGGCTGTGCTTGCTTGCATCGCTCCCATTTGTGTGGAGAGAGAAAACAGCTGCCGGCTGCGTGGTAACCTGAGACGCGGCAGCAGCGGTGGTACCGGGGTGGGGCTGCTTGCCTGGGATGCTCCCCGCCCGCCCCCGCCTGACGCCAGCACATTCACGTCAGACTTGCGAGGCTTGAGCGAGTAGCAGAGCAAAACGAAGAACAGCAGCAGCAGCAGCAGCAGCACCAGCAAGCAGATCATGGCTTCTACAAAACAAACAGAAGCAAAATCATACACATCAGGCTAAAACTTTATTATAGATATAATATACGTGGTCGTAGTCGTGAGGGTTTCTTTAGATCTAATTCTGTAAACAATAGGAAATAGAAATCATATATGTATATTATAAGATGATATAATATTGCTCTGAATATAACATGCAAATAGAAACAGTAGATTATTTTATTAATGTTTAAATAAAAATTATATACTTTAAATGTAATAATTTCAATAATTTGAAATAAAAATAGAAGTTTAATGTGCGTTTTTTTTTAATATACCGAAAATTTAGGCCAGTTAGAAGAAATTAAGGATTAATTAGCTTTAGATTTTAATAAAATATTGAAAAATACAAATCTAATTATTAATTTATTCATCATAATATATATTATATTGTTCTAACAGCAACATGCATCAGAATGGATACTCTCTATATTAACATGTAATTAAAGAGGACAAAATATCCCACACGCCTTCTCTTTAACACTTCTTTTCCGTACTTTTCAATGGATATTGTGAATGAACTGTTGCTACATAATATTATATACATTACACCTATAACAGCTATAAAGATCTAATTTCTCTATTCACACGCCAAGTGCAGTAGCAGAAATGCATGCAGGTAGGCAACACCTATAGCTATAGACTGCAATCAGAGCGCAGAAACAATCACTATACCACGCATTGACTCTCGCGAGCGAGAGGATGACCTTAATCTGTGGTGACACTTCTTGTGTCATTCTTGAAGGTCACCTGGCTTGCTCCACGACATGGGGGGAGAGGGAGGAGGGACCACCGGTATGACCACCCTCCGGCCGGCCCGCTCATGCATCCTCCGTCTGCAGCTCAAGTTTCAGGCTGGCTCGGAGGAAACCCTCGTCACGTGGTGCTCAATAGGTGTGACGTCACTGGTCTGGGGGGTGCAAGGTAAAACCCTGCAACAGCTGATGTTCTCCAATGTCAAAGAGGCTTTGTGTATTCAAGTCAATGATGCAAATTACGATTTTGCAAAAGATGATGTTCTGTACACAGAGTAGTTGCATGTTAAGTGCATGCGTATGATATATTTAATTTAAATATTAATTTAGCGAGCTCTTTGAGATGGTAATGAATAAAATTAAGTATATAATTACTGCTATTAGATACTATATTAAATTTATACATTATTATGTATTTATTTTATTATTTTGAATATCATTATCAACAAATTTGTGTTCAAGGGCAGGTAGTATTTACTTTTGAACTTTTTCTATAGCGATTTTTACTTATACTGCATGTACTTTTTTTTAAAGAAGATTCATTTAAAAAAAATTATGATTCAATATAATAGTAATAATAGTTGACATATTATATTTTTGAGTCTAACAGTTAATTTATATAATATGATAATCAAATTAATAATATTTACCAAGCTGTATTCAAAATAAAAAAAAATACTGATTTTAACTTTTTTTTTTTTTTTTTTTTATCATGGCACAAATCAAGTACTGAAAGATGAGCAGTAATAAATCTGTCAAAGATCTCAGTGCTTAATATTTAACATATAATATGTTTAAGTGGTGATATATTTTAACAATTTTAAAATTATGAATGACTCGTATAATATTTTACTTTATTTTTCAATAAGTAAGATTGCTATTCATTGTCAATTATACAATGATTTTTATCAACACCGACATTGGTATAACACGATCCATCTATTAAGAAGTGAACAAACTATATAACATCACACAGAGCTATATGATATTATAATACACTAGAAGTGTGTGCAAAGCAGTTTTTCACACTCCACACAGAAGAAAGCAGTATGATATTATCCTCCCCCTTATTACTCTCATCAAATTTCAGTCCCAGATGTCCCGGCCAATAAAACGAAATGTGATCTCAGTAAAAACCACAACACATTGCTGTATATTGAGTAAGTGCAGACTTTAGTAGTGCTGTGTCGCGGCGTTTCATCGGTCTTGAGGGGCGTATCGTTTGCCGTGGCTGCTGCTGCAACTGATATACTGTGCATGGTGTTATTATATAACCATTTAATGCACCACTAATTCAATCAATGGCTCATAATTTAAAACATTCTGAAAATTTAATACTTTAAATTTTATGTACATTTTTTTTAAGTGAAAAAAAAAAGGTATTAGAGTTTTTTTAACAGATAAATGTGACAAAATCATAAATAAGTAATTTCCATTTTATATTTTGGAAATAAGCTCACATATTTTATCTTCTCACGTTTTTATATTATGGTACATGGGAAGAATCATTGCATGATACATGCACGTATTAATTTTTAATAATGATTTGTCATTATACAAATATTTGGTTGCCAATATATTGAAATATTTTATGAATGGTATGTATTAATTATGGAGTTTCATTTGGTGTACCCTCCAAACCAAGAGCGGATGATTACGTAATTTTGACATGAATTTTGAAATGTGGAGTGCCTATGAATATCATAAACAAAAAACACAATTTTAGGGAGGATTGATGTTGAATATATTTTATAATTATTATGTGATAATGTCCATTTAAATAACAAGATCAATTAAGGTAAGATTGACTACTCATTTCGTTATACACATGCACCTACTGAAGCATTAGATGTAAAAAGACGTAAAACATTCTTACATAGCAACATTGTAATCCTCATCAATGATATAGACTTTTTTTTATCAGCTTATCACAATCTATAATGTATACCTTTTTTTTCTCATGTTGCATGATAGGTAAGTTTGCGCATGCGCTAATCTTTTTTGACGCATATTTCCGGTTGAGATGGCGAGAATGACGAGTTGACTACGTATCAAATTTCCAGGGGTCGATTCAGGTTTCACACTTCACCCCCTTCCCTCTCCATGCATCTTGACTCGTCCATATAGTGTGGGATATTACTCTGTTATATGCCTTCCTAAATACGCCCCCTCCCACCCTTTATTACATATAATTTTTTTTTTTACCCTTGTAACAAGCACATTGCTCACTTTAACTAAGTGCTCTGTAGTCTGTACGTCCGTATAATAAAAAGCTGTTGCTCTCATGAGACTTGTAATTTAAATTTCCCGCTTAACACTTCCTTTATTATTCATATGTGGTGAGACTAAAAGATTAAATTAAATTACTCATATAATAATTATTACCATAACTATTTTAATAACACTTTCTGCATCATTATATTAATTTTATTGGACAATACGTATGCAATGATGCCAATGCTGCAGTCATAAAATTAACTCCAAAGTGTCTCAAGATTCTAACTTTCATAGTGGGTGGTCCTGTATAGTAGATCTTGGCCAAGTGTTTTCTTTCTATTTTTTTTTTTAACAATGAATTTTACGACAACGCCGATCTCTATATTGGTCTCTCTTACAGCAAATCACAAAATAGAACATGCTGTTTCATTTAAAAAAAATTAAAAAATATATATTTTGCATTAAGAAATAATATACTCAGTCAAATGTAATGATTCCCATGCCATATATTAATTAAAAAAAATATACATTCACATCATCTGTTGAAATTATCATGATTGATATGAATTTGCTTATATATAAATTGAAAAAATAAAACTTATTTACTTTTTGTTTAATTAGCTCTGCTATTATAGGAGTAATTTATGACTTCTTAATCCAATAATCTATGTACTGTACATCTACAGTCATATAAAATATAAATAAAATATACTATATGTTGGCAATTTTAAATTTATATTGAACACATAGATGATAAAATTTGAAACCAGCAGACTGAATTATTTTCATACAAGTTTTCAATGAGTGTTGACAATTTGCAATGACAATTGATTGAATTTGTCGATCATCTCTTGCGTGACGTCACACAGATTTCATTACGCGCCACCCCCGCGCCGCCGGGTGTCAGGTTTCAGCGAGCGGCGCCCAACTCCCCCGCCGCTGCCTCCAATAATGATAATAATAACAGAGCTCACGTCAAATACAGCAGCGTCGCGGCTTGATTTGAAACATATACCTTATAATTATTTCTTTGATATTCAGGTGTGATACTGTCTTTTTATATTTATAATGGTGTTCTTATTATAATGTAAAACTGAAATATTGCAAGACAAAAAATACTATAAGCATCAGTCTATAATTCTAGTATATATTTTATTTCATTGTCAATGTAAATTAAGATACATTGTGTAGTAAATATGAAGGAAAACAGACGTTGGTATACACAATTACCAATTACATAATAATCATAATATATAATAAATTATTAATAAGAAAACAAAATTTAAAATTGTATAATATATATACTATATTTAAATTTTCTACAGAGAAAGAAAAATTATTTTTAAATTCTGGAAACAGAAAATTGTGATTTGGTGAATGCATGTTCCAGCAAAAAAAAAAAAAAAAAAAAAAAAAAAAAATGTGTTTAATCAGGAGATATTTAGATTTACAATAGATAAAAATTTCAGTATATTAAATACATATTTAAAATAAATCGAGTATATATAATTCTATATACATAATAGACTATAGAAAATCTATATGTTATATGTATGTAAGTGTCAAGCACTGCTTTCCTGTTTTATAATATATCAATTAACATTATAATTTATAATATTTTATGAAACACAATTTCATACTAAATTTTTGTGCGTCTTAATGCATTTGCATTCGACGGTATTATACTTAATTTATGATTAATTTTATTTTCTTTAATTTTATATTATTAATATTGTCTATTTGCTCCAGTAAAATTGAACGCTCTAAAATCTTTAACCTTATATTATATAATGCTACATGCAAAATAAGAATTATTATATGAAGAATCACCTTGAATTGAAATATATATTTCTTCATATATGTATCCTCCATAGAAAAAAAAAAATTGTCATGTAAACTCATTACTCGGTGACTTTCTCGTGGCTTCTGTTGGTTTTTGCGGTAAGCTATTGAGACCATCATATCCAATGCACACCTAATAATATATCCATTCAGAGCGAAGAGTAACTATACAGCTGTATGTAAGCAATCACTCGCTCTTGTGTGCTAGTCACCTGCCTACTGGTTGCCCTCTAGTCCTACGGTACATCTCACATAGAAGGACTTGTACACCCCCGCTAACATAACCGCGAGCTCTTGAGTCAGATACCGGCAGGTGAGGCCTCGATGTCCGCCAACCGTGCACCTCATCTCATCGCACTTTTTCTAACATAGTATACATATATTTGCAGCTGCATAAGACAAAACCCGTGGTTCCGGTATAAGTCAAATACTGCAGCTGCATATACCTAAAATATATTGTTTGACCATTGGTCATGCTATTGACACGGAGTGTTGTTTGTAAACACAATATACAAGTTAATTTTATATAACGGTGTACTGAAAACTTAATGCTAAGTCATAATATAATGATATTATGTGATGTTATATTATAGTCAATGATTAAAGCTATTGATTAAATGTTATAAAGTATCATTTATCACGTTGGTCTAAAAGGTATCGTTTAGTATCAAGTCTCAAGCAGTGGTTTTACATCAACTATCAGATTCTATAATAATATAATAATATTAACTTTCATTGACTGATGAGGGGAGAGAAGAAAAAAGGATTTAATTTCGTCTCCCTTTTTGCATCTTGTTTAATTAAGCTATATTTTAGAGCCTTGTCGAACTTGTTTAAAGAAGCCATTATATATATTTTTTTTTAAAAAATTTTAATGAATAATTAATTTTCTTCACGATTATTAATTGATAAACTAGATTAAAATAATTTTATTATAACTTATAAGATATCTTTTAATATATAATATAAAATTACAATTAAAAATTCTTATATTTCATAATTAGATAATAATTTTTACATCAGCTTATATTAATTAAATTATATCATAATGACAGTTTAATAATGCGATTATATATATTTTTTTAATATTAATTGTACATTATTATATATATAATTTTCAACAATTGTTCTCACAATGAAGCCATGTTTATATTATGAAACGGAAGCTTGTTCATTCGAACATGCAGATCTTGCGTGTTATATAGGGAGGTGAGATGGCCTATTATTTCTACAGGCCGCTCGTTCTCACGGTGTTAGGACCCGGTGTCGTGAGGTAGCCCGGACCATGCAGTGACAACCAGAATGGCCGCAATCAGCCTCTCTTGCTGCTGTACTCACAATGTCGCGCCCCCCTACCCTCTCTTTAGCCGTTGATCCGCCCTACATGACAGCTTATGTAAAGAACCGCGACGTACCCTTATTTGCTGAAAAATTCTCTCACATTGTAATCAAAATAATTTTATATAATTCAAAACTATAATGTTTTATGTTCAAATTTTATTTACTTATTTTAAATTTTAACTTGTTATTGAGAGCTTGATAAAAATTATTAATTTATTACTGCAAATAATTTAATTTATATATATTTAAAATTTGAAACATATGTTAATAATTGATTAAAGTTTAATCAACCCAATCAAAATTTCACGAAAATTGGAATAAGTTTCATTGCAACAATTAATTATTGGAAAAATATTCCAGATAAAATGCAAAATAGTGAAAAATTAAAATAATTATCAACAAATATAATGCATAATGTATTAATTAAATACATAAATACATTTGAGGTCATTAGGAATAAACTGTAATAGCTTATATCCAAGCCAAACTCATGGGATTGAATTTTTGTTAAACCCTATATATAGGGATTCAGAAAGACAAGTTTAGTATATAATATATATAATTTAATAAAGTTAAATTTCTAAATTCAGAAGTGATATCTGAAAAAATTATTGTTGATGTATAGCTGAGGTTCAAACCCAAATTCAATCCCAGTTTGGCTTGGATATAAGCTAGTTTGCACCTAATAGCCTCATTTAAATGTATTATATATTTGCATCATATAGACACAGTTTTAAGCGTTTGCAAAAATTCTGTGCATTGAATCTATCAAAAATCTTAATAACGTTTGTTAAATTTGATTTCAAATTATAATGAGTCAAATCCATCTATATCAACATTATCAAAACATAATTATATATTATAGATCCAGAATTTGTGTTGAACAAAAAGCCTCCATCCCCCTTGAAACGTCAAATTCTGAAACTAATTGTTGTTTTTGAGGGAGGAACTAAAATTTGATGTTGCAAAAATATTTAAATTTTAATGTATGATTGGGTTATACATTTGATATTGTTGTTTATCAGGTTTACAAAGCTATGAAATCTATAGATATCAAATGCATGGCATATTGAAATTTAATATAGCATTGAAATATAAAACGTATAAAATCAAACAGTAATAATCATAGTCACAATAATATTGTAAACAAATGCTTTAATAATCTAAACATTGAATATAAAATAATTAATATACATTTTAGAATAATTCATTTTACCATGATGTAGTCATAATAAATAACAATAAATTATTTTGTAACATGCAATTGTTAATATATCATAAAAATAAAATTTATTTCATTTTTAACATTATTTTGTAATAATGAAAAAAAAAATATTATTATATAAATCTCGCAGCCATCGTCATCTAAAAAAGAAACCCCTGAGAGAAAATTTATTACGTAGATGAACCAATAGCAAGCACTGCGGTGAGGGGACAAGAGTAGCTCGCGGTGGTCGTCGCAGCAAATCATTACTCACCGCGACTTGCAGCGCGACGCTAGCGACAATCGAGGGTGACTCCCCTTGTAAATAAATTTCCACGAATTGCACCCTGCTGATACGATGAACCATTTAAAATCGTTATAGGGAGATGTCTCCAAATGTCACATATATAATATTAATAACACCACGGGATATGTCATATATATATACAATATAACATGTATTATAAATTTAAATATTACAATATCATCAATATCAATATTACAATATTGTTCTGATATTTTATATTATATATAGTCACAGATCATCACCTCATTTGGTACCACCGGAAGTTTTAAAAAAACCTACGCAAAAAAAAAAAAAAAAGATCATTGTATTAGTTATACATATTTTTTTTTATTATTTTGAAATTATAAACCACCTTATACATAATCTGAGTAATGTCAAACATGTATTCATATTGTCTATTGAGGGTTTTGGCATCATCAGAAAGTCAAGGTGGGTTCTTGCTTGTTGCTCTCACCGTTTCTATGGCAACCGCACCCTGCTCTGTTCTGTATAACACATGGTTGGATCCCCACCTGATGAGAGCGGCGCCCATATATATACACAATATTGATGCCCACTTCATCATCATAGAGCACGCTCCCCCTCATATCTCTCGTCAATATATGATGACATGCTGCAATTGAAAAATATAATACATTTAAAAATAATACAAAATAGAGCAAATAAATTTTTTAACGATTTCAAAAAAATTATGTTAACATTTTCTAAAATTCTCCCAAAATATGTAGCTTGATATACATATAATAAGGCACCCATAATGTATATAATTATATATAATCACATGCAGTATATTTTGATATTATATAGTATATATATATATATATACACATACACATATCTTAAAGCAGGATTAATATTATTCAGTAATAAAACATTATTCCATGCATGATAAATGATAAATTTATTATTAATTTTGTAGAATTTTGTACAATTATAATTTATCAGATTTAGTTTAAAACATGTATTATTTATAATATATGGCATATACTTGAGTGTATCTTATTTCTCTGCTCAGTTTATAATTAAAATACGTTACAGCAGCTACCCACGACTTAGTCGCGGTTTCTCGCGGGGAGAAAGGAGCTAGAAGGAGAGAGAGAGAGAGAGAGAGAGAGAGAGAGAGAGAGAGAGAGAGAGAGAGAGAGAGAGAGAGAGAGAGAGAGAGAGAGAGAGAGAGAGAGAGAGAGAGAGAGAGAGAGAGAGAGAGAAAGAGAGAGAGAGAGAGGAGGCGGAGAGGTAGACAATGAGCGAGGCACGCCCGTCTCCTCTATATAGGACCCCTATAGCGCACCTCGTCGTTTCCTTCGCCCCTGCCTGCTTATACTTACCTGCATCAGCAGTAGACGCAGAGGGGATTTAGCGCCCCCCTGTCAGGTGACAAATCAGAAAACAAAAGAGTACAACACGATGGCGTGGCTTTAGATTTAACAAACAAGAAACTAAGACGACATCTGACATTTCTTTTTCGTTATTATTTTTTTATATTATTGTTAGGACAAGCTAAGTCGATGACGGTGACGTTTGGAGCCAGATACGGCTTTGTATATACCTTGTCTATATTATTATTGTTACATAGTAAGATCTCATCGCGTGTATCATCATTATTATTTTAATATTCATATATATAATAATGTCATGAAAAATATATCCTGGAGAAAATAAAATTATTGCATGGGTTCACCTGCTGCCACGCGCCGCATTGCGGGAGCATGACCAACTTGGTGCTAATGTCCGTGACATAGGCTTGTCATTGCTGTGGTAACTCTTCACCTGTAGTCAGGTAAAAGTGACCTGAGGCGTCGGTCAGGCGGAACCTTTTTGCTGTTATAGTAACACCTCCTTTATGTCTTTCATTGTTATTAAGCCGAGGGGTCATCTGTCTCTCTTATATGATATAAAAGACAAGCGTGCTAAATTGTTCTTCCGACAACAAAAACGTGACGTGATACATTTTTAATGTTTTATATTTGAATTTTTAGGAGTTAATTTATAACGGATATATTTTTATAAATTTTTGTTTCATTTTTTTTTTTTTTTGTACATGTACAGTACATTTTAAAGGTATTATCGAGTTATGAGTTATAGTAAAGAGTTCGCATAGTTTTGGAATATGAGGAAAAAGGCAAAAATATAAATTAAAAGGGTACACATGGCAAAATATTAACACAGTACTCATGCCATGAATGAGCACAAAAAAAAGAAGCTAAAAATTATAAATATATATATATATATATATATATATATATATATATATATATATATATATATATATATATATATATATTTAATTCATTCAAGCTATGGTTAAAATGATAAAAAATTCAATGTCAGAAAACAGAATTAAATTTAAAGTTTACACTTGTCTAATAATAATTTAAGAGTATAAGAAATTAATTCTATATAATATTATATATTCAGTAATTTGTATAATTAAATTATTATACAGTATTATATATGTAAAAATTAATGCTTTAAATTGATTATAATTTTATATAATAAAGAGCATGAAAAATCAATGAAATACGGATACTACGTTTTATTCTCTTCACCTATGAATTAAATCTACAGTAAATGATAGTGGTGGTTTGCCGGCAGCGCGAGATGATGTATTACCACACCACCACCCTTTTACTTCAAGATAAGCCCAAGAACACTGTATATATAGGAAACATTTGTGATGCTAATGGTGAAGGAAAGGCCGGCCTTGTTGTTTGCCCTTAGCATTATTTAAGTTCGTGAAGAAATATTTCATCATTATAATACAGGGTGTAAATAGAAAAATATCAAAGACTTATTGACACTTAATTTTTTTTTTTAAAGAAATATTAAAATCATAATATAATATTTTTCGCACCTGAATATATTTAAGAAAACATAAAAAAGGTGTGATGATGAAAGAGTTATAGTATGTAATAATATTATGAAAATTTAGCGATAATCTTAGGTTAACTGACATGACATCCATCATAAAGTTAAAAAGGCCCCGCAAACATTCTCTCTCTCATCCTCAACTCTTTTCGTTCTCTTTATGTATAAGTGAAAGCAGCCCACAAGTAATCACTTGAAGGATTTTTTTTTTCAGTTATAGAAGAAGAAAAAAAAAAGAAGGAAAAATTATTGTATAGATAAACTTCTTGAAGAAGGCGAGACTGCACGGCTGATTTGGCTTGATTAAAGAGTAAACTCGGTCCATGGAGATGATTGCACACTTGAAGAGGCGACCCATCGTGACCTGGGGGCTTGATGGTGGTGCTGGCGTGGGTATATTCTCCTCATTCCTTATCCATAGTCTATATTGAAAAATTTTCAATCTTATTAAATCCTACGTTAAATTATATTATTTATTATTGAAACTATATCAAGTATGTAATAGAAAGTCTATTTTTTTTTTTTAGAATATATTGTGAATGATTGTTATTTTATGTTCTGTCTATAAAGAGAGTTAAAAATCTTTTGTAACAATCAATTTTTAAGATCAATAATGTTATAAATTTAGGATAAATAATATTATTCGCAAATTATTGTTCTAGATGTGTACAAATATTTCAGGATATAATTATTACAAATTGAGCTATTGACCACGAAATTGTTTAAACTACTGCATAATAATTGTAAAACTGCATTTACTTGTACCCTTTACCAAAATTAACAATAATAATTTCCTATAAAATGACCATCTAAAATCCAAAAGAAGGACGAGCGTTCACATTTTTTCCCCTATATTATATTGAACTTACATATACACTGTATATGATGCATACTATTAATTATAATATAATGCCGCCTTATACCATAAACCATGCTTGCAGAGACGTATTGTATATTGGTTAAATTTGTGTTTTTTTTATTTCTTTAATTTTTATAATGTTACATAAGATTTAGTTTTTTACTAATGCAGTTCAAAATTTAGTAGCACAATTACGTTGTTCATATATAGACGTTTTATTCGAAATTAACTGAATGCTCGCGTGCGACCAACTCATCCAATTATAATACCACAGAAACATAAAAAAAGGAAACAGTCTTTATGGTGAATTCAGCTAAACTGCTATTAAACAAGTTAGTATAAAGACTTTTATATATTTCTTTCTCTTATATTAAAGATAAGATATAATACTTAAAATAAAAATTTAATCTTTCTTTGATGGTTGCTATCTTTTTTTTTTTTTCTTCCGATAAAAGAACAAACGATATTAAGTTGATATTATTGCAGGGTGCGGTTTTGTTAGATCCACCCTCCTGATGTTAGGAGGACAAAATTTTGACCAATAAGCAACCCGTTCATGTCTCGGAATTGCTTTATATGACAATTTTCTAAAAAAAAAAAAAAAAAAAGCTGAAGTTAATCTTATGGGTGGTAAACATGCATTGCAAGCTTATTATAAAATGATGAAATATTATATAATATATTCTTCCTGATGACTATCAACCACGAACTATTATATAAAACGATCTCCCCTTCTTCTTATAATATATATAATATATAATATTCATCATTATTATTATATGAACACTAATAATATTCAATGACGTACATATATAATATACATATTATAATATTTTTACCTTAAAGCAATATTTTTATTATACATGCATTCTTTAAAATAACTTATTATTATAATTTTATGGGTGTAAATTTGATTATTAACTATTAATAAATCATATTTTAATATATTTTTAAATTGTTTCTGAAATATAGAACATATTATTATTATTATTATTGTTTAGCATAATTTACCAGTAAAGATTATACTATAATACATCTTTGATTTATTTTGTCATTTTTGCATAAAATAATTTATTATAAATTATAATATACTGATTTGGCTTGTTTAAAAAAAATAGAAATTTTCAACGTATTTCCGAAATTTAGTCTGAAATGTTAGTAAACATTGTAATATGACATCATCATATTATTCCTTTGTTATATTTTAGAACTATTATATATTCTTATATAATATTATATAGTTCATAATGACGAAACTTGCTGTTAAAAAAAAAAAAAACAAAAAAACTTTAAAGTCATGCCAAACAGAAATGATTATAGTTTGACAAAAGTTTTGTTATACAATTTCTTCTCGTCGTTTTTTCATAATAATCACGAGATATCAATCTACTCAGAGTTCTCGTGATTATACAACAACCAAACTAAAAGCGATAAAAAATTGGAACTAGGCACAATGTCAAATTTAGAAAAATATACAAGTTTTATCATGTTATTATAAAGTTTTATTATTGGGTTATTAAATATTTTATATATTAATACATAATATATGTTAATATCATTTTTACATGAATTTTGTGTTTTGTTTTTGAAATCCAAGTTATTACCAATTTTAGAAGTTTATATAGAACTCAATTGTAAGCAATAGAATATATCAACCTCAAATTTTTTTTTTACAAATATATATATATATATATATATATATATATATATATATATATATATATATATATATATATATATATATATATATATATATATATATATATATATATATATATATATATATATATATATATAGGCGTTACTTTCTCTATACTCTCAATGTTTTTTTTAAAACTAATTCCCTGATTGTAAAAATCTGAAAAAAATCAGGGTAGCATATAACTTTGCACCCTCTATCCATTTCTGCAATAAAAAATTTTGAGGTCGATACTCCATTAAGAGCATGCAGCAGTAAAATATTCAACATTATTATATATTTATTTTATTATTATATTGATTAGCTATTTAACCTTTTTTTTTGTCGCGATTCACGAAGCAGTTAGCCAGGTTTCTAACCACGTTTAGCTTAACCACGTTTAGCTTAACCACGTTTAACTCTAGTGATTTAACTCGTAAAACAGGTATAGTTAAACGTGGTTAAGTTAAACTTGGTTAGAAACCTGGTTAACTGCTTCGTGAATCGCACCCTTTATGTATTCGTCATTAAAGTAAATAACAAGTTTCAAGGTAAACAATGATTCCTGCTGAGTGACATTTAATTAAAATACACCTCGTTGTGTAATGTATGTAATAATACCAAGAAAATAATGCCCCCATGATCAAGTAATATGATTGAAGTATGAAATATTTATAATAATTAAAATAACATATTAACAACAAAAAGATGAAGCTCGATCGTAATAAATTGTCGCAGAGTCTCTGTATTTTATACATTTTGGATCGGAAGAAAAGTTTATAAATATATATATATATATTTTTTTGTTCAGAAGTTAATCATTAAAATAAAAAAAAAATCCAACTATTTTTATAATATTATTTTTATTAATACGTTTACAAACAAAAATTGTGGTGCTAAATTTTAAACGTCTCAAGAACAAAAATAAATTAAAAATTTTAATGCAATATTTAAATTTATATAATGTTATAATAATAAATTATAGAAGATACACTGTATAATAATTGAACTGGCCCCTTAGCCATAATTGTCCCTTGCTTGTGACGAAACACGAGCACTGCAATAGAAGATAAGTCAGAACTGGACCCCATCAGGTCCAACAGCGAGTGTGGCCGCCAACTCCTCGCTGAGTGCTACCTCTAATTTGGAAAAAATAGCCGTCTGAGGGTCCTCTTTGCTGGCAAGCCTCGTTCACTACACGATGTCTCGGGCAAACATTTGTTTTTCTGAAATATGAAATACATACGTAAAATTTTATACAACCACTTTTTTTCTTACTTTACATTTAGATATTATAATTAAATTTTATACATAACCAATAATTGTGACAATTGCCCTTGAAATCCAATTAAGCATACAAAAAAAGTTATCATAAAATACATGTCAAAATATATAAATAACAGAGGTTGCATATATTAATAAATTAAAAAAAAATAAATAAAAATAATAATAAATTAATTTATTATAAAAATCAGAAAAATTCTCATTTTATTGCAAATTAACACAATTATTGTTGTTTGCCCTTTCTAATTTAGCTTTACTATCAGATCTCTACTATACTCTCTGGGTTACGAGCTATATATTTTACTAACAACAACTCTTTGTAAACATCATGAAGTCTCTGAAACTGAATCCTTTAGAAGTCCAGACAGCACGAAATACACACACGTGGTGAAAAATGCAACAACTCATATGACTCACTACTGCATATGTAACGCCCGCCTGCTGTATGACAAAATGCAACAATAGAAGCATTCACGTGGCTTACCTGGGATTACCGGCTGATCTCGTTACCGGTGAGCGTGCCTGGCTGCTGCCGGCGCCCCCCGCTGTGTGCATACAACAAAACCGTGCACCTCTCCAATAATACCCGCATCAAATGCCCTTTTTACGGATATTCTTTTACACTGAAATTTATATCCCCCTCCCTTTTTTATAGACCATTTTATAATAATAGAAGCGTGTCATCCTCATGAACAGATTATATACCATATATGTATAGAAATAATACCTATATTGAATGGTATATATAATATAGAGGTATAAAATATAATGTAGACATCAATGTTTTTCAATACGCATTTTACTCGATATGTTGTTAATAATTAAATATTTAATCACTTTTATCAACGACACTTCTCACAATCAGTTATGTACACTTTTTTAATTAATTATAACGATGCCATGCATGTGAAAATCTATAGTTAATATATACCTTGCATGTATGCAACTTTTGCTACAGCCACTTTTATGATAATAATTATTACTTAGCAATCATGAATCTCTTGCAACTGAGTAGTAATTTATGTATATTCATTTCATCAGTATAAAATAGAATGGAGTACCGACCTCAAATTTTTTTTATTGCAGAAATGGATAGAAGGTGCAAAAATATGCTACTCCGAATTTTTTCAGATTTTTCTGAGACCGGGAAGGATTTTAAAAAAAATATTGAAAGTCCGTTTTATGACGTCACGGGCGTTAATGTCCTATCCTTTTCTTAAGAGAGGCGCCTCGTGACGTCATCAAAATCGACTTTAAATAATTTTTTAAAAATACTTCCCGGTATCACAAAAATCTGAAAAAATTCAGAGTAGCATATTTTTGCACCCTCTATCCATTTCTGCAATAAAAAAAATTGAGGTCGGTACTCCATTGTATATTATATACATTTCTATATACTCTCTGATTACATATATGCAGCGGTATTTTATTATACTGTTACTTTTAAGTATTTACAAACCTTTTAAAAAATTAAATCAAACTGTTTAAATAAAATAATACAAATATTTTAGACTCGATCGATTTCTATTTGTAAAAAGTTATAGAAAATCAAGTTCAGACATCAGTCAGGGGTTTACTTACGAACAAACAGCTGTTAAAAAAAAAATAGATTTTTACAGCATGTGTGATAAAAAATTAATTAATAAAAATTTAAGTCTAATGATGCATCTAATTATTATAACTGTAATAATAAAAAAAGGAAGTTAATACAAATCTAGATTAAATTACTGTAAGACATGTCATGAATTAAATTAAAAAAATATAAATGTATCTTTTATAGATATAAAGAATCATTAATAACAATCGGAAAGACATTGAAGTTAGGGGGATCTGACTGCATGGCTATTGTTATTGAATATTATGCTGCTGAGGAGGGATGAATTGTGATCAGCTATCTCATGTTCTAAGCTCCGGCAATGTTTCCTGACTCTTTATAACACCTCTTGCGTGAGAAGAAGAAACAAGAGTACATATCTAACCAATCATAACAGCTGCATACACTATATATAATAATATTTTTTTACATTAGCATATACTAGAGATAATAATAAATGAAATTCTATTAGCAACAACGTCCAATATTTCATCCATCATCACCAGAAAGAAAAAAATATATATATATATTTAAAACATCATAACAAGTTACAAAGAACAAGTTGTATAATATAAAAGATAAGTATATTTTCATTATTTAATTATTATTTTTTTTATAAATATTATAACATGTAATAGAAAATTTATTAATATTAAATAATTTTATCGTTACATGCATGCAAAATATTTTTGTGTAAAAACATGTTTTAAGTGTTAAATTATTCAAAAACAAAGTAATTCTTTATAATATGGGTTGTGTATAAGATTATTTTCAGTCAGTAAAGATAATTGCCATTGAGAGTGCTATGAAGTCGCCTCTAGAAAGTGTGAAGAATAATTATATAAGAGATCTTGACACCATCATAACTATATGCATATTTTCTGATTTAACTTAATATGTTTTAGTTTTATTTATAAAAAAAACAAACCTTTAGGCTACTTAATAATTACGCTTGTTACAATTCAATTGCTATAGTGACATAAATCATTACTATAACAAGGTACAGAGTTTATGTTTTAAAATATATTTATATTACAGAAAATTATAGTCATAAATATAAAATATATTTTTCAATATTAAATAACTTGTATAATATATAGAAGAAAATATTATATAGAAAATATTTTTCACAGTTTTTCAGGTTTTGAATGAATTAAAATTAACTTTTATTCAACACACTTATTTGAAATGTTCATTGTATGATTTTTTTTTAATAAAAATAATATTTACGTAATATTTGGG
This sequence comes from Siphlonurus alternatus, assembly GCA_949825025.1. Classification (NCBI taxonomy): domain Eukaryota; kingdom Metazoa; phylum Arthropoda; class Insecta; order Ephemeroptera; family Siphlonuridae; genus Siphlonurus; species Siphlonurus alternatus. The sequence goes on along the minus strand of OX463780.1, from coordinate 43,604,206 downwards.
AAAAATAAATTTTTATTTATAGTTGTAATATTATTATAATTACGGTTAAAATTTTATCATGTGATAATGTGTTCAGCAAATATGGGTAACAAAAATAAATAATTCTATGTTACACCCATGAATATTTATATAATAAAAATATTATGCTTAATTATGCGTAATAATCTTGACATGAACTAAACTTTTGCATAAATTCAGTTGCTGTCTGTCTTTTTATATATAAAATATAGCTTGAGGATTTTTTTTTCCAAACTAATCGTAAGAATAAAAAAAAAATAAATAAAAAGAAATGCTTTAGGGTTTTTTAAAATTTAATCCACCCTCTCTTAAATATATACTCCCAAAATAGTTGCTAAAGTTGCCTATTACTAAAAGTATATAATAATAGGTTTTAAATCTTTATGTTTTTACCTTTTAAAAAAAAAAAGGCCGCCTGACTAGAGCTGTCAGCAGTAGGTTGGTCGCATCTTTAATTCAATTTGAATAGTCGGTGGAGAGAAGAAGTATTACCCCCGGGGGTACATTGAGCAAGGTGTGAGGTACCAAAAGATATATTTCATTTCTATATGGGAGGTCGGTGTATTTGAGAAGAGGCGCTAGCCTGACTTGGATGATTAAAAAATAACTAACCAATAGCTCAACGGGGGGAATAGAACTGCTTGACTGCATGCATGTATATATAGTTCTCATTTAACATTACAAAACAATAGAGTGAAAATAAAATTTATTACATTTCAAATGAGACTATTGAGAAACTATATAGTAGCTATATAGCTAGGGTGTTATAGATAAGATCGTGATGGAGTTTGCTGTGTGGCTTATCAAGCGAAATAATATATTAAAAAGGAGGGTTATATAATATATATACCTTGCGTGTGCAGAAGTATATAATATACCGACAGTAGCCTTAGAGCCTAAAATCAATTAGCACGCTTCAACAGAAAGGCTTCAAGTTCATTATTACAAAACGAAAATATTATTTATTAATCTTTACCTTTAGAATAACTTCTTAACAAAAATAAAAAACACCCCCCTTTAAAAAAAAATACAATAATAATAATTTATTTTAAATAAATGTCAAATTTTATGTTATATACCTGTAACCTAGCTAGTTATATAAAGAGAAATTATTATAGTTTATGAAAAAAATGAATTAAGTTTCACAGTAATTAAAAACGAAACAGATACACTCACATGATCTTATATAATAGCTACTTAATTTTTTTTTAGTGTATATCATTCTATATAATGCAGCATAAAATAAGATCCTTTATCATTTAAATTAACACTATAAATTAATTTTTTAATTAATTATTAATTCTAATCTAATATGTCTTATAATTAGAATATTTTTCAAATTATAAGTACAAAAATTATTGCATAACAATAATAATTGCTTATGATGTACATTACAATAAAATTTATTAGTTTAATAACGTATGACTCGTCGTCTTAAAAAAAAAAATAATAAAATTCAATACACGATTTTAACCTCTTTGTGCTTAGAGGTCATACACCATATATTCTAATTATTAACCATCATTTACATGAAAATTATTTAGTAAAAGAAAGGACTATAATTTTTCTTCACGCTTTTATATCCACCATCATACGAATCCTTTAATTTCAATCTCATAACTAAAAGTGTTTTCTATAACACTTTAAAATTTAGACCTACCTTGAAGTATTAATATTATATATATGAGGGCGGGCTAAATTCTAATAAATATCAGTAGATAGAGGGGAGGAGGAGGAGGCTGGTTCGATTATTATTTAATATTTAGTGTTCACATACAAGATATTATCCTGGTAAGTGTGTGCGAGTCCCCTTGATGTGTTACCGCGTCAGTTTAACGCCGTGATGTTTAGCAGCCCGCGGGGCCCACTACACATGGCAAGCTTGTCTTGATGTTTTAAACAGAACACAATGAAGATGATCACATCTCAAACAACCACGATTTTTCTAAAAAAAAAAAAAAAAATCTTAAATAGTGATGTGATCTCTTAAATAAAAATTTAAAAATCAAGCAGACTATATCTTTATTAAATAAAAAAATGTTTGCCGACATTATATTTTGCTATATACGGATGTTAAAAAAATACGCAATCTTTTTTACAAATTGTTTTATAAAAGAATTTGATGTTATTAGTAATTAAGGTACACAAAAAAAAGAAGCAGATAGATTTTATTGATATAAAATACGAAGTTTTTTTCTATAAATATTGTTTTTTTTTTATTTAAAAAAGGTGTCTTATCACATTGAAAATATAAACCTGTTCATATTATAACCTACAATTTCAACACCATATTTTTAACAGATTTATTTTTCTTCTCTGATATTATGTTTGCTGTTGTTAATGTAATTCTTCATGGTTTTAACTCAGTCTCCAATTAAAGCGTTACAAATGGCGGAACTGAGATGATTCGTTCTGGTGGATAGAATTTTATACATGATGACGTATAAAAACATATATAATATTATATACCTGCATGGAGTTCTCCCGATTGTATTACCTTGCACACGTTTAGCAATATCTCGCACCTTATACAATTCAGACACGTACGCCCAACTTTTTTTTATATCTTCAACAAAAATATAATAATTTTAATATCAGATGTATTTTATTGTTTTTAATCGATTACATTTAAAATAAATATTGATATGAAAATGAAAAGAAAATTAAACAAATAAATAATATATCGTCCTTCGTCCGCAATAATGAGCTATCTGCTCCACAATCTCGTTGCAATAATGAGCTGTCTGCTATTTCAGATGAACGCAATATTGAGCTTTAAATCGGTATAAAATATGACTCAAAATTGCACTCACCTGAAAGAGCAGACAGCTCATTATTGCAACGAGATTGTGGAGCAGATAGCTCATTATTGCGGACGAGAGACGATATAATACTAAAGTAATTATTTTAATTTAATTTTATAATTTATGAGAAGATTTTCATTTAAAATTATTATGTCTATAAAACATGTATAATAAAAAATATAACTAACAAGAAAAATAAAATAATAATAGTGTTATAAAACAATGGAGGTGTTATAATAATAACATAGTAGAACATTTTCTGCTGTTGCTGTTTGATGCACTGTGGATGAGCAAAGGTAGATAAGGAAAACCCTTTTCTTTCTTCTTCCTCCTTTTGATATATACCACTACGTTTTATTATTTACTCCTCCTCTCTTGTTGAGCATCAAGACAACAATAATAGTCATTAATTAGATTCGGAACCAATTCAATTACAACTTATTATTATAGAAGATAATATAAAGAAATAAAAAAGTAATATGATTAATTGAGATGATGAGAAAGTAGTGGTTATAGTTCTCAACTCTATTTCTGCAGCTTCTGTGACCTCTTATACAGAAGCATACAGATTAAAGTATTCATTATTCGTGTATTTCCGTAAAACTTCGGTCTTAAATTACAAAATTTCCACCAATGATAAGAGACACGATGAAAGTCTGACTTTATAGATTTCATTTTTATTATAACTGCAGTGTCTAGGTATGATTGTTATAGTGTGGGATGATGATTGTTGCAAGAAAGAACGGACAGATGTACGGTGAAAAATAAGTGAGGAAAATTACAGAGAGGCCAGCGAGAAGTTGTCCAAGAGACGATCATCGTAATTTACGTCAAATAAATCAATTGGTTCACAGTTAAAACCCGCCTTCTACTCAATCTATAATATACGTGTATATAAAAGCTAGAGGCCAACGTGATTACTTGAGTATAATATTATTCTTCCTTTCTCTATAATAACATATATACAATTTTGTTATAATTTATTTATTTATTACTATTATATGATATGCATTTTATACCACTCCTTAAAAAAATATCATAATTTCATCCCTTGTTTTGATAACTCTAAATAAGGTTGATAAATGAGAAATAAAAAGTATAGATAATTATAGAAAAATAATTTGAAAAATATAGACACAAGCTGTACCAATAATAGAAATACCAAAGAACTGCAATTTATTTTAACTAGTTACAATCTTGATATAAAAATTAACTCAGCAACAAGAATAAACACATTTTCTAACAGGGAGTCAATTATTGATAATGTCTTTACTAACCTTAGAAAAGAAGATATAGAAGTCACTGTACTAAAGACTCTTTTTTCTGACCACTATGCCCAGAAAGTTGTGATTAAGCAAATTGTCCCTCCAGTAAATTTTATTATAGCAGAAAAAAGATTTTTTACTGAAACTATATAAAATGAACCAATTCAAATTTTTCTTGTCTACAATAGACTGGCCATCAGCTGTGTATGACAAAAACTCTGAGGATATGTTTAATAATTTTTATAGACTTTTTAAATATGGGTTTAATTTATTTTTTCCTTTACAAAAAAAAAAAAAATCAAATAAGAAAAATAGTACTCCTTGGTTTACTCCTAAACTAAGGGCAAAGAAAAAACTTGTACATAAACTTTATAAAAACAGGAAGACTGACAATGGTCTATTTAAAAGGACAAAAAAACAATATAACAAAGATTTAGTTGCAGAAAAGCAAAATTATTTATATAATCAAGTTTCTCAGTCAACCAATATCTCAAAAACTGTTTGGGAAGTTGTGCAAGGTGAAACAGGTAAAAAGAGAGGATGTAAAAATAAATTTAAAAAAATTATTTTATCATGTCCTGTGACAGGCACTAAAATTACAGATCCTCAACAAATTGCTAATCAACTAAATGATTATTATATTAATTCAGTTAAGGATTTAGTATTTAATAATTCTGTTACTGAAACTAAAATATATGGTACTAAAACCATAGATTCAATTGCATTTTTCACACTCAGTAAAATTGATATGTTGAAATATATAAAAAAGCTAAAAAATAAATATTCTTGTGGCATGGATGACATCCCTGATGCTGTAGTTAAATATGTAGCAGAGGAAATTTGTGAACCTCTGAGTGTAATAATTTCATGTCTCATTATTGACGGTATTTTTCCTAGTGTATTAAAAACAGCAAAGATAACACCGTATCCGAAGTTACTGTTATCATTCTTAGAATCACATTATAGACCGTTAGCACAATTATCTGTATTTTCTAAACTCATTGAATTTGCTGCTAAAGATATGGTGCAGAACTTCTGCACTGCTAAAAACATTTTTTCTCCCTGTCAACATGGATTTACAAAATTATGTTCTACAACAACAGCAGTGACTGAGCTAGTAAATGAAGTTAACAAGCAGCATGAACTAAAAAATTATTTACTTGCTGTGTTTGTTGATTTAAAAAAAGCATTTGATGTTGTTGATCATAAATTATTATTTGCAAAACTTGAGTTTAATGGTATACGAGGAAACTGTCTATCTTTTTTTGAGTCGTATCTAAGCCAAAGAACACAATATGTTTTTGTAAGTGATACTAATGATAAAGGTGAGCAAAAATCATTTAAATCAGAAAAATTAAACTGTAATCATGGAGTTCCACAAGGTTCTGTACTTGGGCCTTTACTTTTTGTTCTATTTATTAATGATTTAGAAATAGCTCTCAAAGGTGTCTGCAGACTTATTCTGTATGCAGATGATATTGTATTGCTTATTATTGGCAAGAATCTTGAGGAACTTATAAAAAATCAGGCTCTTGCTATGAAAATTCTCGAAGAGTATCTCAACAATAACCATCTTGTAATAAATCATTTAAAAACTAATTATATGCTGTTCAATAGATCTGTTAATACTAAGACACAATTTGAATCATTGACAAATATCAAACTGGTCTCAAACTGTAAATATCTTGGAATAATAATTGATGACAAATTGTCCTGGCAAACACATATTGCTGACCTAAATAAGAAACTGGCCAAAACTAATTTTGCAATGAATCAATTACGAAAAGTGTGTAATTTAGAAACGTTAAAAAAAGTATACTATGGCTATGTGTATTCTATTATTACCTATGGAGTTCTATTGTGGGGTTCATCTGCCCATGCTGACAGTGTTTTTGTTTGCCAAAAAAAAATTATTAGAAGTATGATTCAAGCAAAAGCCAGACAAAGTTGTAAAAAAATATGGGAGCAACTTAATATATTGAATTTTCCAAGTATTTGTATTTTTTTTATGATAATGTATGTTAAAAGAAACTATTCTATGTTTGAAATTAATAGAAATATTACTGGACATAATACTAGGCAGTCAAACCTAATCCATAAAAAATATGGAGCTTACGAGCAAACTAAAAGAGATCATTTCCTTCTGAGCTCGTTATTGTATAATAAACTTCCTGATTCTTTAAAACAAATTGAAAGTATATCAATTTTTAAGACACAATTGTTTACTTATCTTATTAAAAAGAATTGTTATTCTATTCACAAGAAAAATATTAATAATGAACGTGTCAATTCTTATTTCTGATAATCTTTGTTTTATATATATTGGAATTATTTGTATATTATAAATTGTATGTATGTATTGTTTTACTAATTTCTTTTTGTGTTTTCAGATATTAAATAACTGTATAATGTAGTCACAATGTACCAACTGGTATTTAATGTGAATAAATAAATAAAAAATAAAAATAAAATATATTATAGAATTTGTTAAAACTTGGTAATATACCAAAATGGACTCAATTTTTGTAATAAGTAAAAGCATATAAAAAATAATTGTTTTGTTTAAGTCACACAGAACAAAAAAAAAAGAAGTCACAGGTTTATTAGCTGATATATCTATTAAAATTTCATAGAAATATTTTACAAACAAAAAATAAACAAGAAGGTATAATGAATACTTGTTTTTGTTAATGATTGATATCTTCACACATAATGTTTGCTTGGATACCAATACGGTGAAGATGACTTGAGTATTATTATTTTTTAATTCTTGCCTTTGGCTAAATAAATTTTAACACAATGTTAAGAAAAAAAAAAAAGACTATTATTTTTGTTATCGTGCATTTTGCCATTATGTTACTCAAACGCTTCCTTTATAGTCGAGTTTCTATTACAACTTTTTAATCAGTGATGATGAACAAAAATAAAATAAACGTTCATCACACACACCACAGTATGGTTATAAACAATTCTTTTTAGCACCGATTATTGTTATATACACACATGATGCAGTGTCATCGTTTTAACATTGTGATTATATTTAAACAAGAGGACTTGATCATGCAACAAACCTGCTGCTGTCTCAAGTATTCAAACAAAACACATGATAGAAAATAATGACAATATCATAATAATATGATGTTGATACCAATGATACGCACTTAATATAATAATTTATCAATACGTAGAGAGATATTTTGTATTATATGCCAATGGCAATTTAATACTGACATTAAATTATACATATTTATTATATGTTTTTTGTTATAAGTGTTATAATTTATGAATTTTGTACGAGGCTTAATAAGTTTAATCTGATCATTAGAAATAAGAAGTGTATATATTATATATATATTATATATATAAATATAATATATTAATTGGCACCAAAGCCCGAAAAAAATGCGCACACCTATAGGTGTGCCCCTAGCGATTTGAGCAAAGCCCGAAATTAACAAATATTTCGGGCTTTGCTCATTTAAATTTTATCATTTCTAGATAAGCTAGTGCTCAAATCGAAAAAAGCAAACTCCGACGAGAAGTTTTATTTCGGGGTTTGCTCATTTAAATTTGATAATTTTTAGAAGTGCCCCAACTCCAAAAAAGCAAACTCCGACGAGAAGTTTTATTTCGGGCTTTGCTCACTGTTTTAATCATTTCTAGAAGTATGCTCAAAGCAAAATGAAAAATAATAATCGGAAATTGTGCCGTACACTTTTCATTTATTTTTTTTTTAATCTTGTATACAATTTAATAAATAATAATAATAATTGTTTATTGGATTAATAAATAAACAGAAATTGAAGCGGAAAAATTAAAATAAATAACATTACATATTAATATTAAATAATTGATGAATGCAAAAGGCAAGAGTCGCAAAAGATCGAGCGTTATAAGATATATGTTATTTATTTATTTATTTTTTTTTTACAAGGATACACCCCTAAGAGCTTACAGCTCGCGGCGGGGTAATGGGTAGGGATAAGGTAGGGAACGGATGCCACGGCCTGTTACGCGTCCCAGCATTTGCTGAGGTGAGACTGAGGGAACCGTGGAAAACCTCAGTCAGGACGGACACCTCTACTTTTTCTCAATGGACCAAAGCGATGCCCAAAGCCTGGGGAACCACACACAAATGCATCACTGCAATGGGTGGAAAGCGAGACGAATTTACCCCAGGGAGGGAGCAGCGTATTTTTTACTTGAAACGGTCACCCATCCAAGTACTAACCACGCTCGACGTAGCCTGACTTCGGTGATCTAACGAGAACCGGTCAATGCACTATATTATGTAGATTAATTTTTTTCTCCTCTTCTCGAGCTTCAGTTCATTGAGGTGTAAACAAAATCCTGTAATCTACAAAATGTATTATGTATATTTATAATGAATATTAAAAATATATATAATATATTTTATAGTATATATATTCTAGGGTGACCAGATATCTTGATGTCCAAAACGGTACATGCCCTCAAGATAGAGGCCTGAAGGGCCAAAATCCTCGCCGGAGGCGCGATTTTTTTGGGTGCCACGCCCCCTTTTTTACTTTTTTTTTTCTTAATAGATTTTCAAATTATTTTTTTTTTTCGTTTTTTTTTTTTCATGAAGCCGTTTTTTCCGAAAAAAGTTATTTTATTTGAAAATCCATTAAGGGTAAGGTAACGCCCCCAATGTTAAAAAAAATCCCTCTCACAAAAATTCTGAAAAAAATTTAAAATGTTCTCCTCTACACCCCCTATCAGTAGCTAAAATATCAGGTATACAAATACGATCTAGTTTTTGAGTTATGAATTTTTAAAGTTGACCAATTTAACATGGGAGTTTCATTTCTCCATGTTAAAGTTAAAATATTAAAATATCTAAAATATTAAAATATTTAATGGTTAAAATATTTTAAGGAAATAAAATAATAAATAATGCAATCGCTCACTCTACTTTAAATAATATAAATAATTGCATTTTTTTATATATACATTTTTTATAGAATTAGAAAAAAGAGATTTATTATAGTCACCATGCAAGAAAACTGTGCCAGTGCATGAGTTGATTTCTTAAAATCAACCTTTTTTCTTGACCTGGCCACGATCCTATTATGTTGTAAAGTTGCATGTAAAATAAAAAGAAACAAAAGCAATAAAAGAAATTTATACTCAAAAAGCATAACTTCGAAGAATACTTTTCCAATAAAAAAAAAGTATATTTAAATATTTTAAATTGATTTTTTTTTTTTTTTAATTTTGTTATCAAATTTTCCGTCTCCATCCAAAATATTTCTAAATGTACGTGTTACTTAAATGATGCATTATATATTAAATTTGTTTATAAATAAATAAAAATTAATATAATGTCACGAGATAAATTATACAAAAAAAATGGAGTATAAAGCAAGAAATTAATTTGAATTACTTTTAATCGAACTGTTCATTTTGCAACTCTTGTTAGAGTAAAATAGCTGAAGAAGTTAAATTGAATTAATTTATATCATTCAAATTGGACTTAATAACAGCTAAAATTCCCTGATTGTATATGAATAATATTTGTGGCGTTTTTCCCTCACATTATTTTCCATTTATTTACGTAATATCCATGCACGATTATTGTGAAAAAAAAAAAAAAAAGAAAAAGATATAGAAATTTTTGTCTAAGCCACGGCACAATGCATAAGAATGATTTTTTCAATTTTATATTCCGTCATCAATATCAAGAGATGATATTTTTGTGAAAAGTTTTTTGCTTATTTTTTATTCAAAATTTAATCGAAAAGTAGTGACTTCATTTCACGTAATATATATATTATATGCATACTTGCGCGTACATACAAAATATATCTATTGCGCAATTTTGGAAGAAATATGCTGTTTTGCGAATGCGATCGAGAAAAAGGGGCATGGAGTTGCAAAATCATTTGCGTCCGTACATTTTCGTAAATATTCACAACCACATTCTTATGATTTTTTTATTTTTTTTTTAACGATAAAAATTTTAAAAAATTTCCCTTTTTTAAATTTTGTCCGAAAGCGGTACATTTAGGCGTCCCGAGAGCCTCTTTGGGGACACCGGGACATGGTACTCTAAAACGGTACTGTACCGGTCAAAACGGTACGTCTGGTCACCCTAATATATTCACAAAAAGAGTACATGAATCACATGCTTTGAATGGAAAGCGCTGTTTGTAGTCATATCGTTTTAGTTTAAATATTGGCCGTCAGAGCAGCACACAACAAACAAGAAATTTTAGTTGCTGAGAATACCTGCAGGGCGCAGCTCTTTCCACAATATTTTTAACGCATGTTTGTTGACAACCAGGCCGGCTAAAATCTGGTCGTAGTCTGTGCGTTTTTATTATTATTCTTAATCTGGTTAATGAATATAGCTTAAAGATGAGTGGGACCCATCCTGGGGCACCGGCTATACCGGCGGGCAAAGCTAAAGGACCTGCTCCAACAGTAGAACAAATAAATGCGGACAGAATCACACAGGTGAGCTACTGAGCCTATCAACACCAAGAGACTCCATGCTCGATCCCTTTGTTTTGTGCCTCTGGGCTTCTAATTTCACCTTTTGTGTATAATTTACCTACCAGATGAATTCAGGACTATGCATAATTGTCGGACTGACTAGTACATATGTTACTGTAGTAGTATATATGGCATGCCATATTATATGGCATATGCTTACGAGCTGGTGTGATATGCATACAGTACAGTATGCATATGTATATTATGCATACATACTGTATGTGTGCAGTGCATAAGTTAAAACCGAGTATTTTTTTTTCCAGCTTGCAAATCAATATTGGGCACCATACACAGCTGAAAAGCACCTTCCGTTTGACAGCAAAGTCATCGATGACATTTATTTGAAAGAAATTCGAGGATCAAAGTAAGTTTGTTGCACATACTTCATATTGGAAGAACATAATCTAATGATCTATCCTTACTGTTGTTTAGTTTTGCTGTTCGTCGTATTATGATGCTGGAATTCAGCCAGTATGTAGAGAACTACCTGTGGCCCAACTACGTCACAGACAAGTCGTCACACGCTCACCTCATGTCCATCGTGGTGATGGTCAACGAGAAGTTCAGGGAGAGAGTGCCCGCGTGGGAGGTGAGTCACAGCCACTGCACCACTGGATAGGTTGATAGATTGTAGATATTTCATTCTAGCATAGCTGTAAGTTAAGTTTTGCTGCGAGACTGATTATTGAATTGAATTCCATATATGGTGTGATTTTTGTAAAGACAAATACATACGTATCTCATTGACTAATTCTATACTCCAGAAAACTGAAGAACTCCCTGACTAATGTTACAATTTGATTTAAATAATACAAATTTATTCAGCATCCTGCTTGAATGGTTTTTTGGTAGTAACATCCATTATTCGCACAATGGATGATTTGCGATTACTCTCATAGGTACAAAGTTAACATTCATCTGCCGATTATTTCATCGGTTTCAGCTTCTATTTTTTTCTTCCTTGCTTCTTTTTTTTTTTTTTTTTTAATTCCTTAAAATTGTCTTTTTTACTTGACGTAATTTTGTTTATTTACTGCGAATTGTGAGACAAATTTCCTAAATAATAATTTTTCAACATAACAAAAAATCTTACAACCTCGTGCATTGTTTCAGCCTTTCAAGAAGCTCCCCGCACACTTCCCGGGCTTCTTCCACCAAGTGATGAGGGCGTGCCTGCAGGAGGGTGCACAGAGCTCGCTGCGAGAGCAGACCGCCCTGCTGGTGTTCCTGAACCACTGCTTCAACAGCATGGAGGTGGAACTGATCAGGGACCAGGTCAAGAGGCTCGTCTCCCTCTCCATGTGGGTCTCCCTGCAGCCGGTGAGTCAAGTGGAGTGCTCGTCAATTAGTTTTCCTAATTTTTATAGCAATTCATACGCTAGTGGCATTACCAAAAATGGAATGTCTTCTGTTTCTCAACTTGTAGATTAGGAGATGCCATTTTGAAATCTCCTTTATATATCTGCTTTCCAATATACATATGAATTAAAATTGAGCAAATTTCCGTCATAGCCATAATCAGATATTGGTATGTACTAGTAGTACTAGTACAGGCTGCGGCACTGTCCCCAATTTCATTTTGTTTATGTTTTTGTAAAGGTGTAAGTGATATAACATAAGATGAGTTTACAAAAGTAATTTATAGTACCGGTACTCTTATAGTCTATCACCCATTCACCCAATTGCATCTTACAAAATAAACACAGTTGGGCCGAACTAAAGTTAGACCTCATCTATGAAATTAGGCATATATTTTCTTTTGAATAGGTAATGGGAATAATGATTCGTCCCTCCTCCTCCCATAAAATTAAGACAATTTTGGGTACAGTAATTAAATGTATATTAAAAAACAACAACAAAGCATTCCATGTTAATGTCCATAGTATAATACAGCTTCTAAATTGTTTGAATAATTCAAGGAAAACTAATTTTACTTTATTTGATAGGGTTTGTTTCTTAACATTTATTTATTTGGTTATGATTGTAATTTTAATATTTTATTGACAATTAGAATTTCATATAATTTTAGTAAGGATGTGCTAGAGGGCCATTAGATCCAATCAAGTTTTCTCTGTGGATGTTTTGGAGCAATCAGCTCAGATTTTACAGATTAGAGGATGTATAAAAAAAGATATAAAGTTAGTTGTTTGCTTGTTGAGAGGCAATGCTGACACTGTGACATTGCAGGGTCGTCGAGAGCAGGAGCTGAAAGCGGTTCCCAAGTGGCGCAAGTACTGGAAGATCCTGCAGAAAAAGGAGAGCCCCGAGACGCATGGCAAGCTCGAGTGGGAGAGAACCTTCTTGCAGAAGATCATGATCAAGTGCATGAACATTCTCGAGTCCATCCCTCTTGAAGGTGAGACAATCTCCCTTCTGCAGTAAGACATGAGCCAGGCAGTACTGTGAGGTTCGTCTGGTCATAGTGGGTTTAGGAAGTAAAACTGCTGTTACAGTATTAAGTGATAAAAAAATCTAATAAGAAAGATAATAATGACATTTGATAAAACTGCAGAGAAAGTAGTGAAGTTCAATATTTATTTTTTTTTAATTATACATCAAAATAGTGTTCAAAATAGTGTAACAAAAAAAAAAAGTATGGTATTATTAAATTGTTGATGATAGTACAGATGATATGTAAAACTTAAGATTGTACAATGTTAGAAAATAATTTTATTATTAAGCATCACAGTTAATACTAAACTGTACTGCTAATTATCAGCAAATTATAATATGCTGCATCTGTTCAGTAATGTATCATACGGTAGATAAGCATTGACTCAAGTTCCTTGATGATGAATTTATTTTTTTCCTTTGGTAATTCAAGTCAATAGGAGTCATATTAAATTACAGTATTACATTGTGTTAATTGCCCCAAAATTCAATCAATCAATCTTGTGTCATTGTGAAATTTTCGTCTCCAACAAATCTGTCCCCTGAAAGATTCCTCCAGCCTAATATTTGAACCCTCTGTTGTGTGGCGTTGCAGGGGATGTTCCTGCGGACAAGGTGCACTACTGCGAGCGCTTCCTCGAGCTGATGATTGACCTGGAGGCGTTGCTGCCCACGCGGCGCTTCTTTAACACGGTGCTGGACGACTGTCACTTCGTGGTGCGGTGCCACCTCTCGGCCCTCACCCAGCGAGAGGACGGACAGCTCTTCACGCAGGTCTGTCAAACTTTCCTTCATTGGGCATGCTCAGTCGTTGCTACGTCAAATGTGATGTGAGACTAGCCTTGTAATATTTGGCTTACATTTCTCATTTAATCATTTGGATTATAATAAAATAAAGTGCAACAATATCTATATACCGGTATCTGTATATACTTATACAGTAGCGACAAAAGTAGAAATAAAATAATGGATAAATAAAATTTTGCAGTTTAAAAAATTGTATATCAGTTGATATTTCAGCAAAGAATGTGTACAAATCGTGAACCAAAATTTGTAATAGTTCATTAAGTACACTAATGGCATTTCCATCAAAAATGACTTTACCTCAGATATTGCTCCGTAGCAAAACAAATAAACAATGCGGCACTATACACCTTCACATATCATTATTTTTGCTTATTTTTTTAGTACAGCTATATACTCAGTGTCTTGTCAGTGCTAGTGATTGTCGGTGGCAAAGACTTATTTTTTAAGTTGATAGTAAAGATCAGAGTTGGTTTAATATTTAAAGTAGAGTATTTGAATCATCAATTAACGTTAAACATTTATAATGAAAAAACATACGATATACAATAGTAGTGATTTGTCACAATTGTCTGTGGGGGTACAGAAATTTAAAGTTGAGAGGAGAGATATTGAACATAAAAAACATTGTTGTTGTAACACATATTAGAACTTTTTATTAAAATAAAACTAAGTACATACTACAAATGCTGCTTCGTACGTTTACATTTGGATATGAGTGATTAATCTCTGTAGGGGTTCAGTGCTGTGTTATGGCTGGCATTTTTACCCTGGCGCACATGGACATAGGAAGGAATACTGTCTAAGTTCCTACCTTTAAATACAAATACTACAAAAATATTAATCTCTTAAAAAAACCCTCTCCAGACTCTTGATTCTTCCTCGGATGGAATGTAATTTCTTTCAGAGATTCTAATGGCCGTAGTTTGGAGTCATGTTAAGCATCTCCTCCCCCCAGTCCCCCTCCTCTCCGCGGGAGTCCGTGGGTGGCCGACAGCAGGGGCTGATGCAAGTCTCCGAGCAGAAAGACTTCCTCAGGAGAAAGAGCACGCGACGCTGGCACACGCAGATGTAGAATATAAGCGGGCCTTGCAGCGCCATAGCTCCGATGTAGATGTACACGAGAACGCCGTAGCGTAGCCAAGACATGAGCATGCATAGCCACGTAGCTCCAAGCACCAGGAATAGTTTGAGAAACATCTCAAAGCTGTGGACATAACAAAAAAATTGGGAGTTAGAAACTTTCCCTTGTAAATTTTGAGGTTTATTTGCGTTAGGGCAAGTGAGCAAAAAAATTTATTACAATGGAGGCTTCAAGTGATGCGCTTTCGCTGCGCAACTGTTTGTCGCTAAGGTCCATCTTGCACTTGAAAATGAAGCAAAGTGTTTTATTAACTTTTCTCGGTTATAAATCAAGTAAAAAATCTAAATCTTAAATTATCTACTTTATTTTTCAGTTGGGACCAAAGTTCCGTAAAGGAATTATCCCTGAAAAATCTTATTCTTGGTGAAAAAACGAATTCATGTTTTTTTTACATAGGTTTGGTATAGCGGGTGGGATCACCGAAAAATCAGCTGACTTGAAGCCTCTATTATAATTTAAAACACTAACTTATATAATATAACAATTCTAAAAATTGTAGTTTTAAATTTATTGTTAGTCAGTATTATTTTGTCCAAGTGATACTAGCCTGTCCTATTGAAACAGTAAATTTAGGCATTTAAAAACAACTATAAAACTTACTTGAACTTCATCTTGTGATGGATACGTCCGTAGGTGGACATTCTGCTGATGGCCTGTCCGGTGGTCAGGTAGAAGAACACGTTGACTAGCACCGTGAAGGCGATGGGGGTGAAGAACATGGCCAGGCCCAGCCACCCTGCGGACAATGTTGGACGTTAGTACAGTACGAGATTTCATTGGAGCTTACTTCTCAATCAAATACTGCTTTTATTTCAGAGAACTATTTCCATAATTTTTTGTAATCATGATGAAGCCATAAATAAGAGAAAACTGATTTTTTTTTATTTACTTATTTTTATTCACTTATTTATTTTTATCAACACATACATTTCTACATAGATCATATCTTACAAAAAGGCACTTGTCCTTCAAATTCAAATTCAAAATTTTTTATTAATCCATTTCTCCTACAATCAATATATCAAGTATAGATAACTGTTGAGGTTAATAGGACAGGTCATGGTGGCCACAAGGCCGAGAAGGAGTGATTAATAGGTATAATATATACAACATGCACAAAGAATTATTAAAGATCAAAATCATGGTCCATGTAGCTCTTGACGCTATAAAAACATTTATCCAGTAACATATTTTTAACACTTGCGTGGAATAGTTTATCACTTTCAATGCACTTTATATCACTTGGGAGTTTATTATAGAGCCGGAGACAACTCATAAAGGGACCATTTTTGTACATATCAAATGTGATGGAAATGCTTTAGGTCTATGGTGCCTACTTTTGTTGAGCTATAGTGCCTAATTATGATATAAAACATCTTTGATGAGATAAATTGTGTTAAATTTGTCATAAATTATTATTTATTTTATTTTTATGACATTAACCTTTATCTCGGTCAAGAAAATCAGAAAGCCAGTATTGCTCACCGAGAGTGCGCTGATTTGGGGGAATTCTTGACCGGGCAGTGTCTGCGTCCAACATGAAGTGGGAGAAGAGAGCAATGGCCGCCATGGTCAGCGTGCAGCCCCACACGTAGCATGAGTAGTAGCAGTACTTGCGTTTGTCCGTCACTCGTAGAAACACATTGCGAGACCTGAGGATTGTCGCAGAAAAATATTAAACTTTGGTATCTAAAAGAACAGAGTAATATTTCATGTAATAGGGAGTTGTATAATATGAATTATAATTAACAGGTAATACAAAAAAAAAATGTACAGTTGTAGTCTTAGAAAATTTCCTTGGATCACAGATGGCTGTAGTAGTTTTGATATTCATTTGAACAAGTTTGTATTAACACTTTTAACCATTAACTGTTGAGGAAAAATTTTCAAGACGACAAAGTACTATATAATGTTGCCTGATGTAATAAAAAAAAAAAACATTGTTGTTTGAAAGTAATAGGCAGAATGTAATTTTATTGTCTGTATTCTTATTTAAATTTTATAGTAGAGTGTAGAGACTTAATAGTAAATGGCAGTGATGATAATGTTTTATTTATTTAAATTGAATACATTCACTTATATTGTACATGATGACTCATTGCTATTTATATATTATATACAACAGGAATTTTTTACTATTTTTCTGCTAAACTGTTTAATGATGACAACTTAAAAAAGTTATGATGCCTCCATAATGATAAATAATTACTCTCTGTTTAATGACTTGGCATTTTTTTTTTTCTGTTAGCAATTATTTTTTTTTTTTTTATAATTACCTAAAGGTTCGCCAGATATAGTATCCCATACTATTTAGCCAGAAGAAAGTTGCTAGCAAGCTTATATGCAGGACAATATCTGCAAAAAAAAAATATATATATATATATAAAGTAGGTGATTAGTTTTTTTGTTTACCTCATGATGTGGGCACATTCTTTTGAGACTTGCCAGACAAGACTACTTGTTTACCTTCCCCTCCATGTCTGCTTTATTTCCCCTCCCACCCCTTTTTCATTCCCACCCACCCGCCCGCACGTAAAATAAGTTTTTGTAGCTGCCGCTGCTATGGGTGACATTTGAGATGCTTAGTGGACCAGGAGTTTTGACCCTTTAAATAATGAATCATCCGCTTCCGGTCTTTTATGAAGAGGGAGAAAAGAAAACCCATACATGCAGGAACCCCAGCAGATGTAGTTTAGTACTAAAAAAAAAAAAAGAAAAAAGAAACTGCATTGAAAAAGTGATACAAAACAGGGCGAAACTTTTTTTTTATATTAACATAATATAGGCGTATGCTAATGTAAAAAGTCAACATGCAGATTTAATTTATACCTGCTGCGAGAAAGCTGACGTGCTCGCTGAACCCACGAAATAGGCGAACTAAATCAGCAGCATACACCACAACTAAACATAATGATAAAGTAGTCACCATGTTTCCTAATAAGTCACGTAGCTGTGGTACTATAAAATAAACCACGGCAGTTGCAAGTAAAAATGTAATGGATAATGCATGAAATACAGGATTTAAAATATAAAGAACTAAAAATCTTGCTTCTGTATCAATATCAACAGTTTCTGGATTACAAACTACGGCAAACTGTGCTTCATCTCCTGATGCTAAACGTACACGATCCATACAAAATAAACGTGGTTCGTAATCATAATGTCTTTCATCGTGCCGCGAGTGTACGAAATGTCTGAGCCAACCGTTCGCCATTAAAACCAGACGGTCAGCAGAGTCCTCGTAGTGATAAATAGGCCATTGTTGTCTGGGACCGCAGTTAGGTAATGCGGGGGCAACAATGTTAAATCCTCCGCGGATCTGAATGTTCCTTAGTCCGTCTTCACTACTAAATTTTGGAGCCCAATCCAAAGTAGAATTATCAGGAGCACACCTAGCAGCTTCTTTATCAGTTTCTGCCATAATTTCTTTTAATTCACAACATTTATTAACTTCTAATGCTACTTCAGGTTCAGAATCAGTCATAATAATAGTAAAACATGACGTAAGCACCAGAAAATAACATAAAATAGCACTTCCTCTACTCATTGCTGCCATAATGTTATTATTATTATTTTTTTCCAACTATAACATTACTTCACACACAAAAAAAACTCGTAATTTTCCAGATGTTATATTTTTTAACTAGTGTTCTGTTTCTTGAAGTGAATTAAAGTTTTATTATGACTTAAAAGTGACGCCAACTGTGATTACTGTGAACACACACTGAAAAATAAACGCTACGCGAACTCACGTCATAGACGCGCGACAGATGCAACTCTCCTCACATAAGCACGCGAGCGAACCAGCAACCGCGGCCCAGCCCTCCTTCCAGCCACGTACGTCGTTGAAGTCTCCGCAAAGTCTGGCAAGTGAGACCTCTCGTGGCGGATAATACAACTATCACTAAATTTACCTGGCGTAGAGCAAAGTTTTAAATTATATAGGTTCGAGTCAATTAGTGGTTTCAGCGTAGAATTTGGAATTGTACAGCTACTATCAAAAGTTTTGTTGCAAGGTCATAAGTTGTTTTGTGATCTGACTCTAATTTCTGCTTCACCTGAACACACTATATATATTATTATGTATAATCTATAATCTGAACATTTTATTTCAAAAGCAAATCATTCACAGCAATAATTAACAATCTGGATACTAGTTTTTCTTGGTTAAAAAATTCGATTGCAAAGCATATACTGTACTCATATACAGGTACTTTAAAAAATTGAGGTAAAACGCGCTGTGACGTCAAAGTCATGCGTAATTAATGTTTAACTCCATTTAACGTGTCAAATTTGTGCTCGACTCTGACGTTATACTTTGTTTTGCCTTCATCTTTATTTTATACAGCACGAAGAAAAATAAATAAATAAAAGTACACAGAAATTGAGTTGAGGTCCTCTCTCTACCCATATTTGCAATAACAACATTTTTTTTGTCACCTTTCCATCTCCATCTTCGATAAACATTTGAGAAACCAGACTAACCGGTGTCTCGCCAGGATTAAGGGGAAAATGCAGCCTTTTAACTTTTCGATTTAAGGTAGAGATAATGTCGGTCAGCTGTTTTTTTAGCTCCATTTAACTAACATGTAAACCTTAGCAAATTGACAAAAATTCTGAATTTTTTTTGAGAGGCAGATATTAGTGCCTAAAAGCTATAGAAAAAATTTCAAAACAATTTAACGAGCCGATTTTTTTAAATTAATTTATTTAATTTTCAGCATAGGGCTTTCCCATGGAGAGACAAACTAAAAAATTAATTAAAAAAAAAATCGGCTCGTTAAATCGTTTTGAAACTTTTTCTATGACTTTTAGGCACTAATATCTGCCTCTCCAAAAAATTTCAGAATTTTTGTGAATTTGCTAAGGTTTACATGTTAATCAAATGGAGCTAAAAAAACAGCTGATCGACGTTATCTCTACCTTAAAACTCGATCATTATTTTATGAGTATTAGTAAATCTTAAGTAATTTTCCATCCACTTCGTACCGCAAAAACCTCAATCAAAAACTCAAAAATATTATATATATATATATATATATATATATATATATATATATATATATATATATATATATATATATTATTATTATATTATTATTATTTCAAGATTTCTTCGATCCTCCTGGCTTTGCTACTATCGTCATTAAATGCATGCTTTTTGCTGCATTCAATTGCTTTTCTTACATAATATAATAATATGTATTTAAACTGACAGTATGGTATGATAATATGTACACAGTACCTAACCGGTGCGAGAAAACATTCATGATAAAGTGAGTAAATAAGGTGGACGTTGGAAAATAGTCAAGATATAAGTAAAAAACAAGTTATGGCACTAAAACCAAAGTGACCTTGCTATTTTTAATGCCATCATGTGATGGTATTATTATATTATAGGTGTGGACGTCAGAAGCTATAGCCACAGGCAACTACTGCAGGTTCAGTTCCAGCTTATTTATTTATGATTTGAAATTTCTGTCGGAGCCAAACATTTTTTTAAAATTTGGATTTTAATGATTTTTCTCGGCAAAGGATCAGGGATACCGTGTGTTTAATGTATTTCCTGACGTGTTACAATTCTAATGAAAGTGGGATCTCTAAAACACCCATTTTCTACGGTAACGTATTACATGCTAATGGAGGTGTGGCAAATTATAAGTTTGACGTATATTTTTTTTTTAAATAAATATAAAAATGTTCTTTTTTAAAAAAAAAAAATGTTTATTTCTATATAGTTAAAAGTTACAGAAATGAAGCTGTAAAATATTTACAATCAAGAATAACAATCGAAAATATATCAAGGATAGCAAAGCTTTTATTATGTAATATAGTACACATGTGTTAGCCTGCATTCGTCCGCGGCTTCCAATTTACAGTTGCACGCCGCCCGAGTGAGTTTCCTGTTGATTGCATTGAAAAAAAGTGGGCGTGGTTGCATCGTTTCCATGGATACCGCGTCATCTGCCGGCGTCACTGTTCTTGTTGATTACAGTAGAGCGGATGTTTGCAGTGATCAGGTGCAGCTATTTCCATGTAACTTCTTTGGTCTACCTGCATGGCTTCGTGGAATTTAATTTAATTTAGTAATTTAAATTCCTAAAACATAATATTAGTAATATTATGATATAATATTTTACAATGTGTTACTTGGTGAGCTGTTAGTAATATTTTAAATTTACATTAAAAATTAGTTTGGGTGAGTAATCATGCACACATCTTAAATAATAAAACATAATTATATAAGTATACAATCCTTGTCTAAAATTTATTCTCATTTTTTTTTTTTATTTATTTATTTTTTTAATCAAACCCTAACTGGATACTTCTACTTACTAATTATTCACTAATAGGTTTGAAACCCCGAACCTTCCGAAACCCTAAATTAGCGTTTCGCGGGCTCTTCAGGAACGGGGGCGGCCACGGCCTTGCAATTCATCCCGGCATTTGCCTGCGACTGAGGAAAACGTGGAAACCTCAGCCAGGATGGACGCTACAGCTTTTTTCAATGAACCGGAAGTGCAATGGTCTAAAGCCAGGGGAACCACATGGTGGAAAAGCGCAACGATTTACTCCTGCATGGATGGGAAACGTGTTTTTTGTTGAAAATGGTCACCCATCCAGTTACTAACCACGCTCGGCGTTGCTTGACTTCGGTGATCTGACGAGATCCGGTCAAGCGCACTGCGCATAAAATATATATTTTTTAATTTGTAATTAAATTATATAAACTCAAAGATGCACTTTTTTTAGTTTTTCCATTGAGTTTTGTAATAAAAATGGAAGTACTTTTTGTTTTATTGTATAAAAATGTTAAAATAATAATATTTACAAAATGTGTATTAAATACACGTTTAATTAAGGCTTAACCTGAGAAATTTGGACGAAAAATTCGCTACAACAGATTTTCTTCAAATTAATTTGGTGGACTCACAACAATCGTCAAATTAGCTCTGAATTTTTTCGGAATTTTTTAACCGTTGGTTTAATTATAATTAATTTATTTAAATGAGAATTTTGTATCCTTCCAATGTTAAATTTGTGAATTAGCATTGCAAAAAAACTATACAACAGATTCTTTTACTTTTTTTTTTACTAAAACCTAATTTTTTAGACTATTTTTCTGAATTGTTTTCATATATTTTGAACCGTGGCGATGATCGTTTCCTATATGTGATGAGAAATGTGGCAACGTTCTCAAGGACTGATGTCACCACCCCCTCCTAAAAAATTTATGCGTATTCCAATGCAAACAGTGTTGCCACTATAGCCACGCCTCTTGACCTTGACAGACAAATTCTCAGGTTATACCTTAAGTAAAAAGGGGGTCGACCGCTGATTACATTTATTTAAACTCCCCCATCCATGCCGCGAACTGCATCCTGCATCACATGATCTCGTTTGAACGCAAGCAACAGGTTCCAGCTGTTCCTCTTTAAATTTTGGTACTGAAATGACGTCACACGTTATTATGTAATATTATATTTATAAAAATAAATGGGGCAGTTTTCATTTCGCCTCCACAATGTCATGCAGAAATATAATTATATGAAGATGAGAATTTGGGTTACAATGTCCGGCGTATATTAGCGTAATAATATTGGAAATTTCCTATATTATATTGCACTAATATTTAATTGCAAGTAAGTTATCTACCTAAAAATAAAAAATATTAATACTTTCCCGCATAATTCTTTTGATATAGAAATATCGCCGTCGTATATATAATTATACGAGTATAACCAAATTGTACTGAAAGAAATCGGGATTTTCTTTCTATGGACATTAATTCTTTTAATTTGAAAATTATTTTCCCTAAAATTTCAAATCTTCATGTCTTCATACTTCTTATACTGCGTGAACGAATCAGTCAGATTTGACCAGGGGCG
The DNA here is from genome assembly GCA_949825025.1 of Siphlonurus alternatus. NCBI lineage: Eukaryota > Metazoa > Arthropoda > Insecta > Ephemeroptera > Siphlonuridae > Siphlonurus > Siphlonurus alternatus. Next base: position 43,581,372 of record OX463780.1, on the reverse strand, counting down.
GATCCAGCTCGCGGCTCTGAGGGAGGGGGGGAGGGGGGTGCCCTATCTCGCAATGTTAAAATTTGGAGTGAATGGGGGGCGATGGGTGGAGGTGGTAACACCTTCAATGTATTTTGGGACCTTTTGGGGGAAGGGCGATCACCCCCATCGCCCCCCTCCTTGGATCCGCGCCTGGGTTTGACTGCCTCGTGACGTTATAATGAGAGTATAGGACTCCCACACGTATAGTCTACAGCGCTGGTCTGGCGAGCTCAACTTCTTCAGCTAATATGTTATCCGATTCCTCGTCTTCTCCTCCGACCGTCATGACGAGGTACTTAGGACATACTGCAGCGCCCCACCTGCGGTTAACCAAAGCGCGGATCGTTCTCTTGCGGCATACGAGGATCACAAAGATCAGCACTCCTTGCAGACAATTAAGGATGTCGGTCATGTACCTGAGGACAAAAAATTGTCAACGTAAGGGAGATGAAATAACATGTCAAGTTCTTTTAATTAAAATTGATGACTATCATAATTTGAATTATGATTCAGGAAACAAGGCACTTAAACTTTGCAGTAATTATTTAAAATTTAAAATATAGACTGACAGAGGTTATCTACATATATATATATATATATATATATATAAGTTTGAGGTTTCTAGCTATTTGAGTCGTAAATTTCCATGTTATATGGTTCTAATTGAAATATATCTTCATTTCAAATTTCATCAAGTGCGCTCGGAAAGCTAATAAACAGCAAATGTTATTTCAAGTACTGTCTGTACCGTCCATGATACGTACCAGAACCAAGTCATCTCGTCGACCACGTAAGAAACGACCTCGAAGATCCACGTGATTCCCATTACAATGAACAGTTTCAAGTAGAGCAGGAACCTGTAAGAACAATGTATCTTTTTATATTGTTGCGAAGCAATTGTTCTTCAAGCGGAGAGAATTTAAGGATGTTGGGGTATTAAAAGGCAATTTTATGTAAAAATCGACGTAAAAAATAATTATATAAAATATTATATACCAATATAACAATAATATATCTTCTTTAAAAATTCTGTCATATTTTATCAAATGCAGATATCTTATCTCTGTGTTTTAATGTAGTCTTGCTGTATATCTGATTTTGTCTTGCATGTATTTATTAAATCTTGAAATTAATTTCCAATAATTTCTATCTATATTTACATATAATTTTATTATAAAATATAGTACATATTCAACTGAACCCTGTTGTAGGGTCACAAGTAACTGAATTTAACTTTCTGGCTCTTCTTGGACCCGACATGACCCATGGCCATGAGACTATAAGTACAACTGTTTTAATTAAAAAGGTGTTTTGAATTAATGACTTAAATAAATTTATAAAAATACATAATTTGATGCTTCTCTTCTGTGTGTGAAGGCTTCTGAAATCTTTTCAAAATAAATTGCAGCTAAATAAATAAAACAAAGAGAAGTAATAAATAATTGGAGCAAAATATTTTGACACCTCATTCATGTTCAGTTAGCTGTTAAATTTTCTCATATAAAATTTCAGTATGGAAAAATCCATAGCAGTGTGATAGAATACTGAATAACAATATGATTATATAAACAACATTTGATTTTATAAAGTGTAAATTTTTCTCAAGGAACGTTGGGCTAGGTCAGTTAATTAACTCACTTAAATCGGTGCGAGCGGAGACGCGTCTCCGAGCCCCCTCCAGTACCACCCCTCCACAGGGAGATGGCGGTGCACGTGAAGAAGAAGATATTGATGGAGATGAGCGCAGCCACCGGCCCGTAGAAGTACGCCCACGTCTCGGAGGGACCTGCAAAATACCCCACGTGAGACTTTGCCACCTGACGTTACCGTTCTAATGAAATTTGGCAATGCTATCTGGGCTTGTAATGAGTTGATAGGTGAAATATTTAATGGTAAAATAGCTGGTCATTTCATTTAATACAGTATATAGAATATAATATATCAGCACCTGTTGCCGTATAGGATTACTGAAGTTAAATATTATTTTTTTAGAATAACAAAGCGAAAGAGTTAGAAGTTACAAGAGTTATAATTTTTAATTAATGACAATATTTGTGTATGTGACATAAATAATAAATCAAATAAATAATGTGCTCAATTTGTTATCAAAAGCTAATATTTCGATGCATTATTAAATATTAAAATGTTGTAAGTTAAGCTTCTAGATGATTGAATACTTAATATTTGTCTGGCTTGCAAATAAGATCTAGTATAAAAAGTATAATAAACGATCACTGTTATCAGATACAAGTTTTCCTTATTTGCCTTCTGAGGAGTGCGAAACAAATTTGCATTCGCATGACGTTATTAAGAGCAAGGCTGTGTTATTTGTAGATAAGAAAATGTGATAGCATACTTTAAGAAGTATTGCATTGCACATGGTACCAAATCTACACATTGTTGGAGAATTGTTGAAAATCTAGCATAAATAATGTAGCTAAGCTGCATGTGTGTTTTAACTAGCGTCTATTTTATTTTAAACTATCACACTTGCACAAGTGTTTTCTCAAGTACCCAGACAAACTAATGTTCAAGTATATAGTACGTGGGTATTTTAAGAAGTGTGGGTGATCTGAACTTAAAATATCAACTTGTCGGTGAAGAAAGTTGTTCTTACGTTCATATTTATTTTTACATGAAATGACATCATGAACCAAACTGTAAAAAAATATAAATGTACTTGCTACTTAAATATTGCAAAAATTTAAAGTCTGAATACTTTTTTGACTCTTATATTTATAAATGCAAGCAAAAGATTATAATATATTACTCGAACTTTTGTAATAGGTAATTCATCTTGGTGGTTATAAAATTCTTGCTGTCTAGTATTACCAATAATTTATATGTTATTGTAATGTTTTTCAGCTGCATAAAAAACAAAACCATGGCCAAGAAATTAAAAGATCTTTGCCAAAACGCTCATAAAATATTATTAAAAAAAAATGCACGGCACTTATATTATGATTTAGCAATATATAAACCAAACCCACGTGACGTCACTGCAATGCATATTGCATACTTTACAGGAACCTACCGCGCCATATTGTTGTGTTGCACCAGCAGCGTGTAAGGGAGAAAATGTAGTAAAAAAATTATTATAAATTATAGACTGCAAAGAGTGCAAATTACATTATTACATTTATATCGTTTCAATAATTATCATCTGTTAGTTTATAAAGAATGCACAAGCTACATTTTTGTGTCCTTAAATAATCAAACCTGGCAACAAAATCAATTTTTCTATATATATATATATATATATATATATATATATATATATATATATATATATATATAATATATATATATATATATATATATATATATATATATATATTTTTCAGTGCCTTAGAGCGTATACTGTTTGACAACAGTAGGGGAAGTGAGGAGAGGTAAACAGCTGAGCGTTATCCTGTAAGTAGGCAACCTAACAACCTCATGGCTCTGCCCCATATAAAATGTTCTATGTTGGACGATTCAGAGTATTGATGGAAAATTGTTCTTTGCAAGTAACATTTATTTAGAATTTGAAATATCATGGTTATTGCTTATTGCTGTTTAAAACTTTGTTACACCTCAACAGGTGGTTTCAAATATTTTCTCTTATTTTATTGGATACTTAAAGTTAGTGCTGGGAAATAAAATATCTCTAATGTTATAAAGACATAAATCAGTTGGCATTTAATATTAACATGCAAAGCTGTATAAAGTTGGAAATAAAAGCAGGGTTTTGTTGATACTGCCACGCCTAACGTAGGTGAGATGGAGGAAGGACGGTCATGTCATCCACGAGTCAAAATGAAAAATAATAATAATTATAAAATATTTTAAAATATCCTAAAATTTAATTGAAAAAAATAGCCTTAGGGGGTTCTTCTCTTTATTTTTATTTATTTATTTTCATTATTTATTTATTTATTTATTTATTTATTTGATATTACCTTGAAACCAACATCTGGTGGTGCCAAATCTTGGTCTTAGCAGCTCCCAATCATGTGGTGCGAAGTGGGTGATGAGGGCCGTGGCAAAGAAAAGGAAGGGAACACCCCAAGCGTAGGTGCAGTACATGTACCACAGGCGTTTCTCTTGTAAGTAGGCGCGCCCCTGCAGTCTGTAAGCACGTACACATATGAGACACGTGCTAACGAACATCACATGCGTGCACGCATCGTATATAATAAGAACGTGACATTAAAGATATCTTAGAGGGAGTGTTGAATAATCAAATGATGAAATATTATGAGTTAAAGTGAATCAATTTTGAGTCAGTGTACTTGTACTAAAAATTGTTTCCTCGTTATATCAATTGATAAAAGCAACAGTCATTGCATGCCCATTACTAATGCCCAAAAAAGTTGGTAATAAGCTGCACTGCATGACGCAGCAAATATGATGGTTAGAACCCAGTATCGATATCTGCAACTATTTTTAAGTGCTCAATGGATAAAAACGCACTTATAATTTTTTTTTTTTTTTTTTACTAACGTAAAAAACAAGCAAAGCTTTTCCCATTTGTATCATTAAATGTTGTTTTATTTTGTTAGTATTTTAAATTCCCCAATATAATTTTTTATGACTTGATGACTCAATCATTTCTGTTTACATACACTGTATGATGTAAACAGCAATAATGTACTTATTTTAAGATGCTGCGATCATGGTGAAACTTGTTTTTTTTTATCTTCAAGAAGTTTAACAACGAACACCTCTCTCTCTTCAGATATAGTCATGCACACTTTTTCTATCAGGTTTTCTTATATGGATATGGTTGCATTGATTTACATTTCCACAGTGGGTTTTTAATTTTTCTAAATAGATAACAACCAAATTTCTTAAAAAATAATCGTGACTGTCGCTTCTATACTATTAATATATATAATATTAGGTGAGACGCGTTTCACCCCCCCCCCCCTAGAATTAAACCACTGATCATGACTTCTTTCTATATTTTAATACAATACATATAAGGTAGAGATAACACGAATCAGCTGTTCGACGAAGTCCCCTTTGATTCATGTAAACCTAAGGGTGTAGTCCGTATTAGGTTCCGAACGTTCAGAACATATGAGTGATTACGGACCGACTCTGAACAAAAACATTGACTTCAGAACATCAGATAACGGACCACTTTAAGAACATTCTTTTTCGCGGTAATACGCATCAGTTTAAAAAAAATACGAAAAAGAGAGAACTGTTCACTGGCTTCATCAGAAATTTTAACATAAAACTCACGTAACAGTTATTGATCACCAATTAAGCAAAGATTTACCTCAAATCAAACAGTTATCATGTAGGTTGCACAGGTTTGTTACGTACTTTTCAAATTTCCCCCAAAAAATTGTGATCAGCTGACTCTAGTTCCGATGGTTCGGAGGAAAAGTTCGCAACACTCGGAACCTCTTTTTTGAAGTCAGTTGACTCACTTCTGGTAACCTCGGAAATGGTTCTGAACATTCAGAACATAATTACGGGACGCCAAATCGAAGGTTCCGAACGTTCAGAACATAATACGGACTACACCCTTAGCAACATCACAAAAATTCTGAACATTTTTTGAGAGGCAGATTTAATTAAGTGCCTAAAAAGATGTAGAAAAAATTTCAAAACAATTAAACGAGATGTTTTTTAGTTTTAATTTTTTTTTTTAAATCTGCCTCTCAAAAAAATTTCAGAATTTTTGTGAATTTGCTAAGATTTACATGTTAATCAAAAAGGGGACTACGTCCAACAGCTGATTCGTGTTATCTCTTATTTAGTGCCTTATTAACTGCATATATAGTGGATAAAAGTAAAGGCGTCTCAATTATAATGTCTGAGAGTGTATTATTTATATTATATATGTAGTCGTGCATAGAATGTAAGGCTTCACTTGGCTCGTGAAATACGATGCAGACAACGAAGCACAATTTTTACTTTTTATCACATAATATCCTGTTTCATGTCTGCCGTTCAACAAGATAGAAATTAGAGCTCTCTGCGCAAACGTGCAAGTGTATGTGCTGCTGCTTCGCCGTAATATAACGGAGATTACTGTGCAGACTGCAAACTATATAAAGCCGGTATTACACGATACAATTTTTCTAAGTATTGCATACAATTTTTCCTTTCAAGAAAATTTTAGCTCCATTTGTTTGTATGGAGATGAAATTTTATTGCAAGAAAAAATTGTATGCAAAATTGTATGGTGTAATACATGCAGGCTTAAATTTATTGTTATATTATATATAGACTATATGCAAACTTAGTAGATAACGTCATAAAGAATCTTATTTTGTATGCAGATCACAGTTTTTCTTGCTACATTAAACTATTTTATCATTTCAAGTCTATATTCTTGCTACACTAAACTATTTTATCATTTCAAGTCTATCATGCGAATTGAAATAGAACAATGAAACTTTCTTTCAATTATCTTTTAATCTTTCAAAACTATCAATTGTTTTATTTTTTAAATATAACTTATAGATTCTTCCGATGATTTTACTCTTTCTTATATTAATATTCCCTTTACAGGATAAAGACAAAGCCAATTATTAATATTTTATCACCACTTGTTGTGTAAATTGTTTCAATTTTGATTTAAATAATTTACCAACCCAGCTATTGTATATGCTGTAATAAAAATAACGCCCTCCTCTATTACAAAATGTGCAAGCATCTCATGCTACTCACGTTACGCTGCGCCACACGTTGAACGAGACGACGTTCAGCCAGAAGAACGACGAGAGCAGCCAGAAGTACAGGAAGAACGCTGGAACACACAAATTTGCAAATCACGTGCTGCACCTTCAGTGGCGCCTTCAACCCCTCCATAGGGCCCTTGTGCGTGGACCCTTCAATGAACCATGATGATTTTCATGATAGGCTCAATATTGAAAAAAAAATTATTCAGAAATGAATAGAGGTTTCTAAATCATCCCTGATTTTTTTCCCATATTTTTCTTAGCTCCGGAATTATTTTTTAAATATTATTGAAAGTGCGGCCATGCCCCCTAAAAGCGTTTAGCACCTATCCTTTTATAAAGGACCCAATCAATCCCTTTAGGGAGCGTGGCCGCAATTTCATTTTTTTTTTTTTTAAAAAAGTTTTATATTATAGTTAAAATGATTAAAATCTGATAAAATTCAGAGTAACATAATTTAATTTGGTACCTCTTAATTTCTGCAATAACAAAATTTCATTTATTTAAAGTCCTGCATTGTTATATTTTAATTAAAGTAGATTTCGTTTGATTTCGTTTTAAAGTAGCTTAATTGAAATGGAAAGCATATTTTTATTTTATTCTTCTCGATGCTTCGTGGACCTGAACTAGACGTATCTTAGGATTTTGTGGGCTTGCCAAACATTGTAACTGGGGGAACCATGATAACCTGAACTTTGGTAATTGTTATCCTCCACCCGGATTCACTAGTTGAACTCGCAATCGTATTAATTAAGTCGACTCACTAACACATTGCGCTCATCAGTGCCAGGTCGCGGTCTGAGTTAATTGAGCGGTGCCATGTAGTTAATTGGCGGTATAGCAATGAACTTTTACCGAGGTTGTAATTGCAGGTTATCATACATGAATTTAATATATACATCCAGAAATCAAATATATCTGTAACTAAAATTTTACTTTATAATAATCTAATTATCAAGTTAGTAAAACGTATTTTTACTATTTTTAAAAAAATATTTATAATGATGTTTTTTTTAAAGAAATTAAGAAGGGGAAAAAATTGTTTTGATAATAATAATGGTTTGATTTATTTTTTAGAGGAATTAAAAAAAAAAAAAAAAGCTTTAAGAGGTATTGAAAAAAATGTAATTAAGGTGTTAATGTTACATTCATATCGTGGAATAACGAGTTTTTAAAGTTCTACGTTGATTTTCCTGGAATTATCACGATTCACGATAGGAAAAAAGGTAAAGTTTGATTAGCTTTATTGCGTCATGACGCTGCACCCGGAACTGAAAGACTCATCAATATTGATTCAAATATATGAACCATCGTAAGAGAATAAGACGGAAGGGGGTTTCCACATATCGTTGAGATGTGAATTCTTTATTAATATACTCAGTATACTCTACAATAATCTGGAAAAATAAAAAAATCAAGCGGGAAAAATGTCTACCTTTTTTTCCAATTAACGCAACAGATCAAAACATTGACTGTAGTTTTGCACGCCACTGTACATCCACAGACAAAATGTTAGAAAGTTAACATGCCAACACGTGCATGCAAAGTATCGACGAATGAACAACAATGCATTATTCAATAAGCTCCAACATTAACATTCATTATTTGATGACGCATCTCTCCGGCGTCTCTGGCGCATAACATATTATTGTTATACAGTGTCAGGTGTCACTCCACACACAGCCTTGTCATTTTAGTCTCAAATATTTACGACAAATTTTAAAAGTAAAAAGTGTGAATTTCGGGTCGTTTTTAACTCTTCTGGTGTACCATCTTTCTATCATCACTGAAAAGCTTATAATAATAATCCACACGGACAAAAAATTTAGCCAACGGTTAGTAAGATTTTACTAACAAAAGGCGGGTCGAATCTCACTAAGACAGTAGCTGTGTAAAAACTTAATATTTGAGTTTGCTAAAATTTGTATACTGAAAAGTAGCTAAAATTTACTAACTTTTGCAGTAAAATATTACACCATTGATGATGTAGAAGTTAAAAATGTGTTGCGTAGTAAAATTTTACGGCATGTTGGTAAAATAGAAGGTCAGTAACTTGGTAAAATTTAACTGGCAGTGCTAGTAAAATTATTCTTCCTTTTACTGCAGGATTTTACTAACTAAATGTTGGTAATTTTTTGCATACCTTAGGCTTTTAAATTTTACATACTTTTGATTGTTACTAAATATCTACCGCCTATATGCAAAGATGAGGTCAAACTTTAAGTCCGGATTAACTTTGTTGATTTCGATTGATGCAACAATAAAAATCAACAAAGTAATCCGGACTTAAAAAAGTTTGACCTCATCTTTGCAAATCAGTGTTAGAAATTTTAGTAACAAATAAGTATGTAAAATTTAAAACCGAATCTTTGCGCAAAAAATTATTTTCACTTAAAAGAGCTAAATATGTTAAAAATAATGTTTTTTTTTTATTACTACTACTTATTGTCATGTATTGATCACATGATCACACACATAATTCACAAGAAATTTGTATTAAAAATAAGTATTTGATATCATACTTTAAAATAATCATCGAGTGCTAATAAGTTAATTAAAATTACAAATTATTAAGGACGGGAACACTTTTTTATAATTACAAAAAAAAAATTGAGAAATTAAGTTAATGCATTTATTGGATGATGAATACTCAGATTTACAAAAAAATGAAGTTTGAATTAAAATCACTTTAAAATGTTAAATAATAAAATTATATGTAATCCATGTAAGTCTTTTGAAACAAAACGATGACTGTCGTATCTCCAGTACAGTACCCACAGTGTAGAGAAGAATGTCCCCGCGAGGGTACCGTACGAGGGTCAGTCGTGGGTCGTGGATGCCGTGGGGGTCAATCAGTGGACGAGGGTCGGTTACTGATGTTCGTGGACGCCGACGACGCCGTGGATAGTTCGTTGTAAGGTGATAGTGCGATCTAGGTCTGCGGTTCGCAACAAAAAATATTCATCCCACATCGCGATGTCACACCAAACTGCGCATCGTTGTCCTGCAAACATGATAATAATTAGACTCGGTACAATTAATGCAATGAACGTTACATTATCCAACAATAATTTTGATATGGTACACTGTACTTTTGTATTCCAATTTTGTAGTCCTTTCGTACTATGACGTGCGTTTACAAGTTACAATTACGTTCACATAACGCTGTTTAATACGGATCCGTACACAACGGATATTGTGTGATATAGTGCATGTTATTCTTATGAGGCGTCGTCAACGGATATTTATTAAACACCGTCATGTGAACGTAGTAGTGAATTGTGCAATATCTAAACTTGCAATACATATCTCCTGTGACAAATTAAAGTAACTAAACAGAAATAACAAAGAAATTCTACAAAAATTGTAATGTTCGACTGTATTATAGTATGATGTACATTGCATACTTCTAAAACACAAGAAAAATCAACAAATTATCATATTTGCTTACCTTATAATATAATCAGCCTGATGATCAGCTTGATGATCATAGTCATTTCTCGATAAGTTGCTTATTCCTGGGGTACTTGGAGCACTTTTAATTCGATATATTTCAGCACAGAAAGTTTTTGCAACCAGTTTGCTCAAATCACAGAAGCCGAATGAAGAAGGCCAACGGTTTTCTTGAAAACAGGATGTTGTAGTTTGCAAAATTTTACCACGTATGGTAAGATTTTACAATTCAGTTATGTTCTTTTTACAACGGTTGACGTGCTAGCGCCAACGTTCTGTGGACGTTGTAAACATCAGCTACTTATAATAGTAAATTTTTACCAAGATTCTCGAGTAACAATTTACTAAATTATAACATGCTAGCATCAACTTGCGAGCATTGTAGATTTTAGCTACTACGTGGTAAACTTTTACTAACATTTGATAGTAACATTTTATGACGTTATAATATGCTAGCGCTAACTTGCAAACATTGTAAATATAACTTACAAAATGGTAAACTTTTACCAAGTGTTTTTTACAATGCTGAGATTGTAAATTTTGCAAAGCCCGTAGTAAAAATTTACAAGATTTGCTGTACAATTCAACAAAAAGATAGTAAGTGTATTTCTTACCAAGTTTGCCAAGTAAAATTTTTTGTCCGTGCATAATCATGTATTGTAATAGTTAAACATGATTCATGGTGTAAGCAGTTTATAATCTAATTGCATAGCCGTAATGCCATATAAAAAAGAGATAATTAAATTGCTACACATCCCTATATCCTATATAAATTCTATATACCTAATTTCTGTTGGTCCATATTTGCAAATTTGGTATGGGAGAGAAGAGGAGAATCCCAAAGAAGCGTAATTGTGTTCATGCCAGCTTCATGAAATAATTTACGGCACCCAAAAAGTGAAGAGCTGTCCTAAGGTATATCTGGTGTGTAAGGTCAGAGGTGGGAGAGACCGAGCGTCCCACTGAATTTTACTGCTACTGTACCTTTCTGTTTCAATGGACAACTTACATGAAAAAATTTTATTGCAGAAATGAATAGAGGGTACCAAATTATGCTACTCTGAATTTTTTCAGATTTTTTTAAGACCCAGAACTATTTTTAAATAATTATTGAAAGTGCTGCCACGCCCCCTGGAGGCGTCAATAGGCGTCCAGTCTCTATCCTTTTTATTAAGAATTCGGGGTGCCAACTTAACTTACAGAACTTTCAATAATTATTTAAAAATAGTTCCGGGTCTCAAAAGAATCTGAAAAAATTCAGAGTAGCATAATTTGGTACTCTCTATTCATTTCTGCAATAAATTTTTTTCATGTATGTTGTCCATTTGTATAATATTACGAATTATTAACTCAAGGCAAAAGTATAATATATTTAATTATTCAAGAGGTTCTACTTAATTTATCAGTCTCCTCATTTTTAGATTATACTTTGTAAGTGTGAAATTAAAAAACTTGAATATTATATTTATAATATAAATAACTATGATTTAATGCACAAAAAGATCTATATGATATTTATTTGTAATAGATTCATCTTCAAATCTTAATATTTAAAAGGATTAATGCCAACGCTCATTATTTTTAGAAGCTATTTTAGAAAATGTTTTTTAAATAAAATAAACGAAGGACAAAATAACTTGTGTTGATCTGCTGAATGTAAAAAACGCCAAACTCTGTTTCATTTTTAATTAGTTAATTTTGTCATGTAAAATATAATATAATACTGATTTGACTAAAATGCCCAGCAGTCTGCATTTAAAATAATTTTATTTTTCAATGCTAAATATTAAACAAATAATACTAGAGTAATATTTATAATTTTATTATATAATTTCAATATTTTTTTTATGCATGTAATTTTATGTCATGATATCAGGAAGTTCGCAGAGTGGTTCAACATCTATGCCTATTTTTTTTTTTAGCCACTAACGCCCTTAATGTATTTTTTATCAGCAAGCATAAAAAAAAA